>OY759168.1:57481900-58081900 GCA_963662145.1 Sturmia bella
TATCTGCAATATTAAGGGAGATACGGGCATTTAAAGTTTTTCTTTAATTTTTGGTAATTTTTTATGTGGTACCGAATTTTGCTTATTTTCTCGATATCTGCAATACTAAGGGAGATACGGGCATTTAAAGTTTTTCTTTAATTTTTGGTAATTTTTCATGTGGTACCGAATTTTGCTTATTTTCTCGATATCTGCAATATTAAGGGAGATACGGGCATTTAAAGTTTTTCTTTAATTTTTGGTAATTTTTCATGTGGTACCGAATTTTGCTTATTTTCTCGATATCTGCAATATTAAGGGAGATACGGGCATTTAAAGTTTTTCTTTAATTTTTGGTAATTTTTTATGTGGTACCGAATTTTGCTTATTTTCTCGATATCTGCAATACTAAGGGAGATACGGGCATTTAAAGTTTTTCTTTAATTTTTGGTAATTTTTCATGTGGTACCGAATTTTGCTTATTTTCTCGATATCTGCAATATTAAGGGAGATACGGGCATTTAAAGTTTTTCTTTAATTTTTGGTAATTTTTCATGTGGTACCGAATTTTGCTTATTTTCTCGATATCTGCAATATTAAGGGAGATACGGGCATTTAAAGTTTTTTCTTTAATTTTTGGTAATTTTTCATGTGGTACCGAAATTTTCTCGATATCTGCAATATTAAGGGAGATACGGGCATTTAAAGTTTTTCTTTAATTTTTGGTAATTTTTTGTGGTACCGAATTTTGCTTATTTTCTCGATATCTGCAATATTAAGGGAGATACGGGCATTTAAAGTTTTTCTTTAATTTTTGGTAATTTTTTATGTGGTACCGAATTTTGCTTATTTTCTCGATATCTGCAATATTAAGGGAGATACGGGCATTTAAAGTTTTTCTTTAATTTTTGGTAATTTTTCATGTGGTACCGAATTTTGCTTATTTTCTCGATATCTGCAATATTAAGGGAGATACGGGAATTTAAAGTTTTTTCTTTAATTTTTGGTAATTTTTTATGTGGTACCGAATTTTGCTTATTTTCTTGATATCTGCAATATTAAGGGAGATACGGGCATTTAAAGTTTTTCTTTAATTTTTGGTAATTTTTTATGTGGTACCGAATTTTGCTTATTTTCCCGATATCTGCAATATTAAGGGAGATACGGGCATTTAAAGTTTTTCTTTAATTTTTGGTAATTTTTTATGTGGTACCGAATTTTGCTTATTTTCCCGATATCTGCAATATTAAGGGAGATACGGGCATTTAAAGTTTTTCTTTAATTTTTGGTAATTTTTTATGTGGTACCGAATTTTGCTTATTTTCCCGATATCTGCAATATTAAGGGAGATACGGGCATTTAAAGTTTTTCTTTAATTTTTGGTAATTTTTTATGTGGTACCGAATTTTGCTTATTTTCCCGATATCTGCAATATTAAGGGAGATACGGGCATTTAAAGTTTTTCTTTAATTTTTGGTAATTTTTCATGTGGTACCGAATTTTGCTTATTTTCTCGATATCTGCAATATTAAGGGAGATACGGGCATTTAAAGTTTTTCTTTAATTTTTGGTAATTTTTCATGTGGTACCGAATTTTGCTTATTTTCTCGATATCTGCAATATTAAGGGAGATACGGGCATTTAAAGTTTTTCTTTAATTTTTGGTAATTTTTTATGTGGTACCGAATTTTGCTTATTTTCTCGATATCTGCAATATTAAGGGAGATACGGGCATTTAAAGTTTTTCTTTAATTTTTGGTAATTTTTCATGTGGTACCGAATTTTGCTTATTTTTTCGATATCTGCAATATTAAGGGAGATACGGGCATTTAAAGTTTTTCTTTAATTTTTGGTAATTTTTTATGTGGTACCGAATTTTGCTTATTTTCTCGATATCTGCAATATTAAGGGAGATACGGGCATTTAAAGTTTTTCTTTAATTTTTGGTAATTTTTTATGTGGTACCGAATTTTGCTTATTTTCTCGATATCTGCAATATTAAGGGAGATACGGGCATTTAAAGTTTTTCTTTAATTTTTGGTAATTTTTCATGTGGTACCGAATTTTGCTTATTTTCTCGATATCTGCAATATTAAGGGAGATACGGGCATTTAAAGTTTTTCTTTAATTTTTGGTAATTTTTTATGTGGTACCGAATTTTGCTTATTTTCTCGATATCTGCAATATTAAGGGAGATACGGGCATTTAAAGTTTTTCTTTAATTTTTGGTAATTTTTCATGTGGTACCGAATTTTGCTTATTTTCTCGATATCTGCAATATTAAGGGAGATACGGGCATTTAAAGTTTTTCTTTAATTTTTGGTAATTTTTCATGTGGTACCGAATTTTGCTTATTTTTTCGATATCTGCAATATTAAGGGAGATACGGGCATTTAAAGTTTTTCTTTAATTTTTGGTAATTTTTCATGTGGTACCGAATTTTGCTTATTTTCTCGATATCTGCAATATTAAGGGAGATACGGGCATTTAAAGTTTTTCTTTAATTTTTGGTAATTTTTTATGTGGTACCGAATTTTGCTTATTTTCTCGATATCTGCAATATTAAGGGAGATACGGGCATTTAAAGTTTTTCTTTAATTTTTGGTAATTTTTCATGTGGTACCGAATTTTGCTTATTTTCTCGATATCTGCAATATTAAGGGAGATACGGGCATTTAAAGTTTTTTCTTTAATTTTTGGTAATTTTTCATGTGGTACCGAATTTTGCTTATTTTCTCGATATCTGCAATATTAAGGGAGATACGGGCATTTAAAGTTTTTCTTTAATTTTTGGTAATTTTTTATGTGGTACCGAATTTTGCTTATTTTCTCGATATCTGCAATATTAAGGGAGATACGGGCATTTAAAGTTTTTCTTTAATTTTTGGTAATTTTTCATGTGGTACCGAATTTTGCTTATTTTTCTCGATATCTGCAATATTAAGGGATATACGGGCATTTAAAGTTTTTTCTTTAATTTTTGGTAATTTTTCATGTGGTACCGAATTTTGCTTATTTTCTCGATATCTGCAATATTAAGGGAGATACGGGCATTTAAAGTTTTTCTTTAATTTTTGGTAATTTTTTATGTGGTACCGAATTTTGCTTATTTTCTCGATATCTGCAATATTAAGGGAGATACGGGCATTTAAAGTTTTTCTTTAATTTTTGGTAATTTTTTATGTGGTACCGAATTTTGCTTATTTTCTCGATATCTGCAATATTAAGGGAGATACGGGCATTTAAAGTTTTTCTTTAATTTTTGGTAATTTTTCATGTGGTACCGAATTTTGCTTATTTTCTCGATATCTGCAATATTAAGGGAGATACGGGCATTTAAAGTTTTTCTTTAATTTTTGGTAATTTTTCATGTGGTACCGAATTTTGCTTATTTTCTCGATATCTGCAATATTAAGGGAGATACGGGCATTTAAAGTTTTTTCTTTAATTTTTGGTAATTTTTCATGTGGTACCGAATTTTGCTTATTTTCTCGATATCTGCAATATTAAGGGAGATACGGGCATTTAAAGTTTTTCTTTAATTTTTGGTAATTTTTTATGTGGTACCGAATTTTGCTTATTTTCTCGATATCTGCAATATTAAGGGAGATACGGGCATTTAAAGTTTTTCATTAATTTTTGGTCATTTTTCATGTGGTACCGAATTTTGCTTATTTTCTCGATATCTGCAATATTAAGGGAGATACGGGCATTTAAAGTTTTTCTTTAATTTTTGGTAATTTTTTATGTGGTACCGAATTTTGCTTATTTTCTCGATATCTGCAATATTAAGGGAGATACGGGCATTTAAAGTTTTTCTTTAATTTTTGGTAATTTTTCATGTGGTACCGAATTTTGCTTATTTTTTCGATATCTGCAATATTAAGGGATATACGGGCATTTAAAGTTTTTTCTTTAATTTTTGGTAATTTTTCATGTGGTACCGAATTTTGCTTATTTTCTCGATATCTGCAATATTAAGGGAGATACGGGCATTTAAAGTTTTTCTTTAATTTTTGGTAATTTTTTATGTGGTACCGAATTTTGCTTATTTTCTCGATATCTGCAATATTAAGGGAGATACGGGCATTTAAAGTTTTTCTTTAATTTTTGGTAATTTTTCATGTGGTACCGAATTTTGCTTATTTTCTCGATATCTGCAATATTAAGGGAGATACGGGCATTTAAAGTTTTTCTTTAATTTTTGGTAATTTTTTATGTGGTACCGAATTTTGCTTATTTTCTCGATATCTGCAATATTAAGGGAGATACGGGCATTTAAAGTTTTTCTTTAATTTTTGGTAATTTTTCATGTGGTACCGAATTTTGCTTATTTTCTCGATATCTGCAATATTAAGGGAGATACGGGCATTTAAAGTTTTTCTTTAATTTTTGGTAATTTTTCATGTGGTACCGAATTTTGCTTATTTTCTCGATATCTGCAATATTAAGGGAGATACGGGCATTTAAAGTTTTTCTTTAATTTTTGGTAATTTTTTATGTGGTACCGAATTTTGCTTATTTTCTCGATATCTGCAATATTAAGGGAGATACGGGCATTTAAAGTTTTTCTTTAATTTTTGGTAATTTTTCATGTGGTACCGAATTTTGCTTATTTTTTCGATATCTGCAATATTAAGGGAGATACGGGCATTTAAAGTTTTTCTTTAATTTTTGGTAATTTTTTATGTGGTACCGAATTTTGCTTATTTTCTCGATATCTGCAATATTAAGGGAGATACGGGCATTTAAAGTTTTTCTTTAATTTTTGGTAATTTTTTATGTGGTACCGAATTTTGCTTATTTTCTCGATATCTGCAATATTAAGGGAGATACGGGCATTTAAAGTTTTTCTTTAATTTTTGGTAATTTTTCATGTGGTACCGAATTTTGCTTATTTTCTCGATATCTGCAATATTAAGGGAGATACGGGCATTTAAAGTTTTTCTTTAATTTTTGGTAATTTTTTATGTGGTACCGAATTTTGCTTATTTTCTCGATATCTGCAATATTAAGGGAGATACGGGCATTTAAAGTTTTTCTTTAATTTTTGGTAATTTTTCATGTGGTACCGAATTTTGCTTATTTTCTCGATATCTGCAATATTAAGGGAGATACGGGCATTTAAAGTTTTTCTTTAATTTTTGGTAATTTTTCATGTGGTACCGAATTTTGCTTATTTTTTCGATATCTGCAATATTAAGGGAGATACGGGCATTTAAAGTTTTTCTTTAATTTTTGGTAATTTTTCATGTGGTACCGAATTTTGCTTATTTTCTCGATATCTGCAATATTAAGGGAGATACGGGCATTTAAAGTTTTTCTTTAATTTTTGGTAATTTTTTATGTGGTACCGAATTTTGCTTATTTTCTCGATATCTGCAATATTAAGGGAGATACGGGCATTTAAAGTTTTTTCTTTAATTTTTGGTAATTTTTCATGTGGTACCGAATTTTGCTTATTTTCTCGATATCTGCAATATTAAGGGAGATACGGGCATTTAAAGTTTTTCTTTAATTTTTGGTAATTTTTTATGTGGTACCGAATTTTGCTTATTTTCTCGATATCTGCAATATTAAGGGAGATACGGGCATTTAAAGTTTTTCTTTAATTTTTGGTAATTTTTCATGTGGTACCGAATTTTGCTTATTTTTCGATATCTGCAATATTAAGGGATATACGGGCATTTAAAGTTTTTTCTTTAATTTTTGGTAATTTTTCATGTGGTACCGAATTTTGCTTATTTTCTCGATATCTGCAATATTAAGGGAGATACGGGCATTTAAAGTTTTTCTTTAATTTTTGGTAATTTTTTATGTGGTACCGAATTTTGCTTATTTTCTCGATATCTGCAATATTAAGGGAGATACGGGCATTTAAAGTTTTTCTTTAATTTTTGGTAATTTTTCATGTGGTACCGAATTTTGCTTATTTTCTCGATATCTGCAATATTAAGGGAGATACGGGCATTTAAAGTTTTTCTTTAATTTTTGGTAATTTTTCATGTGGTACCGAATTTTGCTTATTTTCTCGATATCTGCAATATTAAGGGAGATACGGGCATTTAAAGTTTTTCTTTAATTTTTGGTAATTTTTTATGTGGTACCGAATTTTGCTTATTTTCTCGATATCTGCAATATTAAGGGAGATACGGGCATTTAAAGTTTTTCTTTAATTTTTGGTAATTTTTCATGTGGTACCGAATTTTGCTTATTTTCTCGATATCTGCAATATTAAGGGAGATACGGGCATTTAAAGTTTTTCTTTAATTTTTGGTAATTTTTCATGTGGTACCGAATTTTGCTTATTTTCTCGATATCTGCAATATTAAGGGAGATACGGGCATTTAAAGTTTTTCTTTAATTTTTGGTAATTTTTTATGTGGTACCGAATTTTGCTTATTTTCTCGATATCTGCAATATTAAGGGAGATACGGGCATTTAAAGTTTTTCTTTAATTTTTGGTAATTTTTCATGTGGTACCGAATTTTGCTTATTTTCTCGATATCTGCAATATTAAGGGAGATACGGGCATTTAAAGTTTTTCTTTAATTTTTGGTAATTTTTCATGTGGTACCGAATTTTGCTTATTTTCTCGATATCTGCAATATTAAGGGAGATACGGGCATTTAAAGTTTTTCTTTAATTTTTGGTAATTTTTTATGTGGTACCGAATTTTGCTTATTTTCTCGATATCTGCAATATTAAGGGAGATACGGGCATTTAAAGTTTTTCTTTAATTTTTGGTAATTTTTCATGTGGTACCGAATTTTGCTTATTTTCTCGATATCTGCAATATTAAGGGAGATACGGGCATTTAAAGTTTTTCTTTAATTTTTGGTAATTTTTCATGTGGTACCGAATTTTGCTTATTTTTTCGATATCTGCAATATTAAGGGAGATACGGGCATTTAAAGTTTTTCTTTAATTTTTGGTAATTTTTTATGTGGTACCGAATTTTGCTTATTTTCTCGATATCTGCAATATTAAGGGAGATACGGGCATTTAAAGTTTTTCTTTAATTTTTGGTAATTTTTCATGTGGTACCGAATTTTGCTTATTTTCTCGATATCTGCAATATTAAGGGAGATACGGGCATTTAAAGTTTTTCTTTAATTTTTGGTAATTTTTCATGTGGTACCGAATTTTGCTTATTTTCTCGATATCTGCAATATTAAGGGAGATACGGGCATTTAAAGTTTTTCTTTAATTTTTGGTAATTTTTCATGTGGTACCGAATTTTGCTTATTTTTTCGATATCTGCAATATTAAGGGAGATACGGGCATTTAAAGTTTTTCTTTAATTTTTGGTAATTTTTTATGTGGTACCGAATTTTGCTTATTTTCTCGATATCTGCAATATTAAGGGAGATACGGGCATTTAAAGTTTTTCTTTAATTTTTGGTAATTTTTCATGTGGTACCGAATTTTGCTTATTTTCTCGATATCTGCAATATTAAGGGAGATACGGGCATTTAAAGTTTTTTCTTTAATTTTTGGTAATTTTTCATGTGGTACCGAATTTTGCTTATTTTCTCGATATCTGCAATATTAAGGGAGATACGAGCATTTAAAGTTTTTCTTTAATTTTTGGTAATTTTTTATGTGGTACCGAATTTTGCTTATTTTCTCGATATCTGCAATATTAAGGGAGATACGGGCATTTAAAGTTTTTCATTAATTTTTGGTCATTTTTCATGTGGTACCGAATTTTGCTTATTTTCTCGATATCTGCAATATTAAGGGAGATACGGGCATTTAAAGTTTTTCTTTAATTTTTGGTAATTTTTTATGTGGTACCGAATTTTGCTTATTTTTTCGATATCTGCAATATTAAGGGAGATACGGGCATTTAAAGTTTTTCTTTAATTTTTGGTAATTTTTTATGTGGTACCGAATTTTGCTTATTTTCTCGATATCTGCAATATTAAGGGAGATACGGGCATTTAAAGTTTTTCTTTAATTTTTGGTAATTTTTCATGTGGTACCGAATTTTGCTTATTTTCTCGATATCTGCAATATTAAGGGAGATACGGGCATTTAAAGTTTTTTCTTTAATTTTTGGTAATGGTAAAATAATGTGGTACCGAATTTTGCTTATTTTCTCGATATCTGCAATATTAAGGGAGATACGGGCATTTAAAGTTTTTCTTTAATTTTTGGTAATTTTTTATGTGGTACCGAATTTTGCTTATTTTCTCGATATCTGCAATATTAAGGGAGATACGGGCATTTAAAGTTTTTCATTAATTTTTGGTCATTTTTCATGTGGTACCGAATTTTGCTTATTTTCTCGATATCTGCAATATTAAGGGAGATACGGGCATTTAAAGTTTTTCTTTAATTTTTGGTAATTTTTTATGTGGTACCGAATTTTGCTTATTTTCTCGATATCTGCAATATTAAGGGAGATACGGGCATTTAAAGTTTTTCTTTAATTTTTGGTAATTTTTTATGTGGTACCGAATTTTGCTTATTTTCTCGATATCTGCAATATTAAGGGAGATACGGGCATTTAAAGTTTTTCATTAATTTTTGGTAATTTTTCATGTGGTACCGAATTTTGCTTATTTTCTCGATATCTGCAATATTAAGGGAGATACGGGCATTTAAAGTTTTTCTTTAATTTTTGGTAATTTTTTATGTGGTACCGAATTTTGCTTATTTTCTCGATATCTGCAATATTAAGGGAGATACGGGCATTTAAAGTTTTTTCTTTAATTTTTGGTAATTTTTCATGTGGTACCGAATTTTGCTTATTTTCTCGATATCTGCAATATTAAGGGAGATACGGGCATTTAAAGTTTTTCTTTAATTTTTGGTAATTTTTTATGTGGTACCGAATTTTGCTTATTTTCTCGATATCTGCAATATTAAGGGAGATACGGGCATTTAAAGTTTTTCTTTAATTTTTGGTAATTTTTTATGTGGTACCGAATTTTGCTTATTTTCTCGATATCTGCAATATTAAGGGAGATACGGGCATTTAAAGTTTTTCATTAATTTTTGGTAATTTTTCATGTGGTACCGAATTTTGCTTATTTTCTCGATATCTGCAATATTAAGGGAGATACGGGCATTTAAAGTTTTTCTTTAATTTTTGGTAATTTTTTATGTGGTACCGAATTTTGCTTATTTTCTCGATATCTGCAATATTAAGGGAGATACGGGCATTTAAAGTTTTTCTTTAATTTTTGGTAATTTTTCATGTGGTACCGAATTTTGCTTATTTTCTCGATATCTGCAATATTAAGGGAGATACGGGCATTTAAAGTTTTTCTTTAATTTTTGGTAATTTTTTATGTGGTACCGAATTTTGCTTATTTTCTCGATATCTGCAATATTAAGGGAGATACGGGCATTTAAAGTTTTTTCTTTAATTTTTGGTCATTTTTCATGTGGTACCGAATTTTGCTTATTTTCTCGATATCTGCAATATTAAGGGAGATACGGGCATTTAAAGTTTTTCTTTAATTTTTGATAATTTTTCATGTGGTACCGAATTTTGCTTATTTTCTCGATATCTGCAATATTAAGGGAGATACGGGCATTTAAAGTTTTTTCTTTAATTTTTGGTCATTTTTCATGTGGTACCGAATTTTGCTTATTTTCTCGATATCTGCAATATTAAGGGAGATACGGGCATTTAAAGTTTTTCTTTAATTTTTGGTCATTTTTCATGTGGTACCGAATTTTGCTTATTTTCTCGATATCCGCAATATTAAGGGAGATACGGGCATTTAAAGTTTTTACTTTAATTTTTGGTGATTTTTCATGTGGTACCGAATTTTGCTTATTTTCTCGATATCTGCAATATTAAGGGAGATACGGGCATTTAAAGTTTTTCTTTAATTTTTGGTCATTTTTCATGTGGTACCGAATTTTGCTTATTTTCTCGATATCTGCAATATTAAGGGAGATACGGGCATTTAAAGTTTTTCTCTAATTTTTGGTAATTTTTCATGTGGTACCGAATTTTGCTTATTTTTGCTGTATCTTCAATATTTAGGGAGTTAGGGCCATTTTAATAAAATTATTAATTTTTTATTAATTTTTGCCTCGGGTACCGAATTAAGCTTATTTTTGCTCTATCTTCAATATTTAGGGAGTTAGGGCCATTTTAATAAAATTATGAATTTTTTAATTATTTTTGCCTCGGGTACCGAATTTAGCTTATTTTTGCTCTATCTTCAATATTTAGGGAGTTAGGGCCATTTTAATAAAATTATAAATTTTTTATTAATTTTTGCCTCGGGTACCGAATTAAGCTTATTTTTGCTCTATCTTCAATATTTAAGGAGTTAGGGCCATTTTAATGAAATTATTAATTTTTTAATTATTTTTGCCTCGGGTACCGAATTAAGCTTATTTTTGCTCTATCTTCAATATTTAAGGAGTTAGGGCCATTTTAATGAAATTATTAATTTTTTAATTATTTTTGCCTCGGGTACCGAATTTAGCTTATTTTTGCTCTATCTTCAATATTTAGGGAGTTAGGGCCATTTTAATAAAATTATAAATTTTTTAATTATTTTTGCCTCGGGTACCGAATTTAGCTTATTTTTTCTCTGTCTTCAATATTTAAGGAGTTAGGGCCATTTTAATAAAATTATTAATTTTTATTAATTTTTGCCTCGGGTACCGAATTAAGCTTATTTTTGCTCTATCTTCAATATTTAAGGAGTTAGGGCCATTTTAATAAAATTATTAATTTTTGAATTATTTTTGCCTCGGGTACCGAATTTAGCTTATTTTTGCTCTATCTTCAATATTTAGGGAGTTAGGGCCATTTTAATAAAATTATTGATTTTTAAATTATTTTTGCCTCGGGTACCGAATTAAGCTTATTTTTGCTCTATCTTCAATATTTAAGGAGTTAGGGCCATTTTAATGAAATTATTAATTTTTGCCTCGGGTACCGAATTAAGCTTATTTTTGCTCTATCTTCAATATTTAAGGAGTTAGGGCCATTTTAATAAAATTATAAATTTTTTAATTATTTTTGCCTCGGGTACCGAATTTAGCTTATTTTTGCTCTATCTTCAATATTTAGGGAGTTAGGGCCATTTTAATAAAATTATAAATTTTTTAATTATTTTTGCCTCGGGTACCGAATTTAGCTTATTTTTGCTCTATCTTCAATATTTAGGAAGTTAGGGCCATTTTAATAAAATTATGAATTTTTTATTAATTTTTGCCTCGGGTACCGAATTAAGCTTATATTTGCTCTATCTTCAATATTTAAGGAGTTAGGGCCATTTTAATGAAATTATTAATTTTTTATTAATTTTTGCCTCGGGTACCGAATTTAGCTTATTTTTTCTCTGTCTTCAATATTTAGGGAGTTAGGGCCATTTGAATAAAATTATTAATTTTTTAATTATTTTTGCCTCGGGTACCGAATTAAGCTTATTTTTGCTCTATCTTCAATATTTAAGGAGTTAGGGCCATTTTAATGAAATTATTAATTTTTTAATTATTTTTGCCTCGGGTACCGAATTTAGCTTATTTTTGCTCTACCTTCAATATTTAGGGAGTTAGGGCCATTTTAATAAAATTATAAATTTTTTAATTATTTTTGCCTCGGGTACCGAATTTAGCTTATTTTTGCTCTATCTTCAATATTTAGGGAGTTAGGGCCATTTTAATAAAATTATAAATTTTTTAATTATTTTTGCCTCGGGTACCGAATTAAGCTTATTTTTGCTCTATCTTCAATATTTAGGGAGTTAGGGCCATTTTAATAAAATTATGAATTTTTTAATTATTGTTGCCTCGGGTACCGAATTTAGCTTATTTTTGCTCTATCTTCAATATTTAGGGAGTTAGGGCCATTTTAATAAAATTATAAATTTTTTATTAATTTTTGCCTCGGGTACCGAATTAAGCTTATTTTTGCTCTATCTTCAATATTTAAGGAGTTAGGGCCATTTTAATGAAATTATTAATTTTTTAATTATTTTTGCCTCGGGTACCGAATTTAGCTTATTTTTTCTCTGTCTTCAATATTTAAGGAGTTAGGGCCATTTTAATAAAATTATTAATTTTTGCCTCGGGTACCGAATTAAGCTTATTTTTGCTCTATCTTCAATATTTAAGGAGTTAGGGCCATTTTAATAAAATTATTAATTTTTGAATTATTTTTGCCTCGGGTACCGAATTTAGCTTATTTTTGCTCTATCATCAATATTTAGGGAGTTAGGGCCATTTTAATAAAATTATTGATTTTTAAATTATTTTTGCCTCGGGTACCGAATTAAGCTTATTTTTGCTCTATCTTCAATATTTAAGGAGTTAGGGCCATTTTAATGAAATTATTAATTTTTTATTAATTTTTGCCTCGGGTACCGAATTAAGCTTATTTTTGCTCTATCTTCAATATTTAGGGAGTTAGGGCCATTTTAATAAAATTATAAATTTTTTAATTATTTTTGCCTCGGGTACCGAATTTAGCTTATTTTTGCTCTATCTTCAATATTTAGGGAGTTAGGGCCATTTTAATAAAATTATAAATTTTTTAATTATTTTTGCCTCGGGTACCGAATTTAGCTTATTTTTGCTCTATCTTCAATATTTAAGGAGTTAGGGCCATTTTAATAAAATTATAAATTTTTTAATAATTTTTGCCTCGGGTACCGAATTTAGCTTATTTTTGCTCTATCTTCAATATTTTGGGAGTTAGGGCCATTTTAATAAAATTATTAATTTTTTAACTATTTTTGCCTCGGGCACCGAATTTAGCTTATTTTTGCTCTATCTTCAATATTTAAGGAGTTACGGCCATAGTATTAGTATTAGTTATTGTCATAGTATTAGTTTGAGGAACACTGACCAGAAATAAAATTCAATTTTAACCATTTTATCAATGGTTAGAACAAATGTCGTATGGGCAACGTATTTTCTAAATTCTAAATTTTATTAGTATTCTTATAAAACCAAGAAAACAGAATTGTTAAATGTAAAGCTTAAACTACAAGTCCATCTAATATATTCTCAATGAAATGATCCCACTGTGCCTGCAACAAAGCAAAAGCCCTTTGGTGTTCCTGGGGCTGCAAAGTAGAGTATTTAATTGAATTCCATACCAACTGCTTTAGCGTTTTAAGGCCAGCGTTATTTGGTGCCAAACTCATAATAGCATAATAAAAATCGTAACTTAATGCCTTGGCATTCCAAAAACCAGGGTCGTCGTTACAAATGACAATGGGTATATTTTGTGAAATGAAAAACGAGCCAGGATGATTGCGTAGATCCCACACCAGTTCCAATACTTGATTTGATATGGGACTAACTTCAACAGCTATATCACGGCTCTTTACTGCATTATAGAGTAGCGGATGTTTCATGAGAGCATAACCATGACCAATGCGGGTGGTATTTAGGAGTAACGCATCGAGTAGATTAAAATCTGTAGAGGCTCCATACCAGTCTAAGAATGAAAAAAATTACCATTTGTGATTTATTTCCAAGCGCAAAAAACTTACTTGTTTCTCCAGCGTGGAAGAAAAATTTCGAAGTTTTCGGTTTCTCGTTGAGAATATTAACAAAATTATGTAATGGTTTGCCCTTGTCTTCCTGACCCACCAAATCAAAGCCAACTATATAGTCGGGGTATAAAGCCCTTCAAGAAACATAAAAATCAAAACCGTAAAGCAAATCATTAGTTACACATTGTGTGACAGGTGAAAAATAATTTTAAAATACTGGAGCTGGAACTGTTTCAACTGTTACTAATTTTTTGGGCCTAAGTCGATAATCCTCACTTCAATTTAATCTAATATTAGCGGTCGCCTTACGTAGAATTGTACCAAAAAGGTACATACATTCTGATAACCTGTCTTAATTTCGTTGTATTCGATCACATTTGTATGATAAAAAAAAAATTGTGTACGATTTCTGAAATTGCGGTCGACTTCGATGCCATTTTTAAGTTGAAAACGAATACGGGAATTTATAAAAAAAAAACTTCTTCTTGATTGCTCGTTTTGATTTTTTTAAAGAAATCGTTCTACATTGCAAATCCGGCATTTTCGAAACTATATTTTAGACGTAGGCTGCTATCGGTTCCGTCCACAGATGTATGGATATAAATAATTATGTAAGTCGTGAACAGTCCAATTGTAACTGTTCTAGAACGTACTGAATCGTTGTTATTTTATATGTGCTTATATTGTCTTGTTATTACATATTTGTAAATCAACACAGGAGGTATATACACACATGCATCCATAGAAACTTGTTGACAAACAAAGCGGCAGCACAGCGAGTGTGCACATACTGACACACATGTGTAGATAAATAGGCACGACAGCGAAATAAAAGAAACCACCACCGCACGATACAATATTCGTGTGTGCATGTATGTGCGCGGCTCATATGCTTAAGTTTCATTGCCGCGTGTATGTATGTCAGTGTGTGTGTATGTCTTTTGTTTATTATTAGTTTTATTGCGAGGTGGCGTGATCAACTTCTGTAAACTTCTCGACTGTTCGAGCAATGATCATTGAGAGGTATAAAAGCAGCTCAGCTTAACGCTGAGGAGTCAGTCGATTTTTAACTGCGCTAACGTGTAAAGTGTCTCAAGTAATAAAAAGTGAATAAGTAAAAATGTTCTTCTTTTAGCAAAGTGTTTGTGAGTACAGTGTGTTAAGTAAATAAAGTATTGAACTGTTGACTACTGTCAACTGAAGAATTGAGGTTTTTAACTTCATTACAATTAAAGAATCTACGGAAAAGGCTTTTAAAATGTAAAAACGCAACAATATTTATGGAATCAGAATTAATATACGAGGTCTGATCAAAAAATAACCGTTATTTTGAAATTTCGTGAGTTACGTATGTTTGATTTTCGCATTTTTTCTGTTATATGTGTTGGCAATATCAGCCAGTTTGGATTGTCAGTTTATTGACAGATAAAAAGGTTAGTCCTGTTTTGGTGTGCTCTCCGCTTTTTTACTATTCGAAACAATGCATCAAAGAAACTGTATTAGATTTTTTGTAAAAAATTAAATTAAAAAAATGCTCAAGGACATTTGAAATGTTGACTGTGGCATTTGGCGAGTCTACTATGAGTAGAATACAAGTTCAATTGTTGTATAACGGATTTAAGGAAGGCCGAGAAGATGTCTAAGACGATGGTCGCCCATGCACTTCAACAACCGATGAAACCATTGAAGCAGTGAAGAAAATGATTTTGGATAATCGCGAATCACTATCAGAGAGGTTGCTGATGATGTTGGCATATGGATCGGCTCATGCCAAGCAATTTTACGGATGTTTTAGGCATGAAACGTGCGGCAGCGAAGATTATTCCAAAATTGCTAAATTTTGAGCAAAAACAATTTCGCATGGACATTGCTCACGAGCTACTGTACATCATCAACAACAATTCAGATTTCCTCAAAAAGGTCACAACTGGTGACGAATCATGTTTGTATGACCATGACATTAAAACCAAACCCCAATCATCCCAACGGAAGCGTCCAAAGGAACCAAAACCGAAAAAATTACGTCAAGTTCGATCAAATGTGAAGGTTATGCTCACTGTTTTCTTCGACTGCAATGGCGTGGTGCATCATGAATTCTTGCCGCAAGGTCTAACGGTCGATAAGGAATACTACCTTGAAGTTATGCGCCGTTTGCGCGAAGCAATTCGTCAGAAGCGCACAGAATTGTTTCGAAACAGCAATCATGGATTTGGTACCATTATAAAGCACCAGCTCACATGCTCGATGCTTGTGCGTGAATTTTTGGCCAAAAACAAAAACGTTATCATGCCTCAACCACCGTATTCACCGGACTTGGCCCACGCTCACCTTTTCCTCTTCCCAAAACTGAAGACACTGATGAAAGAAAAGCGTTTTGCTGCGATTGAGGAGATAAAAGAAAAGTCGAAACAGGAGCTGTTGGCAATACCACAAAAAGCGCTTATCGTCATCAACATCTTCTCGATCTTCTGTTAACGTCTTGTACAGCTTATAAACACTTGTTTGCGGCAAAGTGTATACGCCGAATGCTACAGTCAATATTTCACACAGTGCCTTGGAGTACTATATTGCAGAGTAAAAACAACCCGTGGAATTCAAAATTTCTTTTGCACAAACCTCGCAAATTTCATTCAAAATTCAATTTCTAGACAGATTGTTTTAGTTTGAAATAACAAAAGCACTCATGGGATACAAATTAATCTTACTTCTGCAAAAATTAATTTATTCTTTAAAGAATCGATTCACTGTTGAATGAAAAATCAATTAGAATCATTAACATGTTCTTCCTTTCAGGTCTTTTACTTTATTTTTGTTTCAATTGTTAGTTTATTTTATCGGGTTCGATTGGGTTCGATTTTTACTTTCTCAGAACTGGGAAGGATTTTTGTACCCCAGCCAATAAGTCTTCAACTTTACGTGTCTCGTCTTCTTTAAAAATGTTGATCACTACAATTTTGTCTCAATTCCGATGAAGTAAAAGTCCAACTCATGCCCCATAAAATAATTAACAATTGTAAGTCATATAGTTCGAACATAAAGTTAAATTAATGCAATTTTGATATCCTTCACAACAGTGTTGAGGGTATATACGAGGATTGTCTTTTATGTTTCGGGATTTGGCAACCCTAGTGTTGCAATCTGGCAACTGACAGCTCTAACGTAAAGTCAAACATTTTTAAGGTTATACGTACTCAGAACGTTTTGACATACGAACGCTGGTTGTGTTCTTTACAGTATCTTAGAAGATTCATCTCGGCCCAAAAATGGAATTAAATCGTAAAGATTTTCAAGTGATTACTTTTTCAAAATTTTGACGTGGATTAACTCAGCAAAAGTATCTACATGGATGAGCAGAATTCAATTTTTGGCGAAGAAGTTCCATCCAACACCAGCGTTTATCGATGATATGATGAATTCAATCGTGGTCGCAGTCCACTCCAAGACGAATTTCGCGATGGCCGTCCAAAATCATTTGTTATTCCGAAAACCATTAATGCTGTGCGCGAACTGATAGTGCAAGATCGTCATGTAACCAAGCGTGAGATTGAGACAACCGTAGGGCATTAGGGGCACCAGCATACATTCAAATTTTCCATACACATTTTACTGTCCAAACAATTTGTTCGTGTTGGATCGCACACGATTTTTCAATCGGCTCAAAAAAAAAAGGCTCACGTCGATTGATCGAAAGAAATCCTAAAAAAAAATACCAAAGCGGTGCTTCGAAATACGTCTCTGACATCGTGACAGGTGATGAATCGTGAATTTACGCGTGTGAGCCCAAAAGTAAACAGCTGTCGACTGTATGGATGTTTCAAGATGAGCAAAATCCAACAAAAGATGTTCGCGCACGAATCAATGCCCAGCAAACGGTCGCCTGTTTTTTCGGAGAAACTGAACATGTGGCAACCGTACGACTAGAAGATCGCAAAATAGTTAATTTTGAGCGGTACACAACGGTTTTATTGCCAGTGTTCTTTCAAAAAATCAGGAAAACCAGCCACCGAAGACGGATCACTTTTCACCACCACAATGCAAGCTCTTATACATCGGCTAAAACAATCGTATTTTTGAGCATCCCAAAACATCGATTTGATGAGTCATCCGCCGTATAGTCTTGACTTGGCATCGAATGACTTCTTTTATTGCCGTATGTAAGAAACAAACTGAGAGGTCAACGTTTTTCGACACCTGAAGAAGCAGTTGCTGCATTCGGAATGTATGTTTTTTGGAGATACCTCAATCAGAGTGGCAACAGTGATTCGACGATTGGTTCAAACGCATGCAAAAATGTATAGATCTTCATGGAGAATATTTTGGAAAACAGTAAAATGATTATCGATGGTTAATATCAAAATATAAAAGGCAACCCTCGTATATATAAGATTCTGATTCCATTTGAGCTGCCCTTAAATTTTAATTTCCTACCCCTTAAAGTATTTCAGAAATAATTTTTGGAGACTAAACTATTTCTTGAATAACCGAAATATAGCCGGAAACTTGTAATAAGTTAAAAAAAAATTTGATTTTCTGTATGAAAATTTTGAAAAAATATTCTTTGCCTGAAGATTAAAATAACACCCTAAGCAATTTTGGTATGTGTTCTGCCTGGTCAACTGGTCAACAACTGATAACCAAATTCGTGTAATCTGAAATCGACAAAATGATATGATCAAGGCGGAATACAGTTCAGACTGTCTTGTCAAAGATGCACAAAATGTATTCATTTTTAGCAGCCGTTATTTTTGTTGTTACTATTTAAGACCAAGTTTGTATTAAAAAAATTTAAGTCGTAACGTACTTACTGTAGTCTCTTAAATAAATCAAAACGTTGTTGTATGACATCATTTTCGGCTTTACGACCGACAGCATGTATCAATTTAACACCGAAAAAATTTGGATGCTGCTTCTTAAACCTTTCGATAACATTAATTAATTCGGCAACAGTTCGTTCAGCTGGATATGTGCGTCCTCTGCCATCATATAACTAATATGTAAAATGAATATGCTTCACAGAAAACGTAACGCAAAAGAACATGTAATTTTTCACCTCACTAAAGCCCAAACGAACTTCCGCATACATCAGATTGTCATTGTACAACTCTTCCAGCATTTTCCAGTGATAAGCACGATAAGCTGGTAAATAATCCAAAACATCGGAAATCGTTTTAAACATATCCTGGAACTTGGACCAAACCTTATTGATTGTAGAATATTCCACTGCATTGAAAATGAAAATTATTTCTTTCCTTTAGCTGCGATAAACTGTTGAGAAGACTTACGTTCCGGCGTGGGGGTATACAGGTTGATGAAACTTTCCAACGCATTGTCGAAAGCTGTAACGGAAGCCGAAGCTTTACGTTCGTCACTTATGCTAACGTATTGTGTAACACAGTTATGTTTTTCAGGATGTCGACGGAATGTCATGATACTTAGGCCCTGTTTGGTAGTGCATCTCAACAAACCGGGCATATAAAAAATATTTTTCACCACCCATTTAGAAGACACTGTAGCTGAATTATGCGTATGTAATACAGCACCTTTGGGCATCATTTTCAAGAACTGAAAAACTTTACTTCTGTCGATTAGAGGTTTCGCTTTAAAGAAGTGCATGCTGGCAGCATTTGTGTCGGGATTTTGGAAACCAATTTCCAATTCATTCCTCTTGTGCTTAAGGAAAATTTCATCTGCTTGTAATTCTCGAATGCTTAACGTCAAACGTCCTCCAGTACTTAAGAGATCTTCAGCTTGTATAAGAGAGTTTCTAGCATCTTCGTAAGCTGAAACGGAAAAACAAAACATTGTTAAACAAAAAAATGTTAACTTTACAGATTTGCAAAAAGTTATCCCATTCTTTTCATAATTTCGGAAAGAATAAATAAAGCCTTTGAGGTAGAGTTCCGCTCAAAAGACTCCACTTAGATATATTCATTTGAAAATAAAATAACAATAATATTGCTCTAAACACTTAAGGCCATATTCATAATAATTATTGTAAGCTTATTAAGCTCTTATTTGACGTATTTCTACGGAATATTTGTCAAATAAACGCGTAATAAACCTTCAATAGTTTTTATGAATATGGGTGTTACACCGGTATTCATAAAAAATAAAACATTGTTGAAACACATTTTACGAAAAAATTTTCATATAAAATTTTTACTAAAATGTATTTGAGCAACGTTTTATTTTTTATGAATACCGGTGTTAAACGACAGCAAACTTCAAATGCTGCCAAGTTCAAGTGCTGCCAACTTCAAATGCTGCTCTCAATATACATATACTCGTAATATAATTTGGATAAGAACTTAGTTTTGCAATCTGTAGCATGAAATAGAGAAAGTTTACCTAAATTGACAGACAGAAAGGCAGTGATTTCCTTTATTAAAATATGACTGAGTTCTTGTAAATAAAATTAATTATTCTTCATTTACATGCATGCAATTTAATTGAAAAATATTTCAAACTCGAGCTTTCATTAATAAAAATGAGATTTGTACGTTTAATAAATTTTTACTTACGATAGAAACTGCCTGTGGTGGGTTTGATGATGACACTATTTTGTGGTTTGGTATTTGTTTTATTTGTTTGTTCGACGATGGCAGCTCTTATCACTGTTGCCAAGCAGGTGACGACGATAAGTCGGCAAATCATTTCAAAACTCGACGGGTTGGTTGGTTCAAGTCTGAAAAAATATGTGAAAAGGGATATAAATATATTGGTCAACACTGTAAAACTGAAAATTTTTCTTTTCGCAAAGGATAGAATTTCGAACAAATTGTGTGCAATGCCAAACTAGAGTACTGGCACAGAAAGCTCATTACGTTTCAAGATTGATTTGCTGAACTAAAGTGATTTGTAATAAAGACAGAATGATGAAACTGTGATTTCATTATATAACATTTTTTTAACATTATTTTAACAGTTAAAAATATGAAGAAAATGTCGAAACTTGTTACACAAAACTATTGGCATATTTGAACTTTTTTGTATCTATGTCCGATATCCTCTCAATTATTTTTCATCAAACACTAATTAAATATCAAAATGTCTGACATTATGAGCCAAGCAGGGGAACAACCACCAGCTTCGATTTAAGCGCAGAGCGACAGAAATAGTGAATTTAGCAGGAACCTAAGCCCAACACCATATGAGTACTGCAGCTTCCGTCGAACAGCTAGTTGTCCCCCAGCTTAAGTTACAATTTTACTTATCTTCTTAAGAAATATACTTTAAAAAAATTTAGAAAAATATTTTTAACGCTAATCCCAAAAATTAGGAATAATTTTCAAGCAGTTTTTGCTTTACAACAACTTACAATTCTGAATGCTTGCAATTCACAAGCCCTTTCAGGTGATACTTCTGTTGGTGTGCAATTTAGATCTGGGGACTATTGAGAGTATGGTAAAATATGCGAAACGTTGAGCAGTGTAAATAAATTAAAATACCGCTTTTCCCAAAATTTATAAAAACTACAGAACTGATTTAAGAAAATAAAAGAAATCATTAGGAAATAAAGTTCACGTTTTAGGGCCATCATCACTTGTTCACGTTTTAGAGTAGTCAATGTTAAAATAAAAATGTTCACGTAACTCAATGTTCACGTTTTCGCGAGCCTACTGTAATTTTATCAGGCTTGAGTTCGAAAATTGAGAATGATTTTTTTTTCTAAAAAATCTACTTAATGAATTATTTGCTAAAAGAGCCAATTGAAATGTATTATTTTAAGTGTAGAAATAGGCCTTATTTTTAATTAGTTTTCTGCCTTTTGCAGCCGTCTATATGCCGCTGACATTTCGTTGCTGCTAATCAACTCATCAATAGACTCGAAAAAAAAGTAAAGTAAAAGTGTTGCAAGCCGAAAAAAATGTTGTCTGTATTGAAAATTTTTTGAACATTTCTATTTCTCATTTTGTTCATGCCAATTATGGACTAACATTAGTACTACAGGTTTAAAGGACTTAAAAGATATTTGCTCTTACCCACAAAAGTAATGCATACTTGAACTGCAAGGTTTTCATACTATTTTTTTACACACACTTCAAGTAGACGTTTTTTTTTTTTTTAATTAATATTTCAATCATATTAATTCAGGTCCAAAAATGACCCTTTTCAAAAAATATTTGCTGTATCTTTCAGCTGTCTAAATGCCGACGACATTTCGTTGGTGCTAATCAACTCATCAGTAGACTTGAAAAATTCTTAAAAGTTTGTTTGAAACTTAATTAATACATTTCAATTGGCTCTTAAAGCAAATAAATAATTAAGTTCATATTTCAATCATATTTTATGGATCTTATACCTTGTTCATACATGTATTTCTAATTGAGATAATATTCAGTTTATTGACATAATATTTTTTGCGTTCATACATACAAATATTGAGCTAACTCAATTAGTATCTGACAGCTGAAAAAAAGTTGTTGTTTTTGTTTTGGTAGTGAGAAAAAAGTGAAAAATATTTTCCAATAAAAAAAATGGAAGAAAAACTGCCTTTTATTAAAAAGATTTTAGTGTTGTACAATAAAAATATGGAACTTGTACAAGTAGTGCGTTCATGTTATGACTCCAAAGCGGCAATAATAAAAAGAAAGAGAAATAAAAATTTGGAAATGCTGCAATGTTTTTATTTTTATTGTATTTATTTTTATTTTTTATTATTTTGTTTTGTTTGCTTTTGTTTACATTTATCACGTCATTCATTTCGCATTGTATACTTTTGCTTATTAAACACATCCTTAACAGTGTTGTGTTCCATCTTTTTCTCAACATTCAAAGCAATATAGAGTTTATTGAGCAATAACTTTATTGACTTTTTGTATGGAATATTGAGCTCAATAATGGACTTTATTGCGATTACCTCAATAAAGGCGCATGTATGAACATGGTAGTAGAATCCAAAAGTAAATATGTGAAAGCAATTGAAATAGCTATTTTTTTAAAGATTTTTGAGTCTTTACGTCTTAATTTTTGCATACAAATTAATATAAAATTATTAATATAAAATTATGTTTTGAGTTGAAATAAAAATCCTATAATGTAAAATCACCACAGAAAAACATAAAAGCAATCTCCGTTTCAACGTTTTTAATTTGATTTGTTTGTTGGGTGTACTGGTCGTTGGAGTTAAAACCCTTTAAAATATTCAAATGTCGACATGTTGGCGTCTTTCCTTCTTCTCATTGTTTTTTGTTAGGGCAAACTTTTACAAACACTACCCCTTCTTCCTCAGTTTCAAAACCGATTTTCCTATTTCCGGTACAGTGCCATCCATAAGTAACACTACAGTTACACGATCAAGTTTTTTTCACATACTGCTTGTCAAAATTCAATAAAATTGATAGCTGTGACGTAGGCTGCACGCAATTTCATAACAATTTGTTTTTAAGATGCCGTCAAGAAGAAAATTAAAAAGAGCTTCTTGTATATTCTGCTAAAAAAGTAAAGCAAAACCTTCTCTTCTATATTCTACATTAAAACAAGAAACTAATTCAGATTCTAAATCAATATTTTTTTTTTTTTTAACTATTTAAATATAATCATACACCTACATATATTCATAAAAACTATTGAAGGTTTATAACACGTTTATTTGACAAATATTCCGTAGAAATGCGTCCAATAAGAGCTTAATAAACTTACAATAATTATTATGAATATGGCCTATAATATACAAATATCTCTTTTTAAAATTAATAAATTTAATGGAAATCAATGTAAAAATAAAAGTAAAAAATTTGTTGGTTTTGCACGTAAACATTTTTATTTATATTTTTAAGCTTGAATCTGCTTAATTTTTATCACTTTTAATTGCAACTTTCAAACAAAGCAAAAAAATTATTTGCAGACAGAACGAAAAAAAATTGTTGTCAGCTGTTTTCTTGATTGTGACTTGATGCTCTCTATGGAAAGCAAAAATTGTCATCAAGTTTGCATCAATTTGCTAAATTGTGAGTGTATTAGTAAAAAAAAGTGTGAATGTGTTAAAACTTGAAAGGCAAAACTTGATTGTGTAACCCCCAAGTAAGGGTCGTCTATTGACATATGCCAAAAGAAACTATACATAAAAATAGCTATATTTATTTAATAAAACAAAACAAAATTATTACAAAGTGCGAGTTAAGGCCTTGCTGCCTGAGGCCAACAGAATGTAACTTAAAATTGTAAACAATGCATAGGTTTTTTTTTTTCATCACAAATAATGATAATTATCGTAATTACATTTAAGGAGAAGCTTATTTTTACACACAATTTAGCTTTTTATGGAAGCCATTAATAAAGGCGCGAAATTAGTCACGTTTTTCATACCACAATTTTTTTTTTTTTTCTTTTTTGCTGCAGCTATTTTCTGTTAATCAGTCGATTTTCAAAACTAATGTAAATTTATGTGGTAACTTAAACTCACAAAAAGGGTGTTAATTAGATGGATTTTGTTAAAAGGTCGTTGTAGAAGATCGTTGTTTTTTTTTTCTTAGAAAATATGACCAAATAACATCGACCACTTTTAATCACGTCGTGCTTCAAACTGTTTGAGGAAGACAAGAAAAAGTTTCGTTTTGCAGTTGCTTATACATATGTATTTATGTATGTGCATTTTTTTTTTTTTTTGGCAAAATTTGTTTTTATTATTTTTTTTTTTTTTTTTAACTTCAAGTGTTTATATATTTTTAAGCAATTGATAAAGCATTTACGCCAATAAAGACAAACTTCTGACTTCTTGTTATTGTGTTATTTGTTATTTAAATCGGAGAACAATAGCAATAGAAAGAAGAATGACACATTCCATAAATGTAAAGTACCCTACATTGAATAATTGAAAAATGTTGGCTCATTACAAACGAATCTGAGAAAATTTAACGAACTTAGTTTAATAAAGCCTTATCATTAAATTGCTATTCTAAGCAAGTTTTAAATGCTAAAATAGAATATTACTTGAACATTAGGGGCTGCAGGAAATTCGAAGCAGGTCATTGTAGCCATATTTGGCTATTTTCCTACCGCTTTTTTATATTTTATGTAATTATTTCTTGAACTGAAGGTATGTTTTTATTATTAGAGTATACACATACGTTTTTTGATTATTTTTATCGATATTTCCAGCATTATTAGTGAAATATCGACAAGAATATTCAAAAAACATATATACTTTTATTTACTATAATAAGATCTTCAGCTCATAAAAGTAATTATGTAAAACATTAAGAATTACTTAATACCATGTTCATACATGCGCTTTTATTGAGGTAATCGCAATAAAGTCCATTATTGAGCTCAATATTCCATACAAAAAGTCAATAAAGTTATTGCTCAATAAACTCTATATTGCTTTGAATATTGAGAAAAAGATGGAACACAACATTGTAAAAGATGTGTTTAATAAGCAAAAGTATACAATGCGAAATAAATGACGTGATAAATGTAAACAAAAGCAAACAAAACAAAATAATAAAACTATTTATTACAGCTTCAGATCGCTTTTTATATAAACAAATTTTTATTTACAATATTATTCAATATTTCGATAACAATTTGTCATCATCTTCAGGATAATTACAATTATTATCCTGAAGATGATGACAAATTGTTATCGAAATATTGAAAAATATTGTAAATAAAAATTTGTTTATATAAAAAGCGATCTGAAGCTGTAATAAATAGTTTTTTCAAATAATTAAGAACATCAAATAAATATTATATATTTAACAAAATAATAAAAAATAAAAATAAATACAATAAAAATAAAAACAATGCAGCATTTCCAAATTTTTATTTCTCTCTCTTTTTATTATTGCCGCTTTGGAGTCATAACATGAACGCACTACTTGTACAAGTAGTGCGTTTTTATTGTACAACACTAAACTCTTTTTACTAAAAGGCAGTTTTTTTCCATTTTTCTTATTGGAAAATATTTTTCACTTTTTTTCTCACTAATAAAACAAAAACAACAACTTTTTTCAGCTGTCAGATACTAATTGAGTTAGCTCAATATTTGTATGTATGAACGCAAAAAATATTATGTCAATAAACTGAATATTATCTCAATTAGAAATACATGTATGAACAAGGTATTAAAATGATTTCAAAATATGTATGTCTTCAAATTTTTTAAGTTGCGCTTAGATACCGCCTAAAGACGTTTAGTAGACTGAGACGCCATTTTAAGAAAATTAAAATGTGTTGCAAAACGACTAAATTGTTTTCTGTATTGAACGCTTGTTGGGACATTTTATATGCTGATAGACATTATTTTTCTGAAAATAATAGTAAAGTTTAGAACAGAATTTCAAAGATTTTCGATTATACTGACGAGCTGAGTGCACTCAGCTCGCACTCAGCGTCAATGACATGTCGGCAACATATAGACAGCTGAAAAGCTAGACTGAACATAATTAATTAAAGGGTTCTTTTGGAACCTGGCATAATAAATTTCATGATGAAATGAACTTAATTATATATTCGCTATAAGAGCCAATTAAAATGAATTATTTTAGGTCTAAAAAGATACCTTATTAATGTTTTCAGTCTTATTCAGCCATCTATATGCCGCTGACATTTCGTTGGTGCTAATCAATGTTGCCAGTTTAGGGTGTTTGTCCCCAGATTTAGGGTTTTTTTTCTTTTAGGGGTGAATTTGGGGTGTTAAATTCTTTCGGGAAAAATTTAGGGGGAAACAATTAATTTTTGGGGTATTTTTAGGGGATTTTTGTGTTTGTGTTTAGTTGGTAAAATGGTTGAAGACTTTAACGAGTTTTAAAGTAAAATCAAATGAGACATTTTATGTTCATCTAGTAGCCTCAAGTACATAATTTTGCAAATGGTAATTTTCAGCACTTTTTTTGTTGAGTTGAATGAATTTTTTCCTTATGGTTCATTTCTTTGAATTTTTTCCGTTTCTTAAGAATTGGGAAAATTAAAATATCTAAGAACATTTGATAAAGTTGAAACTCTTTTTATGAAAATGTCAAAAGAACGTAAAGAGCGAAGAAGATTTTAAAACTTTTAATATTTTTGGAGAAACTTAAATTTTTCTAGATACGCAGATAACAATTTCCAGCTGCCTATAAATATGTACTTAGATCTCAAAATATGTGAATACAAATAAATCGAAAATTTATAATAAATTTCTGTAGTATTGTGAACCCAAATGAAAAGTACTGAGTATCTTTGGGTAATGAAAAGTGTTCTACCACTTTTCATTCTCCAGCTCTAATGTCGAGTGAGATCGTATACTTGGCGCTTGAAATCCATGACTTGAAAATCACGCCCTATACTATCTTTAGTAATAAATTTATTGTGAACTTATATTCTTATTTCTTACATGTTGTGTATTAAAGCCTTATGCAACGTTTCGGAATTAGACCATAAATAATAAGGGAGTTTTATAGCGGCTTGACTCAACAAAACTGACATTGCTTAAAACAATGTAATTGAGAAAAAAAAAAATACACACAGCTGTAATAACAATTTAAATAATAATTTCTATTTTAATGACAGCTATAATTATAATTTATTTGTTTATGTCAAACACAGATATCTACAATCATACAAATAAACTAGCGAGAGGCAAACACTTTTATTGTAAATCGAAAATTATTATTTTGTCCACATTAATAAAATAATGTGGGTCAAATACCTGTCAACTTTATAACATTAACAGTTGTTTCATTAAATAACTAATGTTAAGCCCTTTCGTTCTATAATAAAATATTCTAACGTAACTACACTCACATTTTATTTATATAACAAATGCTCAAATATTAACCACAAATTATTTATTTGATGTTTACACTATGATTTGTTTTAAAATTGGTCTACTGCTTGAGTTTTGATACTACAGTGAAACTTCGATATAACGTATCTAGAGGCGATCGAATAATACTTAGTTATAGCTATTGATTCGTTATACATATGCATTGTGAAACCTTGGTATAATGAAATTTAAAGAAATACGAAAGATTCTATTTTACACGAAGAGGTAGTATATAAAAGATTATGTTTTTATGATTTTTTTTTTTTATTTATTAATTATCAAGCCAACCGTTACTAGCCCTAAAATCGTTGTGTCCCAGACGTGCTGCAAACTTCTGCTCAGCTTTAGTTTTTACCATCGGTCCTCCTAAAGGAACCTTTTGATTTTGACCTTGTGTAAACCATGTAGATAAACATTGCTCAGCGTCTTCATACTCTAATTTTTGTATTCAAAAAAATTAAAGGCCATATTCATAATAATTATTGTAAGTTTATTAAACTCTTATTTGATGTATTTCTACGAAATATTTGTCAAATAAACGTGTAATAAACCTTCAATAGTTTTTATGAATATGGGTGTAAATCTTTATTACATGTGTTTTATTTGAAAATTTCCATACAAAAATTTTTTTATTTGGATATGAAATAGGTATTAATTTTTTTTTTAATATAAGCGTAAATGTATAGTGTTGCTAATAATTTCCCGATTTTTTAAATCGGGAGATTAGATTTGCCTAGATTTGTCACCACATCAACAGCATCAATTATAGAAATTTTTTCTCGTATAGAACTTGATTTACTCTTTAATACACTCATTTTGGCAAAGAACCAAAACAGAACTGTAATTTGTTGCGCTTTATAAGTTAACCTGCAAAAACATTTACCTTTCGTTGTTTTTAAAAGGGACTATCCCGTTTTGCTTAAAATTTAATTTTGCTTTATGCTTTACTCTGACTTTGATGTAAGGAGGAGGCTATAGTTCAAGACTTTGTTGTATAGAGGCTTTTGAAAAACTACTTCGCTATATAGAGGCTTTATAGCATTTTTTATGAAAACTCTACAATAAAAAGGTTTTTTCAAGAGACTCAGCTAAAAATTCGTTATATTGAGTTTTTCGTTATAACGAAGTTCGTAATATCGAAGTTTCACTGTAGTTCAGACTAATGAGAGTAAGCGCAAAATTAATCTCTAAAGTTGCGAAAATTCACCAAAATAGCTGCAATGCAAATGCCACAATTGTACTTTACACTTGAAATTATACATTATTGCCTTGATTTTATACGCTCAAACTCTTGATACACAAAGTAAGGGGTAATATATAAAGATAGTTGAAATGTTAATTTTTTTTCTTCATGCCGAATACATATTTTTGGAGACAAAAGCGATTTGAGAAGTTGAACCAATATTTCTATTTCTTCCCAACACTTTTAAGAAGCACACTCATCCTCTATCTACTACGTTGCTTTTGGAGAAGCCCAGTATACACTTGACCGGTAAGTAAACATCTACATTTCGTCAAGTGCAGTGGTAGATGTTTACTTACGGGTCAAGTGTATACACGGGACTTTCCCAAAGGCACCATGGTGGATAGAGGGTGAGTGTGCTCCTTAAAAGTGTTGGGGAGGAATAAAAATATTGGTTCAACTTCTCAAATCACATCACTTTTGCCTGAAAAAATTGTTTCTTAGCAATTGTTTAATATAAAAATTTATTAAATGAACACTAATTCAAACAAAAAATTATACTAGTTTTTTTAAACTTGTTTCTAATTCTAAATTTGGTTACCTTAACTATATGTCAAATAATCGTACTTTGAATTGAAAATTAAGAATTAATAATTTCGGAACAACTACCGCTGACGTAGAAGTCATTAGCAGACTACTGCGTGTGTCTTCCCAACACCAAATGGTAAGGCCTGACTTCGTTTAGAGAATATATAATTATTTACTTATGGTAGACATACATATATATGTACATACAGACAAACATTTCCAAATTTGAAAACTTTTTTGTGGTTCGATTAGTTCTAAGACTGTAAACAAAGATCTGTGCCGCCACGGCTAAGCCAAGTCGACGATCAGGTCTCACTGCCGCCGTAGTTGAAAATTAATCACAGGCCAGGTAGATGCATTACAATTCGCCGCACAATACACACAAACTGACACATGCTTTTGCTAAGTGCTAAATAATTTTTCTTGTCAGGGTATAAATATTTGCTAAACACTTTAAAATTATATTTGTGTCTTAAGCCCCAGGAAAATAAAAAATTATATTCACAAAACTTTGCTACCACCAAAACTTTTTAGAATAAAAGTGGCACCAACTTTTTTTGTAAGCAAAGAAAAGAAAAATTGACATGTAAGAACTTTTTGATGCAAAAAACAAAAAATAGTCACCTTTGTGAAATTTTCGAATTACATACTCGGAAATTAAAGAAGACCAATCTTCTATAAAACCTAGCTAAAGCCGATTTTAAACCTCGTCTGGCTGTAATTCATTGCAATTTTTTCTTTTTTTTTTTTTTGGACAAAACTAAACAACTTGATAATTTTAGGTCTACAAATATACCTTTATAAATGTGTTGCGTCTTTTTCAGCCGTCTATATTCCGTTGACATTTTGTTGATGCTAATCAACTCATCTGTAGACACGAAAAAAAAACTCAAAAGAATGTTTGAAACCTAACCACTTATTTCGTAATTCCCATGAACAAAAAGAGAATGAGAAATGTTCAAACAAACCTTTAATACAAAAAATAATATAAGCGTTTGGCTACACTTTTTCGCTCTTATAGCAAATAAATAATTAAAATCTAAACAAAAACTAAGTTTGAAAAGCACTTTCAAAGTTTCTAAACAACATGGTATTGTTGAAAGAAAAAAAATATACTGTAGAAAATTGGTTCTAAAAATAGACGACCTTGAACAAAATGGTGTTGATAAAAAAAAATTCTTCATAAAATGGGGTCTGAAAATAAACGACCTTGTCTTACAAAACATTCCGAAATACTATCAATTTGTTAAACTATTTAGTTTTATTTACAAACAAATCAAAGCTACTTAATACAATAAATAGCACCAGTGAACTTGACAGTTAAATATGTATGATAACGAAAGTGTGATGTTGTACATCATAATCAACCATTAACACGAGAGCACACACACATATGTGTGTACATACACACTGGTACTCAGAGTGGGCAAAATAAAGGGTGTTTTTTTTTTCGCTGTATAGAATTTTAAGTTGGCATTACTGTTCAAGATGGCGACCGATTTAGCAGCTGTCAAGTGATTTATTCTCAATTCTCATGAATAGACTCACGCCTGAACAACGCTTGCAAATAATGCAATTTTAGTGCAAAACGAGATTGCCGTTGTTCCCGATTTTCATAAGCGAATTTTGTTTAGCGATGAAGCGCACTTCTGGTTGAATGACTACGTTAACAAACAACACTGCCGCATTTGGAGTGAAGCTAATCCTTTCGAAGTGTATGTCGAAACACCGTTACATTCCGAAAAACTGACTGTTTGGTGCGCTTTATGAGCTGGTGAAATCATTGGTCCGTACTTCTTCAAAAATGATGATGGCCAGCACGTTTCAGTCAATGGTGATCGGTATAGAGCCATGATTACTAACTTTTTTCATTCCTCAATTGAATAACCATGATGTCCAGGAGATGTGGTTTCAACAAGACGGCGCAACATGTCACACAGCTCGTGCCACAATCGATTTATTGAAAGACTCATTTGCTGAACGCCTAATTTCACGTTTTGGGCCTGTGAATTGACCTCCAACATCTTGTGATTTAACCCAGCTAGACTACTTTCTGTGGGGTTACATAAAGTCATTGGTATATGCGGATAAGCCACAAACGCTTGACCATTTGGAAGACAACATTCGCCATCTTATTGCCGATATACGGCCACAAATGTTGGAAAAAGTCATCGAAAATTGGAGGTTCAGATTGGACTACATCCGCGCCAGCCGCGGCGGTCATATGCCAGAAATCATATTTAAAATGTAATGTCACAAGATTATCTTTCGGATAAATAAAATTCATATCAATCGAATAATCCATCGTTGTTGTATTGCAACCTTAGGTTCTATACATCGAAAAAAAACACCCTTTACATGCTCTGATATATTTAAAATACAAAATTCATGATAGTTGTGTATTTGAAATACAAAATACAAATACGTTTTATTCCATGTATTTAAAATACAAAATACTGCATTCTAAAAGCAAGTATTTGAAATACAAAATACAGTGTAACAAAAAAAAGTATTTTGTAAACAAAATACTTTTAATCGAAAAAGTTTTTATTTCCCTTCATAAACACCAGCTTTTCAAATGTGGTATCAGATAAACAACCACTTGATGCCGAATGATTTCTTATTAGAAAGCGATGTTTTATTGAAAGAAATAACAGAGTTAAGAAATAAGTGACAATTAAAAAATGTTTGACCAAAGACTATGTAATGTGGTTTCAAAAGTATAGGACTGGAATTCGTCAGCTGTAAAACTAAGTTGTTGAACCAATTTTTTTCTTCTCAGTTGAGAGTCTGACATTGACGAAAATGGATCGCTTAACTGTCATACAACGCATAAAAATTGCACAAAAACATACCGCATGGTGATTCTGCCGCTGCCACATAGATTATGGTCCTACATAATCGTCCAACTACGCAAGCAATTGGGGAAATATTGTGAAGAAATTTGAAGAGACTGGATCGGTTACAAATATTGTAAGGCCTGAGCATCATCGTTTCACTCGTTCCGCTGAAAATATCACTGCTGTAAGTGAAAGTGTTGTCGAAGACACGAATGTGTCGATTTCTCGTCGTTCTCAGGAATTAGGACTGTCTTACGACACATTATGGCGTATTTTGCATTTAGATCTACGCCTACATCCATATAAAGTCACAATAACTGCAGCCAGCTGACCATTCACAACCTGGTAGATACGTGGAATGGATGCTTGAACAACAGGCGGTGGACTGCGATTTTTCGAACAAAATTTTCTTCAGTGATGAAGCACATTTCTCACTCGGTGGGTACGTTAGTAATCAAAATTGTCGTATCTGGGGTTCTGAGAATCCTCAAATAATTGAAGAGAGGCCATTACATCCAGAAAAAGTCACTGTTGGGTGCGCTCTTTGGTCCGAAGGTGTGATTGGACCTTACTTCTTCAAAAACGACAATGGAACGAGTGTCACCATCAATTCGGGGCGTTATGGACTTTTATTTGCCTGCTATTGAAGAATGCGACTTGGAGAATATGTGGTTTCAACAAGACGGTGCCACCTGCCACACAACTCGGGCGAATATGGCTTTATTGCAAGAGATATTTCCTGGCCGCGTAATTTCTTGTCGTGGCGATACCCACCAAGATCATGCGATTCGACACTATTCAACCTTTTTTTTGTAGGGCTACGCGAAAGACCGTGTTTATGCAGATAAACCTTTAACTCTTGAGCACTTAAAAACCAACATTCGTCAAGCTGTGGCTGAGATACCGCCCAATATGAATCAATAAGTGGTCGATAATTTTCTCAAAAGAATCAATACTCGCTTGGTAGTCATTTAAATGATGTAGTGTTTGGCACATAAGGTCAAAGTTCAAACTTTATAATAAAAAAATAAATATCATGAAAAAACATTTTATATGTGTCTTATTTGCGTTTACTTTTGAAACCGCAAAATGGATAGCCCGTTATTTTTAAATTTAAATTTTAGAATCGCGCACACAATAAACTGCCTGTTAAAGGATGACATGTCAAGAGTTCATGTCATCATTTGCAAATTATTTAGTAAAAAGTTTAGAAACCTTAACCATTGCACTCTTGAGCAAAGAATTTCATATATCAAAAAAAAATCATCTTTTCAATCAGACGGTTTTGTGAAGAAACAAAATTGTCTCGCATACATCCCACAAATCCACAAACAGTCCTCGAAAAACCATTACATCCAAAGAAAGTGACCGTATGGTGCGGTTTATGGTCAGGCAGCATCATCGTCCCGTATTTTTTTTTTTTGAAAATGAGCAAAGAAATACCGTCACCGTGAGCTGTCTGAGCTACCAAAGCATAATAACCAATTTATTGTGGTTGCAACTGGCTAATATTGACATCGGGGACCTTTGTTTTCAGCGAGATGGGCCACAAGCCACCCAGTCGGCCAAATAATTCAGTTATTCCATTATAAATTTCCAGGTCACGTAATTTCTCGATTTGACGATGTCAATCGTTCTTGTGATTCAACTACCTTATTAATTCCCATATTTTCTCTGGATCATTTGAAAGGCCAGGCTTGTGTGAACAAGTTGCAAACAACTGACATGCGCTGCTTTGACGACACAATCGAAGCTTTGTTGCAAAACGTGGATCAAAATTTTATGAAAACAGTGGACTTCTGCGAAATTTTATGAGGTGGGCATTTGTTCGACATCATGTTCTCCTACAAATGCTTCTACTTCACTGAAAACTGATTTTGTCAAAATAAATTTGCTGTTAAGCCAATTTATTGTACTTCCTAACCTTAAATTTGCCCGCCCATTATATCTGCGAAGAACATTGTATTGGAATTATTTTAAAAACTTTGTAGCTTTCTTATTTATTAGTAAGAACAATCATTTTATAAGCAAAAGTTTTGTGAAACTAAAGCCATTTTATTTGTGTTTGCATATAATAGTAAATATTTCCCAGAGATGGAAAAGTTTCAACTTCAATTTGACGTCAGAGCCAAAAATTAATATTTTAATAGTTCGAGCTTTGAGGTCACTTGTTCTTTTTAAATGTTTATTAAATTCAATATTTCGATACCTCAATGGGTATCTTCTTCAAGAATTAAGGTATCGAAATATTGAATTTAATAAACATTTAAAGAAAACAAGTGACCTTAAATCTTGAACTATTAAAATATTAAACAACAAAGGACGAAAAATTAGCATCAAGACCCAAAAATTATTACAGACAAAAATGTGCATATTAAATGTCCTATAACGATATATAAAATTTAATTATCGAATTATAAATAGCAACATTGCAAAAACAACTAAAAGGGTGTGGAAAAAATATGTTGTTTTTTTTTTTTCTTTTTGAAGGGACTAAGTCAACTAATCCCACGGGCTGACAGTCTCAATTTTTATTCGAACTTCTTCAATCTGCTGCCTATATTTCATTAAATTTCTATTTTTCGTCTCTTATTAATTAGTTATATGACCGTTTCAAAACGTAACCAGTTAAAAAATTAGCGGCAGGGAATGTCCAGGGGCATAAAGGTTTGAGAACTGTACCTTGATCGTAATTATTTTAATCAGATATTTTCCCAATTCGTTCTTCACAAGTATGTTACTAAAATTTAAAAAATTATGCGTTAAGGGATCAGCTGTTTTCATAACAAGTACATTTACTATGCATGTTTTGCATACATATACAGATCTACACATGTTTGTATGTGTGAGAGATAACGACGATGATATTGATCATGAAACTTTTATACATATTTTGAATCACAAGGGTGTTGTCCAATAACGTGTGTGTGTGTGTGTGTGTATGTTTGCCTGTGTAACTGAGAGCCTGTTGATATGAATATCATATTTTGCGATTAAAAACAGCACGATTACAAACTTTTAGATGATGCTGACAATGAACCAAAATTATAAATACAAAAAATATATGCAAACGTATCAAATCGAGGAATAAACTTTACTTTTCAAATCTCGTATAGAGAACAAGCATTAATATTTTAATGAAATTGTGACGGACAAATATGTAATTTGTGTTGACATTTGCATATATGATTTTTTGCAAAAAAAAAACTTTTTATTTTTTTTTTTTTTTGTAAATCACAATCAAAACTGAAACACAATTCAAGAATTAAGCCATTGTTCAGTTTCAATTGAATTTAGTAGCAGAAAATCTGTAAAACGCTTAACAACTGGAGGAAACTGGACAGTTCAAATAAAAAAGAAGGAATGTAAAACGGGTTAATCTTTAATTTAAAACTTAAAACCCGGAATAAAAAAGAAGAAAAAAAAATGTCCAAATCGATATGTTCGAAACTCATTTTACTTGCCGTACTTGCTAATGCCTATTTAAGTGCTAACAGTATGGAACTATGTGAGTGTTGTTTGCAGTGACAAGTGCATAGTGATTATATAATGATATGTGAAATTCAAAATCTTTAATTGAATGTTTATCTCTCTTTTGTTTTCTATGTGATTGATTAGCGAATTTTACGCCAAAAATAAAAATTATTTATGAAAATTTAACTACAGGTGCGAAAACGCATGTTTTAGCGTCAACAGCATGTTGTTGGTGTTGTTTAATATTTTTAATGCACATACATACCTACATATCGTCACCACATCATGGTTTTGGGGCAGCGGTCATTACTAAAAGAATAACTCAGTTTCTGGTGAGGGAGGGGGCTGTAAATATTTTGAATACCTCCATTCTGAATCCGAACCCTGATTTGTGAAATTGTTCATGATCTCTGATATCATCTATTGTGGTTCATATTAATTGTTTTTAGGTCGATTGACTAAATTCACAAGCCTAGTTGTATCGTTTATTGATTTATTTGGAACGTGTGTCTCAAACACAAAACCTCAAAACAAAAACAGTTTTCAAATTATTTATTTGTGTTTGTAATTATTATTTTGTGTTAAGTTAATCGGACTCAAGTTCGTTCTATGTTACTTTTTGTGTAGTTGGTATTGATTAAACAAGACAAAGACCTTTAGCTAGATGGACAACTAGCTGATTCGAAGCCACTACACTCCTCATCAGCAGCATTCCTGTGGTGGCTTTTAAACAGCTACTTGTCAAAAAAAAACTCTTTTTCAATTTCGAGGAAGTCAAAATCGAACTCAATCCTGATAAAATTATTGACAATTGTCAATCATATAGTTAAAATTAATATAGATAAAATTAAAAAAGGTTTTGTTTTTGAGATCCGTGAGGATATATAAAATTATTTCTACAAAAAAAACCCCTCTCGATAGCAAAATATCAAGTTTGGCGGTTGTGTTTGCAGTGCTGACAACATGATCGAAATAGCGGAATCGAATTTTATGTGAAAACACTTACGTCTTTTCCACTTGTGCACCGAGTTGTCGTTCGAGTTCGAATAAAAAAACTTCATAGAGGAACCCAAACTATTTTCTTTCGCTTAGAATGCAAACAATCGCACAACTTCGACATTGAGGAACTGGCAGTAAATTTTAAATGCCTCAACGAAACTTCACATTTACACATTTACAGACCAACTTAAATTACCGATTGAAGCATTTTTTTTGTGGTCTTACCTCCTTTTAGAGAATAATTACAAATTATAAACTAATGTATATATATACATATATATGTATATATATATATATATATATATATATCAGGCCATGGCTTTGAGGCTTTAGGCTCATTAATAATTTAGGCTGTTCTGGTACATTTTTATTCAAAAGATACCCCAGAAGCAGTGGTGAAAATAAGAAAATGTATCGAGTGTATTTTCAGAAAGTTTCGTGTAAACCTTTCTTTTTTGCATATGCGCCATACCAACAATGAGATAACGATATGTAAATGATGTTGATTGCCTGTTAACAAAAATATGACTTAAGTACCTTTTATTTATTGAGCGTTCTAATAATTAACTCAGCACACAATTTATGGGGGCAAGTTCATGGTCAATTGCATTTTTGTTTACGTATGTACATTAGGCGCGTTCGATTTGTACAGACAAAAAGTCTTAGATATTGTGCCATCGATTTTTCGATAACTTTTGGTATAAGCAAAAAGAGCTTCCACTTCTACAAATAGAAAAAAACTTTTTGCTTGTTTTTTTTTTTTTTTGGAAAACCTCACAGGAGGTGCGCATTGTTTTATTATAATCTTTGGTGCTTGGAAGTTGTTGCAATAATAAAATAACTCTTCTAAAAGCAAAGCACACAAACTTTTGATATATAAATCGGATTTGAGGATCAAAAATTTTGATGTTTCCAAGTTATTTAATTTATATAATAGCCGAATATAACACTTTTTCTTATTTTCGTTTTGTATTTTGGCATGGGAGCTGCCCAAGGAAGCGTGTTAATGCGTGGTACAAGGTTGTTGTGCCCGAAAAAAATTATAAGGGGTTGGCCATACATTTGAGTCCTAAACGGGCACCCTGGGACTGATTAATATTAAAGTTTCTAACTCGTATTTTCTGCAATCCTGATCAGTCCCAGAGTGGCCGTAGAAGAGTCAAAAAATTGGAAGCAGGTCGTCTCGACTACTATTTTTTTAATAATTTAATCGTTGTGGAACAGCACACATTGTGGCTCTTCCCATCACAGGGCTCAAAATACCAAAAATAAGTAGAGGTGCTATATTCGTCTAATTCGAATCTTAAATAAACAATCAAAACTTCTGGCCCTCAGATCTGATTTCTATAACCCGATATAAAAATTTTTTGTGATTTGTCTTTAGCATAGTTATTTTATTATAGCAACAACTTTCTGCCACCAAAAATTATAATAAAATAATTTCATTTGCCTTTTGGCATCAAAACTTGTTTAAGGTCGCGTTAGTCGGTCCAACTTCTTGAGTTATCAGTTTTCAGCTCTTGAAAAATCGGTGTTCGCATATATATAGCGCTATATATAGACCGAAAATTTTTTGCTTTTTGCTTTTATAGTTTATTTTATTATAACATCAACTTCTTGGCGCCGAGAATTATTTGAGTTCTCGTACAGGCCCAAGTTTTTGAGAAACTGATCTTAGCAATATCTCGGCTATATGTATGTGGACTGTTTTTTAATTAAATTTTTTGCCTTTTAATGGCCATTTCAAATAATATAGACACTATTCCAACTTTAAAGCAAAACAAAAATTTTCAAAAATGAATTTAATTACAGCATTGAAATGTATTATTTTAGGTCTAAAAATTTACCTTAAGATTTCTCGAGTCAACGAACTTTCGGCGGCATATAGACGGCTCAAAACGACAGAAAACTATTTATTTATTTATTTATATCAAGAACACTTAAGAATAGAATTCTTTTATGGTTCATTAAAATGTTACATTGACATATATGGTAAAACGGAAAAAATATACAATAAAATATAATATATATACATATATAATCAAAAAAATAAAAAAAAATAAAAAAAAAAACATTAAGTTATATTTTTAGACCAAAAGAAAACAAAAATTCAAATATGAACTTAATTATTTATTTGCTTTAAGAGCCAATTGAAATGTATTAATTCAGGTTCATTTTTGGACCTGAATGAAAACAAAAATTTTTAAAAATTGCATAATATTTTTTTTTACCTTTTCTTGGTTTTTGGACTATATCTAGGTTATGCGTGAACCGATTTTTCTAACTTTCAATAGCAAATACATGATATGTTGTACGAACAGCTTGGCTTTTAATATTTATTTTCTAAGTCAAGTAGTTTTTTCAGAAACTTGATTTCAACAGCCTACAGACTGTCATAACTTTATCGGTTTTCCTATCGATACTGATTCGGAATATACATATGTACATACGCTTTATGGAGTCGGAAATTAAATTTAATTAGGCAATTACAAACTGAAGAACAAACTTATAATTTGAAAATCGGACACCTTGAGAGTGATATTTTTGATGTGTCGTAGTGGATTTTTTTTTCTCCACCTCAAAAGCCATCAAAAAATCGATGGCACAATATCAATTGCTAAATCGACACCCCCCTAATGCACGTATGTTGTTGTGTGTTGTTGTATGTCATAAAATTAAATTAATGTTAAGAAATGATTACAAAATAAGAACCCACTTATAAAAAATGTTTACTAATATTTGACATTGCTATCGTAAAATTTAATTTTTATTAATGCTATAAAAAGAACAAATTTCAACACCGTCAGCCAAACCCAAGTAATGCATAACGGTTTCTGGGTGGATATTACTGCTAAGAGAAACATTGAAATAAGACCTGTACTATCACTTCTTTTTCAACACTGCGTTCATTAGAACACTTTTTTTTTAGACGAAGAACGAATTTCTTTCTTTGTTTTGTTTCGAGGGTACCCTACACCCTATTGGGAAACTTCAAGAATTGGCAAAGATACAGATTTTTGTTAAGAAATTTTCACAGGATGTTTTTGTACTTTGCCGCTACAACAACAAGTCGAAAACTACCAGGTGTCCCTATACAACGTAAAGTAACATTTAGCTATAACTCTCGAAGCGTAAAAGATAGAAAGCTGAAATTCGCACAGTGCATGTATTTACAGATGCTCTACAGCAGCAAGTACTAAAAATAACAACAAGTCGAAAACTACCAGGTGTCCCTATACAACGTAAAGTAACAATTAGCCGTAGAACCCAAACTGTAAAACACAGAGAGCTGAAATTCGCACAATATATGTATTTACATATGCCCTACAACAACAAATCTAAAAGTACCAGGTGTCCCTATACAACGTAAAGTATCAGTTAGCCGTTACTCTCGAACCATGATAGACAGAGGGATAAAACTTGCATAATATATGTATTCACATATGCTCCACAGCAACAAATGCTAAAAATAACCACAAGTCGAAAACTACTACTACCCCATACAACATAAAGTAGCAATTAAACGTAACTCTCAAGCTGTAAGAGACAGAGAGATGAAATTTATACAATATATGTATTCACATATGCCATTCCATTCGTACATTACACATAGTACGTACGGAACTCTAACTGTGCGAGCCAGCCTCGTATTTGACTGAATTTATTTCTATTTCTTTGATAGTTTCTTATTAGTTTTGTTTTTCTAATTTAAGTTATAATTTTAATAAATATCATAAGCTATAATTTTGCTGCTGTTTTGTTTATTGCTTGTTTGTTTTACCGGTGCGAATTAAGCTGGTGGTTTCAGTTCTGCAATGTTCACAAAAACATCATGAAAATTGCTTGAGTTGATGATGATTGTTTTTGTAACTATTGTGTAAACATTTTAACGGCTTGAATTCATGACGCAGGTGTTGCCAACCTTTACATTAATATTCAACTCTGATGTGATGAGATTACTTATTGAGATGAGAAACTTTTTGTCATGCCGCAATACAAAATATTACCATGTAAACTGGCCTTCACAAGTTGCAACTGACTCAACAACTAAAGCCGCTTGCCCATTCCAAGTGCCGTCAATGGCAGAATGGTGGCAAGAAATGGCAACAGTGGATGATTTCTTTTTGAAGAAAATCCTCTTCAGTGATGAGGAGCATTTTCACCGCAATGGATTCATCAATAAGCAGAATGGTGAACGAATAATGATTCAAGAATGATTGTCGTAAAACCAATGCACCCATAAAGAGTGGCTGTTTGGGACGGTTCATGGGCTGCCGGCATCGTCGGCCGTATTTTTTCCAAAATGAGCCCCGGTCAGGCAGTTACTGTGAACGATGTTCCGCATCCTGAGATGATAACAAACTTTTTACGGTCCGATTTGGAAGATATGGATAGGGATGATATGTGGTTTCAACAATGCGGTGTCACTTGCCACACAGCTAACGAAACAATGGCTCTTTCATGTGACAAATCTAATGTCATGACAATGTCAATTGGCCGCTTAGATCATGTGATTTAACAATATGTACGTCAATAATCCAGCAACAATTCAAAAGCTAAAAGATGAGATAATTCGGCACATTAATGGCATAGATCTTCAATTGGCTCAGCGTCATTGAAAATTTTGACACCGAAGTCACGGCGGCCATGAAGCCGATATTTTGTTTTCCCAAATAACTGATGCTTTATTCAAAATCAACATCAGTCGCTAAAATTTAAGCAGCCTTTATATCGCCCAAACGAGGGGATTTTCATATCTAGATTTTTAAGCATAAAATACGTTTTATCAAAAACCTGCACTATTAAATAAAAACATTTAAAGACTACATACAAAATTAACAATACATCATTTCAGCATATGATGCGTTACGTAACAAAATAATGGAAGCTGAACGTATTTCTTCAATGGGTGGTAATCTTTGGTTGTCTTCGGCCGAGGAAAAGGCCAACAGTATATTAATGAATGCAAAAAAGGAGGAAGTAACTATTGCTTTCATATTTTATATTAAAATTGTTTTTCCTAGATACACATTTACTTCATCTTAGATAACTGAAGGTTTCAAAGATCCCACCAAATATCCGCCCGCCATGCATTTCTTTCAAGGTAAACAATACTTGCGTCAGAGTGAAGTATTTCGTATCATACAGAAAATGCCTAAGGGGGCATTATTGCATGGACACAACAAGGGCATGGTAAGTTCTAAATGGGTAATAGGAAATTTAACAAATTTATTCAACTTGTATACCTGCCGTGATGTAAGTGGCCTATTGATATTCACTTACGACCAAAGCAAGTGTCACAGCGAGGTGCAAAATGTGTGTTTGGAGCGTGTTAATGCAGAGGACAAACGTCTGTATGAGAAACAGTTGGAGAAACATATAAATATGTACAGTATGCATCCGGAATGTAAGTTCATTTTGCCGTATCATAATTAATTGCTATTGACGATATTTATTCATATTTCTCTAGCCATGATTGTAGATCGTCGAAAGATTTGGAAACGTTTTGAGAATATTTTTCAAACTGTCGATCAACTTTATAAATATCAACCGGCTTTTTGTAACTATCATAAGCGTTTGCTGGAGGAATTGTGTGAAGATAATATTATCTATGCAGAACTAAGGACTTCTTTGTCACCGGTAAGTGAGAAAGCTATCAAATTCTTTTTGAAAACCCTATTGAACCAGATTTGCTAAGTGGAGTTTTACACTTGCGAAATTGAAATTTGTAGGCGTTGAAGTGGTGTGGTGCAGTGTGTACAGGGCTGAACAGTATTTGAAATACAAATACGTATTTTGTATTTGTATTTTAAATACGTCTCATGAATGTATTTGTATTTTATATTTTAAATACGAAGCGCTTGAGTATTTTGTATTTCAAATAATTGTGCTCTCAAAATACATTCTTCATTTAAAATACGCGCTAAAAATCGTACATCAACTAAAAGCGCAAAACTTTGTTACTGTTTTATTTCTAAAAAATGGCAATACTATAATTTAATTACGAAACGCAAAGTACCTGTGTAAAGTAAATGCAAATGACTGCATACACATTGAGAAAGTCGCCAAGCTTTCAGAATGTTAAACAATGAACAAATAATATATAAGAAAAAAAAAAAACATTTTGATCTAAAACAAAAAGAGAAAAAAATATCAGATGTTGACTTGGATGTACTTTATATATATATATATATAGCCAAGCGTGAAGCGTTTTTAACAGTCACTTATTTCGTTCCATTGTTTCTCTTTCAATAAAATATCGTTTTCGAACAAGTAATCATTGAGATTCTGCCGCTCAGCATCCAGATTTGCTTCGAACCCAGGCTATGACTAATTGTATACTGTTTTTAAGCAATAGCTCATAACCATCCCACCACCTATGCTCTTCATTACTGAAACAGCCATGGTATGTACTCCAGGCAGTAAGTATTCAACATTTTCTTGTCTTCCTTAAAAAAATTTTATCACAAAAAAACCTTTCTCAATTCCGAGGAAGTATAAATAGAACTACTCAGCAAAAACAGTGTTGGCCATTTGATGCATCATATTGCCATGGACATTGCTGATGGGCTTATACATCAGGGTTTCTATCATTTTTTTAAGGGCAAAATGTAAAAGCTGATGTAAACATTCGTGTACGTATGATTTCTTTTTTAAACCAGCGTTACCACCTCAGCAAAGCAATCATTCGAAATCTATTTTTCAAAATCACCACAAGATTACATATAATGTTATTAATTTTTTTATTATTAAATAAAAACAAGTAAGACTGTGCCGAATCTTATATACCCTTTACCAAAGTGTAATTAGAAGCTTTTCTATATAAACGTGTAATATCAGGTCGTATATGAACTTTGATATTCTCGAGTTTATTTGAAAAACAGGCACTTATGTATATTAAGATAATGAATTTTGACCAAGCATTAGCAAAAATCGGAAACTATAAATGCATTTTTTAGATAAAATAAATAATTATACACTAGAGCCCCGACTTTCGTCGTTAATGGGGACCGGAGAAACGCGACGCAAATCGAAACGACCCAAATCGAATCACTTTTTTCTATATAAATGCACTGAAATTTAATTTGTTGGGGAAAATATTTAAAACATAGCAAAAAATGTTGTATTTTTAATAAAAAAAAACTAGTATGAGTACATTTTTATTTATTTAATTTACTTCAAGAAATGTTTATATATATTATAAAGAAATAACAAAACCATAAATTAAGAAAAAAAAAAACAACATAAAAATGACTCATGTTTTACGTCCTTAAGGCATATTCTGGTGAATCACACACTAAATTGTTACCATAACCAGACAGCTGCTCTTAGCACCACTTATATAAAAAAGAAAAGGGGATTCCCATTTTTTCACGCAATCTGAAAATTTCTTAACGTACAGGTGACGATCGTTGTTGCCAGGAGTTGTAAAAACTAATGAATTCAAGATGCTAAATGCATATGTACTACACTACAAATGCTAAAAATGGTAATCCACAATGGTGCAGTAAAAAATGTAACCATGTTTAGCGACGCAAATCGAAATCAAAACGATGCAAATCGAATCGATGCAAATCGGGGTCAAAACGACGCAACTCAAACCGACGCAACTTGAAATCGCAACGACGCAAATCGAATTTTTCCAGTTTTAAAAAGCGACGCAAATCGGAACGACGCAAGTCGGGGCTTTAGTGTAAGTTTATAAATTCCTTAAAAGGAATTTATAAACTTAATGGGCCTTAACTATAGTCAAACACTAAAGTCGGTTCTTTTTAGCAACAACTTAAATTTTAAAACGTGTTGCTAACTTTTTTCTAACTATAGTCAAAATTAAAGTTGGCTTTAAGCTGAATCAGCTTTAAATGGGTGCCACATTATTTATCGAAAATGGCAAGTTATTTATCATACAAGCTCTTACAAATTTAAGTAAAATCCCATCTCTAATGAGATGACTCTCAAAAATTATGTATACGTGTGAACACACATCTACATAAATGTAAGATTGTATTAGTAAGTAAACAAAAAACATCAAAGCGAATTGGATAAAAGTAAAATTTTTAAGAAAATTCTAATTAATAATAGTTATTAAGAAATCTTTAATTTAATTATTTAATTTAAAAAATTTTACATTAAAAAGCTTTTACATATAAAAGTGACATTTGTTTGAGCAAAGCTGTTGCTAAATAAGTTAAAGACAACTTCTGCTGGTTTTAAGTTTAGAGCAAACTTTTGAGCGTAAAGTCGGCTTTTTCTCGTCTATAGTAGACAAAAAGCATACTTTTATTTAGCAGTGACTTAAAATTGCTTAAAGCATACTTTTTCGGTGTCTATAGTTATGGGCCAATATGTTTTTTATTTTTTATTTTATATTTAAATATCTCAATATTTATTTGTATACCTTTCTGTTTCATTTCATTTAAATAAAAAAATGGGTAAATGTCCAGTTGTATGGTGACAATAATGTAACATTTAACTCCTTGGAAGTGGCAAATGAACTGGAGAAAATTGTTGAAAGTTTTAAGGTAAAACATCCGGATTTTTTGGGTCTGAAAATCATTTATGCCAAGAGAAATAAAGCCACAGTTGACGAAATGACACAGCGCCTCACAACATTTAAGCAGTTGCAGTAAGTTGAAAATAAAACGAAAGAAAATAATTTATTCAAAAATGAACGTATTGATTTATTTGCTATAAGACCTTATTTGAAATGTATTATTTTAGGTCTAAAAATATACCTTATTAATGTTATCAATGATTTTTGATACTTTCAAAAATATATTTTTTGTATACAAATCGTAGCAACCGGAAACTCGTTGTACAGGGTCCACCATCTAACGTTTTTTTCTCAACTACTGCTTATTTCGTGAATGGTAACACTTAGCTCATGTCTGATTTGACAGATAATTAGTTGTATCCTTCCTCTGAACGAATATGGTTGTTTATACGCTTGAACAATGCTTGGAAATAATGCGACATTACTTTGAAAATCATGGCAATGTTGCAGAATGTGTGCGAAAACTGCATACGGACTTTGGAAGAAGAGACGCACCGTCAGCTCCGTATGTATGTTATCTTGTGAAAAAAGTGAAAGAAACTGGCATCCTCATCGTTAAAGCAAAGCGTTAAAACCCCAACAACAGTGCGTACACCCGAGAATATTGCTGCTGTGGCAGAAAGTGTGCGTGAAGCGCCATCAACACCAATTCACCGTCGTTCTCAACAATTGAACATTTCAAAGACATCATTGAGATGAACTTTTTCAAATTCAAATAACAAAAGAAATTTGAGAAAATATTCAGTAGTTGTTTTTATAGCATTTTCAAAAAAAAAAGTTATTTGGCGGACCCTTTATAGAGGTTGTGAAGAAAAGTAAAAGAATTACAATTCGAAACAATGTTTTCTGTATTAAAGGTTTATTCGAACATTTCTGGTTCTCATTTTGTTCATGGGAATTTCAAACATTGTTTTAGGAATTTTTCGAGTCTACTGACGAGTTGATTGCCATCAACGAAATGTCAGCGGCATATAGACGGCTGAAAATGATTTATTGTATGAATACTTTTTATTTGTGTATTTCAGTAATGCGAAGCCAAATTTTATTATCGGTTTTGACTTAATCGGTCATGAAGATTCTGGTGATCCGTTGCATAAATTCGCCAATGAGTTGTCTGATTTGCCGAACACAGCGCATTTTTTCTTTCATGCTGGAGAAACAAGTAAAAATTATTGCAGTTTATAATACAAAATTAAATAGTTTAATAGAAAAATTAAACAGACTGGTATGGCCGCACTGATTGGAATATGATGGATGCCCTACTTTTAAATACAAAACGTATTGGTCACGCTTTCGCCCTGCCTAAACATCCCCAATTGTGGTCTACTATTAAGAAACGTAATATAGCCATTGAGGTAAACCCATTATCGAATCAAGTTTTGGGTTATATATGGGATTTAAGAAATCATCCGGCTTCCGTGTTGATAGCTGAAAATTTTCCAATTGTTATATCAGCCGATGATCCTGGGGTATGGAATGCCAAGGGCTTAAGTTATGATTTCTACTACGCATTTATGGCCTTAGCCCCAGCAGAAGCAGATTTAAAATTTCTCAAACAACTTGCTTTAAATTCACTGAAGTATAAAAATCATTTTAACAATTATTTGTGGAAATATATTAATCCGAATTTGTTTCTTCTTCTTATGTTATAGATACTCCATACTTACCTCCGAAGAACGTCGCAAAGTCAATCACATTTTCCAAAAGAAATGGGAAGAATTTATTTACAACATAATAAATATGAAATTTTAATTTAAAATAGAATTTTGATTTTATTTCAACGTTGAATAAAAATATTCAAAGTTACACAATATCTTTGGCATACCAGCCATGTAGACATTTAGGCACTGGTCCCGAAGTATGAAATACGCATCTTCCCAATTCATTCCATGTCTTAGCACACAGCACCAGGAGCCCAACTTTGTTTTCATTAAAACCACCCCATACCAAAGAGGCGAGAACAACACCATCATCTTCATCTCGGGCACCGGGTGCTGGTACAAATATTGGTTCGCTGGGATAACAATTTTCTTCGCACCACTTTTTGCAGGTTTTGTGAACAACATCAACTTTCACCAGCTGGAATAAAAATAAAGGTAAAATTGTGAAAAACTCGTTACTATTTTCAAAGAATGCAAATGCAAGGTGTCTGGTGGCAACTTTATATTTTTGAATACAATTATTTCCAAAAATACTAGACGGCACTGGGGGGATTGAAACTATCGATTAAGGCCGTGATACACTATCCTACTCAATTGTACGTTTCATTCACTGAAAATTGCTAGCTAAATCTGATAGAATTTTGTCCTACTTTAAAAAAGTCGCATCAAAATGGCCACACTATTATACTTTTGTAAACAACTTCAAAAAGGCAACCCTGATCGCATAGAATAAGATAAGTTTTTGAAAATTTTCAAAAGATTAGCAAATCGGACAGACACACTTTTAGTCCAGACTATCACACTTTTTGGACACACATGTCATTTTTAACAGATCGTGCGATTGAGTAGATAGTGTATCACGGCCTTTATGCGGATTCGCCAGTCACGAAGACGCAGTGGTCAATTTAGCATCAAGACTTCGCTGTGCAGATATTTTCTAAGATGATTCTTATGTAATTGCTCGTCGACAATTTTGTTCGAACATCGATGTTCGGCGAATACGTAATGGACCTAGTGTAAATTTTATTCGCTCGTGGGTGCAAAGATGCCGCGCAACTGCTTCGACTATGAATATCCCAAGGCCAGGGACTAGTCAACCTTCAAGTACTCCCGAAAACATTGAACTGGTGTAGTAGTAGTTTACGTGAAAATCCACGACTTTCAATACGGAAAAGAGCAGCCTCACTGGTGCTTCCAAGAGGAAGCAACTCATGAATAATAGTTTTAAAAACGGGATCTGAAGTTCCATTCTTTTAAAATTTAAATCGTTCAAGAACTGAGCGAAAATCACTTAAAACTTTTATGAAACGATCTTGCGGCAATTTCGCATTGTGAATACCATTTTTTGGAGCGACGAGGCTTATTTTCACTGAAACGGCAAAGCGTTCTGAGAACGTATAACCTCAAAAATGTCCCACTTTATGATAGAGCTGTCAAGTCCCGAAACATAAAAGGCCACCCACGTAATGGCAATCCCAAAAAGAGCAGCTTGTGGCCTTAAAGAAAAATATTCGTTGAGAAATCAGCTCAATTGAACCAAGTTTATTGCAGCTTGTAGCGCAGAACACAATGCTTTGTTTTGGACAGAGTATTCAAAACGAGCGCCATACCCTAAAAACCGAAAACCGCATTTCCATTCCATGCTCTTAATTAAACTTTTTGTCAATTATTACGTTTTTTATTTAACATTTTCACTGAAAATTTTACTTTCATTGAACTTCTGTATTGTAATACATTTATATTAAATTACTTTTTCAGGCTTAAGTTCAACCCTTGGCTTATCACTATTTTAATTAATATCAATTAAGTATAGAAAAGTAAAATTTAATAGCTAGGTGGACAAGCGGCTATTTCTGGGTAACAAACACAACATTTAAGTTTGAAATTATACATGTGCTACCAGATACCCTGTTTCTGTTTTCAAATTTTCTTAATGCCGGGTAGATACTTTTCTAGTCTTTCGTTAAAAACTTGATAATAACTACAAATTAGTATGGTAACTGAAATAAAGTTAGATCAAAAACTTACCGTTCCTGGATTGTCAGCATCAACATCCGAACTTATAGCATAAAAGAATTGATATTTTTTACCTTAAAAAAATTAAGTTAATTAATTTTCATTATACGAACTTTCTCTTATATAATTATTATTTTATTAAGTTTATCAGGCTCAAGTTCTTTCTACATTATTTTTGTGATTGATATTCATTAAATAAGACAAAGAAGACATCAAAGACAATTAGCAGGGTGGACAACTAGCTGTTTCTAGGACGAGTGCTGACGAGAAAGTGTGGCGGCTTCGAAACAATTAGTTGTCCACCCTGCTAATTCTCTTTGATGTCTTCTTTGTCTTATTTAATTAAAATCAATCACAAAAATAATGTAGAAAGAACTTGAGCCTAATAAATAATAATAAAATAATAACTATTAAAAAAAATAAATTGAAAAATGTTTACATAGTCTATAGGCACATACTTATTGTTATAGAAATACATTAAAGTTTACTGACATCAAGCTTGCACTTGCAATTAATAATATTACAACGCATAAGTTTATTGAACTGTTTATTGATTAAAATAAAATAGTTTCCATAGATAATTTTCCAACAATAAAGTGTTTTTACACTTTGTCTATTTTACAGCATGCCTGTCAGATGTTCCACTGCAAAATGCATGTTAAACAAAAATAAATTGCTTCTATAAGTTTACGGTCTAAAATTGTTGCGACATTGGCATGTATTTTGTAGCAGATTTTTTGTCAAATGCAGCTGACATTTAAGAACGTCTTATAAATTTGGTTTTCACACTTTCGTTTTAGATTTCACCTGACAGAATACATATTAGTTCACAAAATAGGATTTTGAGCAATGTTCACTTTCGAACGAAATGAAGCGCTTATTTTAGAATAAACCTGATTATCTTTCGGGCACTGTAGAAGAATTACCTCGTGTAGCAGTTGCTCCCGTACGAGGAGTCCTACATGAATAAATAAATCCAGCCAAGTACGAGGCTGGCTTGTACACTTACGGCTCCGTACGCATGTGTGTGTAATGTACATATGGAATGGCATATGTGAATACATATATTGTATTTCATCTCTCTGTCTCTTACAGCTTGAGAGTTACATATGTTTAATTGTTACTTTATGTTGTATGGGGACACCGAGTAGTTTTAGACTCGTTGTTGTTGTTGTCATTTTGTTGTTGTAAGGCATCTGGGAATACATACACTGTGCGAATTTCGGCTCTCTATCTCTTACGGCTCGAGAGTTATAGCTAACTGTTTCTTTACGTTGCAAAGGGACACCTGATAGTTTCAGAGTTGTTGCTTTTTAGCATTTGTTGTAGGGCATATATGAATACATATTCTATGCAAATTTCATTCCTTTGTCTTTTACGGTTCGAGAGTAACGGCTAATTGTTACTTTAAGTTGTATAGGGACACCTGGTAGTTTTCGACTTTCTGTTGTTTTTTGCAATGTTTATTGTAGGGCATTTGTGAGTACATATATTATGCAAATTTCATTACTCTGTGTCTCACGGCTCGAGAGTAACCGCTAATTGTTACTTTACGTTGTATAGGGACACCTGGTAGTTTTCGACTTGTTGTTGTTTTTAGCATTTGTTGTTGTAGGGCATATGTAAATACATATATTGTGCGAATTTCAGCTCTCTGTATTTTACAGTTTTGGAGTTACGGCTTATGTTTACTTTACGTTGCATAGGGACACCTGGTAGCTTTCAACTTGTTGTTGTTTTTAGCACTTGTTGTTGTAGGGCATATGTAAATACATATATTGTGTGAGTTGCAGCTCTCTGTCTTTTACAGTTTGAGTTCTACGGCTAATTGTTACTTTACGTTGTATGGGGACACCTGGTAGTTTTGGACTTGTTGTTGTTTTTAGTACTTGTTGCTGTAGAACATCTGTAAATACATACACTGTGCAAATTTCATCTTTCTATCTTTTACGGTTCGAGAGTTATAGCTAATTGGTATTTTTTGTTGTATGGGGACACCTGGTAGTTTTCGACTTGTTGTTGTTTTTAGTATTTGTTGTTGTAGCAGCAGAGTACAAGAACATCCTGTAAAAATTTCAGCTCTCTAGCTCTTACCGTTTCGGAGAATGGACGCTGTGACGGACGGACGGTCGGACGGACGGACGTAGATGGCGCGGTGATAGGGTTCCGTTTCACTCTGATGACTACGGAACCCCAAAAACGAGTTTGTCGACAAGCAAAAAGCGCTCTTCGTAATACTTGTAATAGATTACTCTTCCACGGAAAATGCTAAGTGGGCTATTACGCCAAAACTTCAGATAACATTATCGAATATCTAATGTACATGAGGTCCTTTAAAGCGAGTCAACTTAAAATTCAAAAATTGTTCTTCTGTTACAAAGAGGAATAATATTATTTTTTTATAAAGGAATGTAAGAACTTTACAGTGGGCAGATATGGCCACTGTTTTACGTTTTCTGGCAAACCCGTGCAATATGTGCGTGTGTATTCAATTAAATAAATTGACACTCACCCAAATAGATTTCATAATTAATACGCGGTGTCTCACAGCCCCAATCACATAACAACTCTGGTCTCACAAAGATCTGACGATTTGGCATTTCATAAGCTTCGGCTTTACTATTTGACAAATTCACCAAGTTCACCAAAGACTCGTATTTTGTATTTTTATTTTCATTTGGATCCGTTGAACTGTCATTATTATTGCACATATCGTTAATATTTGTTGTCATAAACGTTACATCACTGTTCTGAGACTGCGAGTGCTTCATTTTCGGTGGATATAAGCGGGTACTTATGTTCGCCATGGTCAAAGATTTCCACAGACGCCGTCTTTGACTGGATTTTAAAGAATTTTTTATTGAACAATTTGGTAAAACAATATTTCCAAGTGGTAAAACAAATCTTAGTGGTCGTCCGCGAAACAAAGCAGCATAATTGGGATTTGATTGCATATTCATAATTGATTCCAGATACATGCAATTAATCATTTCGGGATCCTTGTAGCAACAAATGTCTATAACAATACAGTTATCCTCCTCATACTGATTGATAATATGCAGGTAGAAGAATGTTTCCGACTCGAAAGTGTGAGTCACCTGATTTGTTTTGCGATCCACCACATGAAATATGCTGGGTTTGTCTTCAAACCATTTGAGGCAGGCGGATAAATTCTGATTGCAAATATGGGCTTTTATGAATTCGGGCAATGAAATAGACAGGGGTTGCTCGACAATAACGAAATAGTTCTCCGTAATGCCGAAAGTGTGCATATAACCTGGATGCAGTTTCCAACGACAAGGTATATGCGCCTTAACGTAAGCATTTTCGAACATATTTTCACCATGCGGAAAACATAAAATACTGTATGCTGGACCAGACTTTGTAGTCGCCGTACCTAAATTGTAGGCAGTACCGTTGGGTAAAATGTGCGGATGTGAGGTGTGACTTACAACACCGGTATAGTTTGTAATGACTAAACGTCCTTCGGTGGCTAAAGTGCGCGGGTTGATTCTGTGTCCACAAGGAAAAAAACATAAACCCATTGTTAAAAAAAAATTTTTAATTCAGCTTTTGCTTACCTGTGTATTATGGGTGCCTCTGTGAAAGTATAAAATTCATCTCCAAAAGGATATATTGAAATCATGGAATTGTCAGATCCACAGTCAGGCTTAAATATAGCCGAAACTCTGTAAAGTTTGCTAAAAATTATAATTCAAATTCTAAAATAATTAAGCTCAAAGCATACTTGTCAAAGATGGAATGACATGGATCCGGTACCGATGCTGTGCCAAATTCTGTCACCACAATTCTTTGCGCTGCTCTATTTTTCTTTAAAGTTTCAGTTTGTATAAAACGATTTTGGTATGTTACGCGACCATTGTGTATGGCAAAACGATGCAGTAAGGCAGAACAATCAAATAAGTGCTGAAAAGTCATGTCACCCACTTGCCAATTGCCGGGACCATTTCTCAGCAACGAACCATTGAGCCAAGAGGGAATTGTACCAATAATATGACCTTCCAAGGGTTCAGTTATTTCTTTGCTGCAAGATCTCAACCACACAGTAGAATCACAATTGGGATAGCAGCGACCAGAGCCGTCTATACGTTTTGATTCGGGATCATGATCTTTTGGATTATATTTGACCTAATATAAAAAACAAATATACATATACATATATGTATGTATGTATGTATGCACATGACATAATAATATATAAAGATTCTTAGTAACTAGATCTTGAAACGCTAGAAACTCTTATTTTTGAGGTTTAGAAAAAATGCATGAGACAATATATGGGAATGGTAAAACGGTATGTTGTCGCAAATAATTAAAATAAACGACACTAACACAATCAAACTGTGTGACGAGTTAAGGTGGGATCACACGATTGCCGCAATGCACCAATTTTACACAATTTTGTTGTTGGGCTGAATTGGAGCACAATAAAAAAAATTTTCCCAATCAAATTCTCTGCAATCACATGATTGTCACATTTTACGCAAAACAATTTAGTACCAATAATTGCCGCATTGTAGTCACACGATTGCTGTATTAACGGCAACTCTGAGAAACAGCAGTTGTAGCTGATGACAAACTTTGTTTTGCAAAAAAAAAAAAAAGGGAACACTAAAAAATAGTGATTCTCTGTTCGTCCATTGGCCTGTCCGTCTCAGCACCCAATCTTCGAAACGGTAAGATCTAAGAAGTTGAAATTTCCACAGGATATATAGTGACCATGCCGTTACAACAGAAAATGTTGAAGAAGACAAAAGGTTAAAAACCAAAGGTTAACAACGAACTGTGAAAATTAGCTATAAGAAAGAGAGAGGCTTGAAATTGGCTCTACAACGACAGTAAAAGCAAAGAAAAGTTAAAAACTAAATGGTGGCCCCATAAACGAAACTCATAATATGGCCACATCAATAAAAACCAACGTAAGAGAAAAATTTGGGGAAGAAAGAAGATTCAAAACATTAAATTTCATATGAAAATCTTTCAGGGTTTTGTTGGATCAAAGAACAACAACAAAATTTACAGCAAACAATTATTTGATCTTACAATAACTTTGCAACAAATTCGCTCTTTATTTTATTTATACTCGTTGGGGAAACAAAACAGTCACATCTGCTATTGTGAAATTTTGTGCTCTTTAGTTTTGCCCTTGTATTGTATCCATATATCGTATTTCAAATATATTTAAAAACATTTTCAACTGATTTTTATGAAATTGTAAACACCGACAGTCCTTCGTTTGTTAAGCGAAATGAGTTGAGCCTATTGCTGTGCGAGTCAGTCGCATTTACATTTTGTCAGAATTTATTAATCATTAATTTTACTTTTAGTCAAACTTTTATAGTTAACAATTAATTGTTCACAACATTTCTGATTAGTAGTTGAGTTTGAAACATTCTTTAAAGATTTTTCGAGTCTACTCAACTAAATGTCGGCGGCATATAGACGGCTGAAAAAGACAGAAAACCTTAAGATCCATTTACAGACCTAAAATAATACATTTCAATTGGCTCTTAAAGCAAATAAATAATTTCATTTTAGAACTGCAGTACTTTTGACTAATTTGAATCTTATTAATAATTTGATTGGGCTTGAGTTCGATGTTTACTTCTTTAAAAATGTTAATCAATTCAGTTTTATCACAGAAAAATCCGTCTTAATTTTGAGGAAGTAAAAATCGAGCTCAAGCCCGATAAAATTATTAATAATTGTCAGCCATAAAGTTCGACTATAAAGTTAAAATTAATTGAGTATTATTAATTTATTGATTTTTAATGCAAAAAAAAACTGGAAATAAATAAAAATAAATTAAGTCAAGTAAGAGGCTGGCTCGCACTCTTAGGGTTCCGTACGTATGTATGTGTAATGTATGTATGGAATGGCGTATGTGAATACATATGTATGTATATTTTATAAATTTCATCTCTCTGTTTTTACAGCTACTTTATGTTGTATGTGGACACCTAGTAATTTTCCACTTGTTGTTGTTGTTGTAATTTGTTGTTGTAAGGCAACTGGGAATACATACACTGTGCGAATTTCGGCTCTCTATCTCTTACGGTTCGAGAGTTATAGCTATTACTCTACGTTGTAAAGGGACACCTGGTAGTTTTACAGTTGTTGTTGTTTTTAGCAAGTGTTGTTGTGGAGCATATGTGAATACACATATTGTGCAAATTTCATCCCTCTGTCGCTCACGGTTCGAGAGTAACCGCTAGTTGTTACTTTACGTTGTATAGGGACACCTGGTAGTTTTCGACTTGTTGTTGTTTTTAGCATTTGTTATTGTAAGCCATACGATAGTAAATATATTGTGCACATTTCATCTCTTTATCTCTTACAGATTGAAAGTTACGGCTAATGTTTTTTACGTTGTATTGGGACACCTGGTAGTTTTCGACATGTTGCTGTGTTTAGCATTTGTTGACAAGCATCTATAAATACATACGCTATGCAAATTTCAGCTCTCTATCTTTTACGGTTCGGGAGTTATAGCTAATTGTAACATTTCCTTGTATGGGGACACCAAGTAGTTTTCGACTTGTTGTTGGTTTTAGTATTTGTTGTTGTAGAACGTCTATAAATACATACACTATGCAAATTTCAGCTCTCTATCTTTTACGGTTCGCGAGTTATAGCTAATTGTAACTTTTCGTTGTATGGGGACACCTGGTAGTTTTCGACTTGTTGTTGGTTTTAGTATTTGTTGTTGTAGCGGCAAGGTACAACAACATCCTGTGAAAATTTCAGCTCTAGCTCTTACAGTTTCGGAGAATGGACGCTGTGACGGACGGACGGACGGACGGACGGACGTACTTGTCTCGGTAATAGGGTTCCGTTTCACTCTGATGAGTACGGAACCCTAAAAACAAACCGATTACACACATTTTTTTTTTTTTGTTTGTTCAACAAGCGATGTTTTAAAATTGCACTGTAGAAAAAAATCTTGTAGGATGTAAAGAATTATGCAGATTGCAATTAAAGAATAAAGAACACAAAAGACCATAGTACCCATTATTTTAGTTTTGAGTAGAAAACTTTTTTTTATTCTACGCAAATATCGAACAATGACAATTAAACAGGAATTTACATACATGCGAAATTTTTTTAGATGTGATGTTACCATTTCATAAAAGCACACAAATGTCTACATTTTTAATGTTTTATATTCATTCATTTGTTCACAAATACATACATATGTACATACACATGTATGTGTGTATGCCTGGAATGTATTGATTTGCGTGTTTGTTGGCATTGGCATATTTTCACAGATTACAAATATTTGTTTGTTAACGAAAGCGCAGATGGCAAAAATACAAATTCGTCACTAAGCCCTCTTAGCCGTGGCATTAGACAGCTAATCCTGCTAAAAAAAAAACAAATGTCAATAGTCAACAATGCTGTTCAATACATTTTGAAAAACCAAATGCATGTAACTGGTGTTATTTCTTAAAAGCGCCTAAGTCTCAGGTTCCTTTACTTAGTTCTTCCACAGAAAAGAAAAAAAAAATTTTTTTTTTTTTGGGAAAAGAAAATGTTATAGGTATTAATTAAATGGGTCTTAGACCGCTTATGAACTGAGAAAGAGATTTTATTATAAAGTTGCAGTGATCAGTATGTTTAAAGAAGTCGAGAAAATTAAGTTTGCTTTTTCACTTTCATCACAACGACATCAGCACCCAATTGCTTTGAGCTCAGGTCATAACTAAATAGCATACACTGCAAATATGAGAAACTTAAAGCAGGTTGTCTCTTGTTTACCAGAGCAAAGTAAACAATATTAGGCAAGTCCGCATTAGAACAGGCAAATATTTTAAATTAAATCTGTTTCAAGTACATGCTAGGAATTGACAAATAGCAAGCCTTTGCTGCAATCGAGGCATAACTCAAAAAGGCTTGCTTAACAGAAAACGGGTTTAAGGTTTTGAGTTTACTTACAACCCATTTCATTTTATGACGTATTTCGAGTTATGACGTTATTGAAACAAAAGCTATTGCAACGGCAAACAGATAATAACACTGTGCTAGTTGAAAAAACCGACAGAAGGGGCACTCAGTGGCCAAACCCAATTCGGATGCGCTAAATTCAGTGGTGCTAACCGTTTTTTTAGGTTATCTCTTGTTTTTGAGATGTACCGTTACATTAAAAATGGAGGAGGTGGGACAACATATATTCCCTTAACTCAAAAACGAAAGAGCATAAAAACCGAAATTCGGCAATAAAATTATCTTTCAATAACTGTAAAAGTCCTTTTAATCGGCTGAGTAGTTTAGAAAATACACTTTGAAAATTTTTGTTCTTTAAAACAGCATAAAAAATCTAAAAATGCTGATGAATTTTTATTTATTCATAACAAATAAAGTTTCAAACAAAAGAAGCCTTAAATGACTAAAATCGGTGTATAACCTTGGAAGTTATTCACAAAAAAATCAAAAATAGCAGTTTCAAACGGTCACCAGACGAAGCCTCTGTAATTAAAAAAAAAAAAATTTTATTAAATGAAAGTAGTATGGCAGAAACATTTTGTTTGCTTATCAAAATAAAGCAATTTCAATTGACGTAGGCAAAAAACAACTTACATATCGATACCCAAAAGCAAAATTCTGTAACTAACAAGTAATATACACAAACACATACATACATACGTACGTACATATGGCAAGAAGCTTGATTCGCTTTTAGTGGATATATGTTGGGATCTGCAGGAGGAAAAAGAATGACATTTACACTTCAAACTACCGGTCTACCGAATAATAAATCAAAATATATTGCAAAACGCAATTATTAACAAAATATAAAATTGTACGTGTATATTTTTTTACTAATTCTGCGTGTTTCATATAGAAACTGTAGAAAATCCAATGTTAAATAATTTTTGAGGCTTCGTCTGGTGACCGTTTAAGACTGCAATTTTTGATTTTTTGTCAAGAAATTCCAAAGTTGTGCACCGATTTTAGTTATTTAAGGCTTCTTTTGTTTGAAACTTTACTTGTTATGAACAAGTAAAAACTCATCAGCATAACTTTATTTTTAGATTTTTTATGCTGTTTTAAAGAACAAGAAATTTCGAACTTTAGCAAAAAATTTAATATTTTTCATCGAAAAAAAATTGTGTTTTCTAAACTACTAAATTCATTAAAAATATTTTTTCAGTTATTGAAAGATATTTTAACTGCCGAATTTCGGTTTTTGTTTTTTTTTCAAGATTTTAAATCGTTTTTGAGTTAAAAGAATATATGCTGTCCTACCTCCTCCATTTTTAAAATAACGGTATATCTCAAAAACAAGAGCTAACCTAAAAAAAACGGTTAGCATCACTGAATTCAGCGCACCCGAATTAGGTTTGGTCACTGGGTGCCTCGTCTGTCGGAAAAGAAAAGTTTCAAATTCAAGCACAGTGTAATTCGTACTGGTGCATGCTGATGTATAATTAACGGCAACCCAATTTGAATAACACTCATACGCAACCCTGCAACTGGGAACGATTTTGAAGAAAGATCATTTTGTAATAACATTTGTTTGTAAGTTTTAATAAACAAAAAAATAAATTTCTGCTGTTGAGACCTAATTTCATTCTATGTCAATAGAAATGCTGAGTTTTGATTACATGTTTATGAGGACGTTTCATGAATTTTATGTCCAGTTCTTCAGCGGATTTTGTGTATGTGTTAAGGAACTCATTGGTTTTTTTAAACAAAAATGTTAATAATTAGTTTTGCCTTCAGACATATAAATATGTATATATGTATGTATCGTCAGCTGAAATCGAAAAGGCCACAAGTCCATAATATACTTTTTTACAAAAGAAACAAAAACTTTATGAATATAAGACTATTTAATGCTCAATGTCCAAAATTCAAAACTAACCTTAAAAATCAATACGGTTTGTTTTAAGGTATAGTGCAGTAAAATAATAGCAGTTTTTAGTAATGGTACTTAAAACCTTTTGGTTGTTTCTTCGAAAATCAAAAATTCACAAGAACCCCAAGTTTTTTAAGTAAAAGTTATAATTGGGACTACAAACTTCGCTTTTTAGCCTTATTTAAGAGGTATACAGTCAAACTACGTTTTCTACTTTGTACTCTTTCTGCCCTCAACAAAACAAATACAAAATTGGTAACAGCTGATTTCACACATGTGTTTTTCGCAATTTTACTAAACAGCTAATGAAACTTGTTTAAAAAATACAAAATGTAAATTGCTCTATCATTTTGAAAAATAAATGACATATTGAAACGTATATGATGTATTCCATAATTGCCATGAACAAAATGAGACTCACATATGTTCCAACAACAATTTAACACAGTAAAATTTTTTTCGTTTTGCAACTGTGTTAAAGGTTTGTTTGAACATTTCTGATTCTCATCCCGTTTTTGGTGTAGTTGTGTTGCTTGCAACTGACTAAATCCTAAATCGTTTCTAAGCCATTTTGCATATATTTTGTGTGTGTGTGTGTGTGTTTTTTTTACTTAAACCAGTACTCAGGGATGACCATATTTAGGCATACGCATCGTACCGGAACTGGAATAGATTTTGGAGAGGAGCAGAAAGGGAGTAGAGTTTGTGCACATTTGATTTGAACATATTTTCATTGCAACTGGCGGGGAATATGTCTGCAGGCAATTTGTTCAACAGGCGAACCGTACGGCTGAAAAACGAATGCTCCTTGTAATGCGTTATGCAATTCACTGGCCAATCGACTACAAGATTGCGTAAAAATATGTAGGTCTCGGGAACAAGATTCCTGATATCATTTGAGGAAAATCCATTACAATAGCGATAGAATAGTGTAACACACCCCACACTGCAACGATGATCCAGTGAATTAACAGAGTTGGATACCCTACTATCACTGATAAGCTTCTTCGCCCACTCCTGCACACAGTAGAGTAGCCTAAAAATAGGCTTTGAGGCACCGGCCCAAACATGAGAGTTGTATTCCATTTTCGGTCGGATGTAGGTTGTATAAATAGTGAGGAGATTGGATAGAGTGAAGTATGTCTTGCACCGTTGCATAAAACCAAGGCTCTTAAATGCACTGTATATTCATACCGAGAACATGAGGAGCTTCCGACTCCTCAATGTTTATACGATATAAAGGGTGTTTTTTTTTTTCGATGTATAGAACGATGTATAGTTGCAATAAAACAACGATGGATTATTCGATTGACATGAATTTTATTTATCCGAAAGATAATCTTGTGGCATTACATTTTAAATATGATTTCTGGCATATGACCGCCACGGCTGGCGCGGATGTAGTCCAATCTGGTCCTCCAATTTTCGATGACTTTTTCCAACATTTGTGGCCGTATATTGGCAATAAGATGGCGAATGTTGTCTTCCAAATGGTCAAGCGTTTGTGGCTTATCAGCATAGACCAATTACTTTACATAGCCCCACAGAAAGTAGTCTAGCGGCGTTAAATCACAAGATCTTGCAAGCCGATTCACAGGTCCAAAACGTGAAATTAGGCGGTCACCAAAAGTGTCTTTCAATAAATCGATTGCGGCACGAGCTGTGTGACATGTTGTGCCGTCTTGTTGAAACCACATCTCCTCGACATCATGGTTATTCAATTCAGGAATGAAAAAGTTAGTAATCATGGCTCTATACCGATCACCATTGACTGAAACGTGCTGGCCATCATCGGAATGTAACGGTGTTTTGACATACACTTCGAAAGGATTAGCTTCACTCCGAATGCGGCAGTGTTGTTTGTTAACGTAGTCATTCAACCAGAAGTGCGCTTCATCGCTAAACAAAATTCGCTTATGAAAATCGGGAACAACGGCAATCTCGTTTTGCACTAAAATTGCATTATTTGCAAGCGTTGTTCAGGCGTGAGTCTATTCATGATGAATTGCCAAACCAAACTGAGAATAAATCATTTGACAGCTGTTAAATCGATCGCCATCTTGAACAGTAATGCCAACTTAAAGTTCTATACATCGAAAAAAACGCCCTTTATAAGTACAGGCAGCACTGGGTCATACGAGCATTGAAGCCGACCCTATTTTTACGAACCCAATCGGAAACTCCACGCAGATCGTCGTTGAGCGTATTGCGCATAGTCTGCCTCTTGTCAATGATCTGCGATATACTAGGTCTATGATTAAATAAATACGAATGGCAAATGCTGCTGCCGTCTGCAAGCGAATGGATAGGGTTTGAAGTTTGACAGAGAAAATCGTGGAGAAAGATAAGAAATAGTGTAAGAGAAAGAACGGAACCTGGCGATGCCCCCGAATTTAACTGGAACTCATTTGAAGTGGCCCCATCTATCGCAACACGTATAGTGCGGTCTCTGAAGAAACTCTATATGAATGAATCGAGAGAAGTCGTTACCGACAACAGAAGCAATGAGTTTCGACAGTAATGCACCATGCCACGCTCTGTTATATGCCTTGGAAACATCTAGAGCCATCACTTTACTCTCACCAAAATGGGAATTGAGAATTTTCAGGCTTTTGGTTCAGTTGTGCTGTTTGCAACTGCAGAAATCCTTTCTAAACTATTATGAATATATTTTTTATGTTGCGCAGAATTTTCGTGAATTTTCTCGTTTGCGCTAAAGTTATATATTTGCATCTGTTTCTTGATATTTAATAAGCATTCGAGTAAAGAAGTTCTTCAACACAATTTGAGAGTTTGTATAATTTTTTTTGTCAGTTTCAAGCTTCGGGCTTACATGCATACACACGTTATTATGTCGAAGAATCACAAATAATCCTTGAAGGTAGTCGCATTGTTTTTAATTATTTTTAAGTCCTTTTCAATAATCAAAAATAGTCCCGATTATTTTTAGATTATTTGTCTTAATAATAAATTACTAATCAGAAATTGTCTGGTAATGTAATCACAACGATTCTTTTTGAAGAAGAATGTAATTGATTACTAATCGTAATCAAAGTTTAGCAGTTCAGCATTTCCTTGATCGTTTATATCTCTTTGCATAGAGAGAAATATCAGCAAAAATATACGAAGAAATATAAAAGATATATATAATTTTGTATTTATTAGTTCAATAAAATACCAATATTTAGTTTTGATAATTTTATTTACATACGTATTTCTTAACGGCTTTTCAAACTTAAAACGTGCTACAATCGAAAAAATTTGTTGTTGTCATTTCGACGAAAGAAATTTCGGCACATGAAATGTTTACATTTTCTTTACATATAATGTTTTAATTGGTTTTCTCTTGCCAATTTTTACATCTTTTACGTCATAATTTTTCATACTTAAATCAATTCACGAACACTAAACAATTGTTTTTGTGGCCCATATCTTTGCGATATTTTACGTTTATGGTCGTTTAGCACACAATAATTTTTCTTTATGTTGTCTAAATTTTTAATGCATATGTAAGTCATTGTTTATTTGTAAATATAAATATTTTTGCAGCAAACAAACTAACAATTTTATGAATATATAAAAAAAAAATTATTTAAATAATTTTTTTTTTTTTTTTTTAGTTTTGTTCTGAGTTTTGCAACTGATTTTTTTGTGTTGACCAAAATTTGGAATCTCAATTTCCTTATATGGTATAATATGAAAATAGATTCATTTCGGTTTGAAACGTTGTGGGTTTTAATTAAAGGAATTTCATTATTTGCCGTCAAAATAACTAACCGCAAATATTTCTCGTATAAAACTTTTCAAAACTCCTTCAGCCATTGCAGGTATATTTCTGTATTTTATTATTTATCCTTAATTGCTTTTTTCTTTATTTGAGTAGTCAACGTTTATATGTGTGATTTGCAACCGTTTTTTGTTGTTTTACGTTTGAATTGAGAAAACCAACTGACAGCTTATGCGACTCAAGTGATACAGTTAGAACAATAAATATGTATTTATAATCCGTAGTTACTTTTTTTTTCTTACAATAAATACACACATTTATACAAATAAATACCCTAATTACAACAACACTTACAAATAACATCCATGATTTTTTTAAGAACAAACTTTTGAAAACAGTATTGGGCTTTTATGTGCAATTCCCAGCCACCACCTAATGGATACAAGCAGACATCTAAATGTATGAACTCTTTTGAAAAATAATATTAGTCTTAGTTTTCTTAATTGATATGACAATCGTTTCTTAGACTTTACTTGGGTGTAATCAGTGCTGGGCAAAATACAGGCTTTGATGTATTTAAAATACAAATTACAAAATACATGAAAACTGTGTATCTGAAATACATAATACAAATACTTTTTATTCCATGTATTTAAAATACAAAATACTTCATTTTAAAAGCAAGTATTTGAAATACTAAATACAGTGTAACAAAAAATATGTATTTAAAATACAAAATACTTTTAATACACTCATGGAAAAGTGTATTTTCATACTGATGACAGCGTATCATAAAAATTTTAACCTCAATATTATGCCAAACGACATCAAAGATGTAAAACCTGATATTAACCTGATGACAAAAGTCAATAGAGAATTTCGGCATAAATTGAGTGTCATCAATGTGAAGACTGCTGTGACTGACATCAACTCTATGGTGCAAAATGTTAATAACTTTTATAAGTTTTACCAAAAGGAAAGAAATAAAACTGTGTTAAGTTTCATTAATTATAATTATATTTAAAAAAATTTATGGTTTAATTTATTATTTTTGTGTTTAAATGTATTCCTAAACGGTTTCAATAAATGGCATTATATTGACGTATATTTGCCATCATTGCAGTAATTTTTCATAAACATCATATTGATGATACTGGACATGGCATTGATGTAACAATTGTTATATTTATTGCTAATAACAATTAGAACACCTTATGTAAAATTTGACATCACCGTGATGAAAAGTGTCATGGGGTCAAAAACGATGTTTTTTGTCATCGTATTCATGTTAAAATACATCATAGATACAATGGTTTTTCTATGAGTGTACAAAGAAAGGTAAAAGAGTTGCAAAACGAAAAGAAATGTTTGCTGTGTTAAAGGTTTGTTTGAACATTTCTGATTCTCAATTTGTTCATAGAAATTATAGAATAATTAGTTAAGTTTCAAACAAACTTTTAAGAATTTTTCAAGTCTACTGATGAGTTGATTAGCACCAACGAAATGTCGTCGGCATATAAACAGCTGAAAAAGATAGAACACATGTTTGAAAAGGTTCATTTTTCGACCTCAATCAATTCATTTCAATTGGCTCTTAAAGCAAATAAATAATTAAGTACTTTTAATACATTTAGGTTAGGTTAGGTTGAATGGAGGGGTTCGTCTGCCCCTGTCTTACGACATACACCTGAGCCAATATAGGTTTGTTGTGCGCTCTGTGGGTTTAACCGTAAGCCAGTTTGACTCATATGTCTATAGGAACTCCGTGTCATTCACAAAGTTCCTTAGTTTCCTCCAGCTTACGCCCCGTAATTGGGTTATGTCTGTTAAGGTGTCTCCTCCAAAATGTCGGGATTTTATTTGTGAGAAGGCGGGGCACTAGCTCCGCTTTCTCATGCTCTAATGTTTCGCTGTCCTCCCCACAAGCTCTACATTCATCTCTTCCCGCTATTGCTATACGGTTAAGATGTGCCAGTAGTTGAGAGTGGCCTGTCAGAACTCCAATAATCTACTTAATTCGGGCTTGCTAAGTCTTAGCAATACCCCCGTTTTTTCCTCATCTGGATCCCCCCATAGGATTCTTGTATTGCTTCCCCCAGTTTCGTTATTCCAGAGAGTTAAATGGGCTCTATGGGCCCAGTTCTTTAGCTCAGATTTAACTGCATCGAAAGATTTCGCGCATACCAAGCTTATGTTACTTAACTCTCTTGCTCTTGCAGCAAGTGAGTTTGCTCTTTCATTTCCAGTTATTCCCGCATGCTCTGGCACCCATATGATGTGCAGTTCAGCATGAGACGAGTAACTGTTAATAGCATTTTTGCAATCCCAAACTGTTCGTGATTTAATCCGCTCAGCTGAGATCGCCCTGATGGCCACTTGACTATCCGTGAATGTATTCACAGATGCTGGCCTTCCCATTTCATTGAGCACCCTAATACACTCCGTAATTGCCCGAATTTCTGCCTGAAAAACCGTGCAAAAGTCCGGCAGACTAAATAACAGTTCCGTGGTATTTTCTATATAAATACCGAGTCCTGTTTTTCCCCTCGCCCTAGATCCATCTGTGTAACAATGAAGCCCCCTGGGGATCTGATTCAAGGGGTGGGTCAACCAGGAATGTAAGTCAGGAATCAATGTTTCGCAATTGGGCTCTAGTCTGGTCTCCGATATGAGATCTGACGTCACATTTTCCGGTATGGACTCGGCTATGGCTGTAAAGATTTGTTGATTACTTATATTACTTTTAATCAAAAAAATTCCTTTCATAAACATCAGCTTTTCAAACGTGGTATCAGACGAACAACCTCTTGATGGCGAATAAATATTTATAACTAACGACAAAATCTCAGCGATTTCTAATTAGAAAACGATGTTTTATTGAAAGAGAAATAACGAAATTAAGAGATAAGCGACAATTAAAATGCGTTTGACCAAAGACTATCCCCCTAATTCATAAAAATTATAACAGGCTTATAAGACTGTTATTTGACATATTTGTATGGAAAAGCTGTCAAATAAGAGCTTTATAAACCTGTTATAATTTTTATGAATTAGACGGTATGTATATATGTATATATATATTCTATCCAAGTCAACATCTGATTGATAGTCTTTTTCTCTTCTTGGTCTAGATCAAAATGTCAAACCCGATTTTTTCCTTGTATTTGATTTTTTCATAAAACGAAAACAATTTTCCTGACGAAGGTACACAAACGGGTACGGAAATATTGAAAATAAAATAAAGCTGAAAACAGTGACCTCAAGCTCAAGAAATCATCATTAGGAAATAAAACAGTAGTAAAATTTTGCGTTTGAAAGAAATATGAATGATGTGTGAATGAAATAATTTTTAGCACTTATTTTCCAACATAAATTAAAAAATGTATTTGGAAAAATGTATTTTGAGAGCACAAGTATTTGAAATACAAAATACTCAAGCGCTTAGTATTTAAAATACAAAATACTAAATACATTCATGGAACGTATTTAAAATACAAAATACGTATTTGTATTTTCAGCGCCGCCGCTTAAATCACTCGGCTACCAAAGATCCAGGGTACATGAACATTCAAAAATGAATGTAATTATTTATTTGCTATAACAGCCAATTGAAATGAGGCATAAAAATAGACCTCATTAATTGTTTTGCTGTTTTTTTTTCGAGTCTACTGGCGACTTGAGTCAGATCAATTAAATGTTGGTGGCATGAGATGGCTGAAAAAGGAAGAGAATAATTAATATGGTCTATTTTTAGACCTAAAATAATTTATAGCAGACCGAAGTGATTTACAATTATTGATTACTTTATCGGGACTTGGTTTGATTTTACTACCTCAGTATTGGAAAAGATTTTTTGAAGAAGACAAGAAAAGTAAAGTTGAAGACTTATTGGCGGGGGTAAGTATCACAACTGTTTCACGTCCACCGCGACACTCATCAGCACACAAATTGCCATGACTAATTGCATAATGCTTTTAAAGCAGCAACGCCTAGCCATTCTATTCACTCTTCATTATTTTAATAATATTAAAATTACAAATTGAGGTTTGAGTTTTCTGTAAAATTTGTTTGAATTGATTCTTTTACTAGAATTTGCATATGTACGTATGTTTATGTATGTGAAGCTTTTCATGATGCGGCTTTGCTTTTCCATTTAAACTATTTCTGTTTCTGTTTCAATTTATCTGTCTACGGTCATTTGAATACAAACCAACGTTACCATATTTTTTTCTATTTTTCAAAAAAAAAGCAATATAAACAAAAAGACAGTAAAATTCACATTATTAAAAAATCATATTACCACGAGTATAAAAGTTCTAAAAAATGTTTATAAAAATATCAAATTACTCATTACATTACTTATAAAAAAAACTTGTTGATAATTTTATGAGGCCTTAGTCCGATTTAACTACCTCAAATTGATAAAGATTTTTTGTGATAAAAATTTCAGTGATCAACATTTTTTGAAGAAGACAAGAAAAGTAAAGTTGAAGACTTATTAACTGGAGAGCATGGCATGGCTGTTTCACTTCTGCCACAACGATCATCAGCACATAAATTGTGGCGATCTGAGGTCATAACTAAATTGCATACTGCATGTTGATTAAGCTCTTCTCTACTGACTGTCTATATTGAACCTAGTGACCTGAAGACCAAACAATTTATTTACAATTGTAAATCATAAAAGTTCGAATATGAAGTAAAAATTAACACATAATTGGAACGAAGTTCCTTAACGCGGCTTGCTGGTAGTGGAAATTAGTAGAAATCGTCACGAAAGCGTGTGAGCTGTTTATATGTATTGGTGTACTGTCGAAAAGCAATTGTGTATGATTGCCGGTGTCTCCACTGACAGCAGCGGAGACACCTACCAATAAATATTAATTAGTTGGAAAACGTTCCAAAAATTTAAAGAATCATAAAATCTCAAAATTTCAAAAACAACACAAAATAAAACATACACACCGGTATTCATAAAAAATAAAACATTGTTGAAACACATTTTAGAACAAATTTTTCATATAAAATTTGTTCTAAAATGTACTTCAGCAACGTTTTATTTTTTATGAATACCGGTGACAGATTTCATCTTGTATTACATTCAAAGATGAAAAAAAAAAAACGTAAGGAACTTCGTTCCTAACGGGGGTCCCCCGACCGCATTTCTTTTTTTTTTTCTAAATAACGATGCTGAAAATGGATGCTAATAGAGGATGATCAAAAAAATGTCTTATTGGGATATACTAATGTAACGAATGAACTAACGAATCGCAAGTAGTATCATGAATGAAATGTTTTGCAAAAATGTTGGCCGCAGTCAGTATTCGATATTGTGCCGTCGATTTTTCCATAGCATTTGGCATGAGCTAAAAAAGTTCCACTACGACATATCAAACAAATCATTTTCGAGAAGTGTAAATTCCAATTCAAAAATATATTAGAGGGACAACCTGTGACTGATTAGTATTAAAGGCCCTAACTCATATTTTCTTCAAGCCCCCCCCCCCCCACCTCCCTGTCGCAACCGTGCGATTGTTTGCTTTCTAAGCGAAAGAAAATTGTTTTGGGCTCCTCTATGAAGTTCTTTTATTCGAACGATGACTCGATAGACTAGTCGAAAAAACGTAAGTGTTTTCATACAAAATCCGATTCCTCAATATCGATCATGTCGTCAGCACTGCGAACACAAATGTCAAAATCAAACACTTGCTGTTTGGCTATCGAGTGGGAGGTTTTATAGAAAAAATTTTTGTTTTTTTGTTAAAAAACTGGAAAATAAAACTACAAACCCCACATATTTTTAATTTTTATTTTATTTAGTAAATATATTAAGCAATTATTACATGCATACATGTAGTTTTCGTAAACAGTTCACTTGTTTGCTGGATGGAAAAAAATCCTACCGATCTGGCATCTCTGTGAAGTAAATGCCAAAAATTTCATGACGTAAGGCTTTGCGATCGCTTACATTTTCTTACGACGTTGAGGAACAGGCACACAGTTAATGTAACGACGATGACAACAATTGGAATATGGGGGAATAATGTATTTTTTGTTGTTGTTGCGTTTTTCGTAATATCTGTGATTCTTTTCGATTTTATACGAAAAGAAGTTCTATTTTCCAATTCGTTCGAATGTTCAAATACAAGCTGAACAAATAAAAATCTATGAAGTTCTTTTCGAAAGTTTATAAACCACGACTAATTAGCATCTCTTAAATTTTATTTAGAAACAAAAAAAAATCTACCAACCTTCTTTCTTTGGATATTCACGTGCATACATACATACATACATAAGTACACATATTTGTATAACGGAAAAAACTTAGTCAACATAAAACTGCGGCCTTTCTTTGAGGTTTTCTAATATGCACAAATATTAAAAAACTTGAAGTAGAAACAAAAAATCTCTCTAAAAATTAAAAAATGCATTCGTATATACATATGTACATATTTAACTGCTGAAGTGTATAAACATTCAAAGCACTTGAAAGGTTTCTTTAAATATTTATGGTTCTTATATTTCAAAACAACAGGGAAATTCAATACGAAGGCATGTTTGTATTAAAGGTGTACATACATACATATGTACATATGTATGTTTAAGTGAAAATAAAAAACCATGAATTAAGAGTGAGGAAAACACATTTGACCTTGGCATCGTTGCTTGAGAATCAACTGCTCATTTGTATTTTTTTTTTTTTTAATATATTTTTTAGACACATTTTTTTGTTTATTATCTTATTATACGTATATCACATTTGCACATGCACATAATTTTGCTCAATGGTCAATGACCACAGGAAATACAAAATCGTATGTTTTGCTTAGAAAGAAAAAAAAATTGTATGCAAGAGCAGTTAAAATAACTGACTGTTCCTCAATGCCGCAAGAAAATGTAAGCGATCGAAATGGAGTCGCACGATTTCGAATCAATTTGGGTTCCTCTATATCGACAGCTTGCATTCGCATGGGATTACGTCATGAAATTTTTGGCACTTATTTCACAGAGATGCCAGATCGGTAAATTAAAGTTTTGGTTGATTTTTTATTGAAGTATTGACAAAAACTACTAAATTGTTCTTGTGTAAATACAACCCTTCTTAAAACTGTTCAGCTGTATCTGAAAAGTCGAAACATATGCATACCAGTGTTGCCAGTTTAGGGGGTTTCCCCCTAGATTTGGGGGTTTTTTTCTTTTAGGGGTGAATTTGGGTTGTTAAATTCTTTCGGGAAAAATTTAGGGGGAACAATTTATTTTTGGGGTATTTTTAGGGGATTTCTGTGTTTGGTTAAACGGTAAAATGGCAGGAGTTGGAAAATTTTTCAACAGATAAATTTGAAGACTTTAATGATTTTTAAAGTAAAATTAAATGAGATATTTTATGTTCATCTGGTAGCTGCAAGTACAGAATTTTGCAACTGGTAATTTTAAGCCCTTTTTTTTGAGTTGAATGAATTTTTTCAATATGGGTCATTTCTTCGAATTTTTTTCCGTTTCTTAAGAATTGGGAAAATTAAAATATTTAAGTATTCTTAATAAAATTGAAACTCTTTTTATGAAAATGTCGAAAGAACGTAAAGAGAAAAGAAGACTTAGAAACTCTTAATATTTTTGGAGACAGTTAATTTTTTCTAGATACGCAGATAACAATTTCCAGCTGCCTATAAATATGTACTTAGATCTCAAAATATGTGAATATAAATAAATCGAAAATTTATAATAAATATACATACGCCTGTAATCATAACATATGCACTGAAAAATACATATAATCAGTTAATTTTTACTTCTTTTTAATTGTGGGAAAGTTTAACAATTTTATGCATTTTCCGCATTGTCAATGCATTAATATTGGTGATACGCAAACTAAAGCAGAATGTTCGCCAATATTTTTCAGGGGAATTTTGTAGAAAAACATTGAATTTTAGGGGGTTTTAAAATTTTTCTGGGGGGAAAAATACATTGACCTGGGAACACTGATACATACTTACATAAATACAAAATAAAAAAGCAAATATTTTGAAAGTGTGGAAATAGTTTTTGTGGTGTTTAAAATTTATTGTCATGATAGTGATTCAGACGATTGAAATATGTGATTGTATTAGTGAAAAATTTTGTATGCACTAGTTATTGTCTGATGTAGACGCAGGGTTATTGCCTACTCCTTAATGCCAAAGTCATGCGATTGTTTGCATTCTAGGCGAAAGAAAATTGTTTTGCGTTCCTCTATGACGTTCTTTTATTCGAAAGATGACTCGATCGACAAGTTGAAAAGACGTAAGTGTTTTCATACAAAATCCGATTCCTCTATGTCGATCATATCATCAGCACTGCGAACATAAGCGTCAAAATCAATCACTTGCTGTTTTTTGCTGTCTGTTTTTATATTTAGAAGAAATTTTATATTTATTTGTTAAAAAACTGGGAAATAAAACTAGAAAACCCTTATATTTTTGATTTTTATTTTATTTAGTTAGTATAGCAAACAATTATCATATGTATGCATCAGCTGAAGCTTTTGGGGGGGGGAATTTTGTATGGCATAAAATAAAGTCTTATTATTGGTAAATCGCTTATTAGCAAAATAAATATATTTATCATTTTGTGGGGGGGAATATCCCTTTCCACCCTCTGGATCCGAGCCTGGTATGCATGTAGTTTTCCTTAACAGTTCACTTGTTCGTTAGATGGAAAAAAAAATCCTGTGTTTGCCAGAGGAATACCAGTGTTCAGTGCGTCAAAGTATTTATTAACACCGGTATTCATAAAAAATGAAGTGTTGCTCAAATACATTTTAGAACAAATTTGATATGAAAAATTTGTTCTAAAATTTATTTTAACAATGTTTTATTTTTTATGAATACCGGTGTAAATGTCTATACAAAATACTTTTAAATTTTAAAACACCACAAAAACCATTTGCCCAATTTCAAAATGTTTGCTTTTTTATTTTGTATTCAGTATGTATGTATATGCTTTGGCTTGTCAGTTTTAAGAAGGGTTGTATTTCCACAAGAACAATTTAGTAGTTTTTTTCAATACTGCAATAAAAAATCAACCAAACCTTTAATTTACCGATCTGGTATGTCTGTGAAGTAAATAGCAAATATTTCACGACGTAAGCCCATGCGAACGCAAGTTGTCGACATAGAGGAATCCAAATTGATTCGAAATCGAGCGACTACATTTCCATCGCTTACATTTTCTTACGACACAGGCAGTTAGTTTGCAAATTTCTCAACCATTTTCAATGCAATTTGTGTGACAAGTCAATCAGCAACAAACAAATTTTGCAAAATTATTATTTTTTTTTTTTTTTTTTTGATTCGGCCAAATTCATTGCATTACTTTGTTTTTCATTTTTTTAATCCTGCATTTACATACTACTCAAAGGCTTTTTAAATTAATACTCAAAATCTAATTAAAGAGAAGTTTGAAAGGTCTGTTTGAACCTTTAATTTAGTTCAGGGCCACTTCATTTGTCACAAATTTTATACTTGTACTCGTATGTCGCAGCAATCTGATCATTTTTTTTTTTCTTTATTTAAAAACAAACTTTGCAAACGTTCATCAATCATTTACTTGTCTATTGTTCATGAATTACAAACTTTGTTCATGTCGACTCAAGATTTTTCAAATAAATTAAATTGATCTTGTAAACAAATCAATTTTTAGTGGTCCAATCAAGATTTGTCTATGACATAAATTTAAAAAAAAAAAAAAGATATATAATATTTCAAAAACACGTGCAAAAGCTTAGTGGTAGTCTTAATAGTCATGCAAAATGAAGGTATTATATAACATGAAAAGTAGAATCGTAGAGTGCTAACACAATGATGACTAGACTGCACTGTGGTTAAAGTGGCCCTGAGACGTGCAACTAACTCTCCACACAGTTTGATTGGGTCAGTGTGGTTTATTTTAATAAATTGCCGCAGACGTAGCGTAAAAGACGCCAAACATCATAATTATTGAGACTTTGTGTTGTAGCGTTTGTTTCTATTGTGCCGTCATTTGGTGATTTTCGTTCTTTTTAGTGCCGCAGAAAGAGAGCTCTCGATTGATTTTGTATCCTGGAATGCATTTTACCATGTTTATGTACATGTTTAAAAATTAAGCGTCCCGATAGTAAACAGAAGAAAGGCATCTCCAAAGCAGCAGTAAGTCACCTTGTCAAATATTGTAATGAATAGTTCGTGAAACAAGGAATCTACATTTTTGTTATTACAACGTCAACAGGCGATATTCAATAACATATGTAAACATTTATATTATTATTAAAATTTTTATAGTAAATAGTATTTTCCAGAATTGTCCGAAGTACATCATAAAAAATAATTTCTTGTACATAGGTTATAAACAAACTGCATATGTATGTACATACATATATGTATGTATAACGCTTAACATATATGTATAACGCTTATTGCTTCTTTATTTTCATCCACACCAAGTGAAGTTTTTTTTTTCAAACAAAAGTGGAGACGTGCAGATAAAATGGCTTCAACAAAAATATCAAAAACTTTTGATTTTGCTCTAATCAAAGCCGATAGCATGTACACGTAGCAGAACAAGCACGACCGCACTCATGCAATCAAACTGTGTGAAGAGTTAGTTGGCACTTTAGAAGAGCTTGTTTTAATCAAATGCCTATTATATATGTTATACCCACCCAAACCTCTAAGGCATCTTAATAAAACTCGTCAAATTTAAACGTGCAATATCACTTTTCAATTGTAAAAAGTATTGGTGTTTGCATTAGAACTGCAAAACTATCGATAGTAGCGCCATTCGATAGTTCGGTAGTTTCAGGCCGCCACTTTTTTCCGCAGCCTTTACAAAAAATATTTACATTTATTTATTAAACTGGCTGTACTTGTAGAAAATTTAATATCTGATATTGAAAAAGAATCAAAACTAATAGAATTATTTAAATAATTATGTATGTGCAATTGGTTCTACGTTTATAATAATTAATTGACGGCAAAAATCAAGTTTCGCGTTTTTATATAAAAGTTGCTGCCATACTCATTTCATTTGATTTGCGTTTTTTATGAGGACTTAGACAGTAACCCCCTAATTCATAAAAATTATTACAGGCTTATAAGACTGTTATTTGACACATTTGTATGGAAAATCTGTCAAATAAGAGCTTTATAAACCTGTTATAATTTTTATGAATTAGACGGTAAGATTTTACGCACGACATGCTCAATTTTTTTGGTAAACGAGAACGGATGGGATTAGGCTTGTCTCATTCATGAATGAATTAATTCAACCGAATGATTCATTCAACTGAATGAATGAATTACTCTGTATTTGTTTTTCTTTGCCTCATTATCTCACCTTTCTGTTTACTTTCTTTTTGCTGGCATCATACAACAATATTTTGAATTTAATCTTGATGATTTCAATTTTATTTAATAAAAATCATTTTATGTTTATTAATTCTCACTTTTAAAAATATTCATATTATTTTTAATGTTTTAGTTTTGACGTTTCGCTATTTATACAAAGTTGAGCCTTTTCTCAAAAAATTACCTTTCATTAATAATTTTTTTTAATAAAAAAAAAATAATTAGATTTTGTAAGAGCATATTTTACTTACAAGACAACACTTGTTGCTTATAAGAAGCAAAACGCTGGTATGAATGAAACATTTTCTCTTTCCTTCATTCTCAGTTATGTGTAACATTCTTTCTGATTGAATGAATGATGAATTAAAAGTAGGAATTAGTTCACATTAACTTTCTGAAAGAGAACCAACGATTCACCCACCCAAAAAAAACATACTCCATACTAGATGGGATCATCCAAGCTCAATATCTACTGAAACGCAGAGAAATTTCAAGAACATAATTTGGCATTCTTTAGCTCACTTTGTTTTCTGAAAAACCATCACACACGATTAAATCACGGATGCATTTCTATGTATTAATTGTACCTGTCTATTCTCTTACGAATCATGTAAACTAATATAAAATCTATTGTATTATTTTTACTCTCATGTTTTCAAATACGGATGGAATTTCCTGTAGTTTTTCGTGCGTAAAGTATTTATTACCTTCTAAACCGTTTATTAATGACATATTTTTTGCCGACAGTATCTCTATCGAACAAAAAGCGTCGATAGTCCATTAAAAATTAAACTATCGATATCAAATAAAGCCGGCATTATCAGTTTAAATTAAAACCTTTTCATATTAATCCAATAGTTTTGCAGAAATTTTACTTTTTAATTGTGAATTACAAAATTAGGCGTAATGTTACCTATCCCGTAATGTTATACAATTTGGCTTCCTTTTTTTGTATGAGAAGTTTGTAAATTCTACTTCGAACAGTTAAGAATATGGCTAAATATATTTCATAAATTTTTCCCAAAACGAATTAATCATGCGAATTTTTTTTTGGATATATTTTTTAACTGCATTCTTTTTTGCATTTTCTAACAGATTATTAAATATAAACACGATACTCTGATTATGTTGCAAACTGTGCAATTTAAGTCTAACGGAACTTTTCTTCAAGCAATGCCACCTAGGAATTGTTAGAGTACAAACATTCACTTATTATTATTTCATAAACTTGTTTTATTACTTGTTACGTAAATAACTTTATATAAAATGAATTGTATAACAGGCCTCGAATTTTGTGTAAAATGTTCTATAAAAATTTTCAATTAAAACTATTTACTGTAATAAAGAAACTCATAAATACAGGTTACGGTTTTCGGCAATATTCATTAATCTAATAGGTTATGGGCCTTTGCTAAAAATAATAAACAGCAAAACTAAAGAAGCAAAATATTGCATAAGGCAAATTATTTAAAAGAAACAAGTAAGAGTGCTATATTCGGCTGGGCCGAATCTTAAATACCCTTCACAATGGTACATACATTCGGATTGATTTTTGGTGCGAAAAGTTGTTTTATTTGGCTTTTAAATGGGCCGATTTTTTCTGAATTTCAATATCAGACCCACTACCGGGATTTAACACAGGCTGCAAAACTTTTATTTAAATAATTCCTAATATGCTCAAGTTCAACCACTGGGTGACACCAATTCTTTTTAATATCAATGAAATAAAGAAAAGCAAAATGTATTTCTTAATTATTTATCAGTTAACTTTATAGTAAAATTTATTTAACAAAAAATTGCATATAATTGCATTATTTTTGAATTATAATGCTAAACATTGCCATTAAGTGTGATTTTCTTTTCAATTTACTTACGTATGTGGGTACATGCATACGTATGTATGTATGTATCTATAATAGAAAACTCTAAAATAAATTCTTTATTATTGAATATTTTCAGTGTGTTCCATAAAACACTGATTATATACATACATATATACATACATACATATTTACATTGCCTGCTTTTACAAAACTATTTTTTTCTTGTGCACGTTGTTGATGATCTATTGCGTATCATCATACACATGTGTGTGTGTATGTACATATGTAAGTACGTAGGGAAACCCAAAATGATTTTTTGTGTGAATGAATTTGAAGACGCAATTGTTTAAAAGAATTTCATTGCGTACCCTTTTTTCAACAATTCTTTATATCACTTTCATTTTCAAGCTCGTGTATACATATGTACATACATACACATTTTTACACCAAAGCAAAAAAATTGTTTATGCTAACATACTTGCATGCATACATACATATGTAGATACATACATACCTACATACATACAAACGTATCTACATACATACATACATACATACATACATGCATACATACATACATACATACATACATACATACATACATACATACATACATACATACATACATACATACATACATACATACATACATACATACATACATACATACATACATACATACATACATACATACATACATACATACATACATACATACATACATTCATACATACATGATCGCAAATATTATATACATATGTATATAATATTATATACATATGTATGTACCATTATGATTGATTTTTGGTACCAAGAGTTGGGTGCATATGGGCCGATGTCCAAAGATTTTCTAATTTTGCCCCTAAACAGCCTGTATGTACCATTCCGACAAATATTTAGTGCAAAAAACTGTTTCGTTTAGCTTCCAGGCCCGACTTCTTGAGATATCGGGAGGCGCTATATCTCGAACATATATGGGCCGATGACAAAAAGATTTCCAGTTTTGCTTCTGACTAACCTATATGTATCATTCTGATTGATTTTTGGTGCCAAAAGTTGTTTTATTTAGCTTATAGAGCCGATTTCTTGAAAAATCGGGAGACGCTATATCTCAGGTATATATAGACCGATTGCAGACATTTTCAAATTTTGCTTTTAAACACCTTATATGTACCATTCTGATCGATTTTTGGTACCAAAAGTTGTTTTATTTGGCTTTTAGAGCCGACTTCTTGAGAAAACTTGAGGCGCTATATCTCGAGTGTATATGGGCCGATGTCCAAAATTTTCCACGTTTGCCTCTAAATAGTCCATATGTACCATTCTGATTGATTTTTAGTGGCAAAAATTGCTTTATTTGGCTTAAAGAGCGGATTTCTTGAAAAATCAGAAGTCGCTATATCTCAGATATATATGGACCGATTTCAAAAATTTTCCAATTTTGCTTTTAAACACCTTATATGTTCCATTCTAATCGATTTTTGATACCAAAAGTTGTTTTATTTGGCTTTTAGAGCCGACTTCTTGAGAAAACGGGAGGCGCTATATCTCGAGTGTATATGGGCCGATGTGGAAAAATTTTCCACTTTTGCCTCTAAATAGCCTATATATACCATCTTGATTGAACTTCGGTGCCAAAAGTTGTCTTATTTGGCTAATAAAGCCGATTTCTTTAAAAATCGGGAGACGCTATATCTCGGATATATATGGGCCGATTTCAAAAATTCCTTCATTTCTAGGATTTATTGAGCACTAAAAATGATATGGTTTAGTTTTTAAGAAAAAAATTTTTTTCAATAATCTGAATACAAAAATTACACAAAATATCCCTCAAAACCCGGTTTTTTGAATATATCTCGGCTATCCGCGGACCTATCTTACTGAATTTCAATAGCAGACCCACTACCGGGGTTTCACACGTTTTAGCGAAAGAATGAGGTTTCTATCTCAAACCGTTTTCTCAGAAACGGTATTTCAACGACTACAGACGGACAGACGGACAGACGGACAGACGGACATCGCTCAATCGTAATCGCTATTGATGCTGATCCAGAATATATATACTTTATGGGGTCTTAGATGGATATTTCAATGCGTTACAAACGGAATCACAAACTTATATATACCCTTACACATTTATGTGAAGGGTATAAAAATAATAATAATTAAGATGGCCGACACAAAGCCGAAATTTGCAAAACTAAATAATGAAAACTATGCGAATTGGAAATTTAAAATGGAGCTTTTGTTACGAAAACATAATCTTTGGAAAAGAGTAATTGAGGGTAAACGTCCAGAAGTAATTACAGTCAACAATGTTGTAACAAATCAGCCAATCTTAGATGACTGGGACAATAAAGATGATGAAGCTAGAGGTACTATAGGTTTGCTGGTAATGGATGATCAGTTATGCCACATTCGAAATTTAAAAACCGCTCAAGATACCTGGAAAGCATTGAAGGAATACCATGAGAAGAATACTTTGAGCAATAAAGTTCATTTGATGAGGTCAATATGCAGTCTTAAGCTTGAAGAAGGAGGTAATGCAGTTGCACACATTTCAGCAATGAACGACCTCTTTTCAAAGTTAAGTGATGTTGGTGAAGAGTCCTTGTCAGATAAATGGAGTGCTGCGATGTTATTAAGTAGCTTGCCAGAGAGCTATGATACTTTAACTACTTCCTTAGAGTCTCGAAATGAAGATGAAGTTACATTTGCTTTGGTTCAACAAAAGGTAATTGCAGAGTATGAAAGAAGACTACATGCTGGTAATAATGGGAATACCGATGCTGTTTTAAAAATTGTTGGTAAGAGTAATGATACTTGTTATTTTTGTAAAAAACCTGGCCACCTAAAGAAAAATTGTGGTAAATATAAAAGCTGGAAACAAAAGCAACTATCTAATAATAAGGGATTTAACAAAATTAATTCAGCTGAAGAAAAATTTAAATCTGAAGATTTTCTTTTTAAGTTTGGGGAAAATAAGAAGTTTTGCTGGTTAGTAGATTCAGGTGCTACGCGACATGCTGTTAATGATTCCAAATTTTTTCAAAAACTGGATAAATCATATAAGAGTTCTATTGAGCTAGCAAACGGTGAAATGGTAACAATAGAAGGTATTGGGTCTGGTGAATTTGCATTTTGTGACACAGAAGGAAATAAAAATACATTTTTGGTGAAAGAAGTTTTATATGCGCCTACGTTAGTGGGAAATATTATATCAGTGCGGCAGCTAACGAAGGTTGGTTTCGAAATATCGTTTAAGAGGAATCTTTGCTTTATAAATTTCAAAAGTAAAAACGTCGGAGTTGCTGATATAAATGGAGATATGTATATTTTGCGCCAGTGTGAAAATGTAAATGTTGTAATGCAACATAATGAAAATTGTATTCATCAGTGGCATCGTAAACTGGGACATCGCGACCCAGATGCAATACGTAAAATGATTTCAGGGAATTTAGTACATGATTTGAAATTCGTTGAATGCAACATAAAAGAAATTTGCGATAGTTGTTCAAAGGGGAAATTAACTAGAACTCCATTCCCAAAGCAGTCCCTTACTAAATCAACAGAGCCATTACAGTTAATCCACACAGATGTATGTGGACCAATGCAGACCGTTACTCCATCGGGGAAGAAGTATTTCATAAGCTTTATAGATGATTACTCGGGTTTCACAACAATAAGTTTAATATCAAGGAAATCCGAAGTTGAAAACATTATAAAGGAATTTATCTCGTTCTGTCGGACAAGTTATGGTCATATTCCTAAAGTTATGCGTTCTGATAGAGGTGGAGAATATACGTCTAAAAATTTGACACAGTACCTTAAGTCTGAAGGAATTGAAGTTCAATTAACTGCTCCATATAGTCCCCAACAAAATGGGAGGGCAGAAAGAAAAAACAGAACTTTGGTTGAGATGGCAAGATGCATGCTAATTGATGCTAATTTACCGCATACATTTTGGGGTGAGGCTATATCAACTGCAAATTACATTCAAAATAGAATTTTTTCAAAGGTTGCAAACACCACACCGTATGAATTATGGCATCGCACGAAGCCGAGTTTAAAGAATTTCCATGTTTTTGGGTCTAAATGTTATGTGCATATTCCTTCTGAAAATAGGCGTAAGCTAGATGATACGTCACAGGAAATGATATTTTTGGGTTACGATAACAGATCAAAAGCATATCGTTGCTACAACAGTAACTCTAAAAAGCTTGTCATAAGTCGTGATGTTCGATTTACAGATGTTTCAGTAAATTCTAATGATAAAGAAGTATCCTTAAGTTTTGAAAATGAAATTAATCATACTTTCACACCATTATTGATTGAGGAGGAGAGTATTAGAGAAACTGTAAAGAATTCTTCGAGCAATAAAGCAATCAATAATACTATTACGGTAACTAATGATGATTATGATACTGAAGAACAGGAGATTTCAAACGCTCATACAGCTACCAGGGTTTCAAGTAGAATAAACAAAGGAATACAAGCAAGCCGATTCATAGATGAAATTTGGTCATCGAGAGAAATCAAAGAGCCAACATCTTATCAAGAAGCTATTAAGAGTAATGAGAGGCAGCAATGGCTTGTAGCTATGCAGGAAGAGATGGAATCGATGGAAAATAATAAAACATGGGAGCTAGTTCCATTACCTGAGAAGTCAAATACTGTTGGCAGTAAATGGGTTTACAAACTAAAGAAAAGTATTGATGGTGACATATGCCGTTTTAAGGCGCGTCTTGTGGCTCAAGGGTTTTCACAAAAATTTGGAATTGATTATGACGAAGTTTTTGCACCCGTAGTGTCACATATTACATTTAGAATTTTGCTTTCAATAGCTGGAAAGAATAATATGATTGTTAACCACATTGATGTGAAGACGGCGTTCTTGAATGGCAAATTGTCAGAAACAATTTTTATGAAACAACCTCAAGGATTTCATCAAGGAAACGAAAATATAGTATGCATGTTAAAAAAGAGTATATATGGATTAAAGCAAGCGGCAAGATCTTGGAACAGCACCTTACACAAAATCATTTTAAACGTGGGTCTTAAACAAAGTCTAAATGATCCATGTTTATATTATGGTAATATTTTTGGAAAAGTATGCTTCCTAATAGTTTATGTCGATGATATTATTTTAGCTTGCTGTAATCAAGAACAAATGGATTTCATTATAGGCAAATTGTCTAATAATTTTGCTTTACAAGATTTGGGGAACATAAAGCATTACTTGGGTATTGAAATATCAAAAGATGAAAATGGTATTTTTCAACTTTGTCAATCTGTTTATATTAACAAAACTGCAAAAGAATTTGGACTCCAAGATGCAAAGCCTACTAAAACTCCTATGGATTTGAGTTACGGAAAAGGAGGAGAAACGGTTCTTCTCGAAAATAACAGCAAATATCGAAAACTTATTGGACATCTATTGTATGTGTCAGTAAATACCAGACCTGATGTCGCAGCACCTATAAGCATTTTAGCTCAGAGAGTTTCAAATCCCACGAATGAAGATTGGGAACAATGCAAACGTATTCTGAAATATTTAAAAACCACATCAAACCTCAAATTACTATTAGGTAATAAAAACGAAAAACAAGAATTAGTTGGGTATGCTGATGCTAACTGGGCAGAAGAAAGAATTGAAAGAAAATCAAATAGTGGAAGAATATTTTTCTACAATGGGGGAACAATTTCCTGGTCCTGTCAAAAACAATCAGTAGTTGCTACATCAACATGCGAGGCAGAGTATATTTCATTGTCAGAGGCAGCTAAAGAAGCAAAATGGATAAAACTGATTATGGAGGATTTTCATATGCCAGCATTTGAACCAACCATAATATTCAATGATAACCAAAGCTGCTTACGTCTTTTAAAAGAAGATAAATTTTCTTTCAAAACTAAGCATATGGATACAAAATACAAAATGACAAAAGATTTAGTTAAAAAAGGTATCATAGCTCCATGCTACTGTCCAACAGAAGAAATGATAGCTGATATTTTAACAAAGCCCTTACCGCTAAACAAACATAAGTATCTATGCGATAAATGTAATTTAAAGTGAATGAGGAGGAGTGTTAGAGTACAAACATTCACTTATTATTATTTCATAAACTTGTTTTATTACTTGTTACGTAAATAACTTTATATAAAATGAATTGTATAACAGGCCTCGAATTTTGTGTAAAATGTTCTATAAAAATTTTCAATTAAAACTATTTACTGTAATAAAGAAACTCATAAATACAGGTTACGGTTTTCGGCAATATTCATTAATCTAATAGGAATTATTTCAAGAGTTGTATACAGGCAAGGCGATAAATTAATTCGCCTTGGTATACAGCACCTCGTTTCTGTATTTCTCCCACTGAGAAACTTTTCCGTTGAAGTGTGAAACAAAAAATTCCATCGTTTCTCGATTTGCGAGAAAAAATTGTGTCTGTATTTCAGTGCGAAAACAATCAAAACAAGTGTTGTATTCACTGGAATATTTCCATTGATCAAACGTCAAATGAAAAATAAACGTCAAAAAGGAAAAATTTATTGTCAAAAAAATTTAGTGTTTTAAAAAGTAAAAAGAGAATTTTTTTCTTGTCAAAAACAATAAATTATAAAAATAAAAAAAAACTTTTAGAGAAGTTGTGTTAAAAAGAATAAAATATAAAAACAATACAATTTAAAAATAAAATTATAAACAAAATGTGTGCCGTTACTGTAGTTGTTGCAGAAAATGATGACAGGAGGAACATGATGCGACTATATCGTCGGAAACTGAGGGACGCAACTGATCCGTTCAGCACTAAGAAAATAAATCTATGAAAGAAAATGTGTTTATGTATTTATCTACAAAATATTACCTTTTTCCACTGTTCAGCAGTTTTTTCACTGCCACCCAAGGAGTTCAATGATGTTGTCAGTGACGCCCATTCCTCTTTCAAACTGGTGTAGGCGTTAGCTGCTCCAAACTGACCTCTTGCGAATTCTAAATTCGATGCCATATAATTCACTAGTTTCTGCTTCTGCTGCTTCGAAATTCGTTCGATTTTCTAAAATGATATTAAGTAAAATTAACAAATATATATGTATGTACATGTTTATCCCAGGTGCACTGCTTTTAGCAATAAACACATTCGACACATTTTTAAATAAAACAGTATGAATCACATGCTCAATTTCAATTTAATGCAACGTTTTTACATATTTAAAATTTCACTATATTTATTTTTTTTAACAATGTAAGTATGTATTTAATACATTTTTTAACAAAATTTTTACATCCACATAAATATTAGTTTTTAAATGTTCTTTTTTTTATTACTCACCTTTTCGGCTAATTTTGAATCCATAATAGTTTACAATATGTTTAATATTTTAATTAAAAAGGTTTGTGCTAAAAAATTTTATTTTGATCAATTAATACATTTTGTACATTTGTTGCTTCTTGCCTTGTTTTCGGATGAATGATTGAATGCGGATAATTTTGACAGTTCTTGCCGAAAAGTTCTCGCATTATTTGCATATGGAAACACTTTTACTCGTATCTTTCCAATATTTAACGGAAAACACTCATAATGACAGCTAGTTCTCATATGTCAATGATACAGAAACGCTTGTGCGAGAAACTGACATTTTTGTTTCAATTTACATTGTTTTTGTGTCAATTCCCTTGTTCCATGTTAGAAATTTCTCGATACGAGAAATACAGAAACGAGGTGCAGGTATCATGTATACATTAGCGGTACTCAGCGTTTGGTGCGTTTTTGGTTGCGACTATTTGCGTTTGCGATTATATTGCAACTGATATTGAGCGCCCTTTTTAACAACTTTGCAAATTTTATTGCACTCCAAATAACACAATTTTTAATTTTTCACGTTTTATTATTTTGGTAATTGCTGCTGGCTTCATTTCTACTATTTTTTGTTTGCTTTGCTTTAAAATGTCAGCTGTTTGAGTGTCAGTGTTGCAAACGCAATACTCATGCGAAAAAAGCAACACGTAATTAGCGGTGCGTAAATGCAAAAATATTGCGAGTGCAACCTTGTATATTTTGTTGTTGGGTTGCAAAGAAAAAGCAACGATTTCTTGCATTTGCACTTACGCAAGACATTTGCACCATATAATGAACTGCGCTATCGTCAATCAAGGCGAATTGTGTATTATAAACCATGGTACAACCAAGGCGAATCAAGTATGGATTCGAATTGCTGTGGTACAACCCAAGGCTCGTTGATACTAGGTAGCCGAACAACCACAACACCAGCAAACACTTCTTGAATTTTATTGGTAGAAATCATTAAATTCTCTCACCCTTATTTAGTGTTTGTGTTGTGTGTTTTGACAGTTCTTCCGTCTAGAAGCAGTAGTCAGCTGGGCTTGTAAGGCTACGTGGTAGCCTCGTCAGCTAAACCGTTAATCATCTGACTACTTTAGGTTGTCAAGAGATTGCAGAGATGAACGGCAGCCAAAACGAGGTAGCACATCCGCGTAAGCTCAGTGCATCTCTCTTCTGTAAATGTAGAAGTGGCGTCTTTTTGACAGTTTGCATAAATTGTACAAAAACAAAATGCATGTTATTTTTATTGAAGTTGTTCTTATTGTAGCGAAAAGGCTACCTTGTTAGTTGTATCATGCGTGGTATCGATCTGCCTTGAATGCAATGAGCAAAAAATAGCACCCCTGTGCTACCAAGTTCACCTTTTATGAATGCGATAGCCGTTTTGAATGACAAATACACGGATAACGCCACTATTAATTCCTTTCAACCTCGGTTTTTTTTTTTTTTTTGTGAAGTTATGTGCTTGAGAAAACGAAGTACAAAATAAGCTAAATGCAATTTTGGTAGCCAAAAACCAAAATATGCGTTAAATCTGGCTCCCAAAGAGCTAAAACGGCCACGCTGGTTGGGCAGCACTGCGTCAATTTCTTTCTTACCTCTTTTATTGATCTCTTTCACCTCTCGTTCGCACTCTGCGCTACCATTGTACATTAATAATATCGATTAAATTTAGATGGATGCGCACGTTAGTCTAGTCTCTTGAAAAAGTAAAGAACAAATTTTTATTCCGATCTCGGACCAATTCGTCATACTCATGATCGAATTAAAGATCTAGTAAAAATAATGTGAAGCAAGAACAAAACAGCAAAAACACACCGCTCACGTAAATTAATTCATTTAACCACGATTACGATGATATCTTCAGAGATGATTTTTTTTTAATTGCTAACAAGAAGAGAAAATGTACAACAAAGTGTATTCTTAAGCGATAATTATTTTGGATTGGGACAACGTTCTATCAAATGTTCCGATGAGTGAAACGTGCAGCTTAGACATTGATGGCCTTAAGTAAATTGTGGGAATGTGTGTATTTTACGTACGTATTTTTAATTTTGTATTGTCCAACAAAATATTCATATGATCGGCCTTTAAAATTAAATTTTTTACATCAATCTCAAATTTCTTATTTAAGATCCAAAAAACTACTAATATGTTGAATGTTGTGAGTGGCAGTTTGTACTAATGGTAACACTGCATCCACTATATTTAACGTCAAAACAACTCATAGTATTGAGTGGTAATGAGTCAGAATATAAAAAGAAAACAGAAGACGGAAAAAAATTCAATTACGACAAAAACAAAAACGAAGTTTTAAACAAATTGTTGTAAATAAAGAATAAGAAAAACTATATAATTTACATTCAATAATAAACAAACTAAAAAACAGGAAAATGTTAAGCAATTTTAAAGTAAAACATTTCTAGCACAGTTTTTGTTTTTATGTAGCAATTTACTTACATATGTATCTACACACACTTACACACATATTTATTTGTTGATTGTTGAAAATGGTAAATGTGTGTTTTATATTTTAGTTAATTTTGTTGAATGAGGAAAGTAAGTGGTGCTGGCTTACATGCGGGTTTAACAAAATATAACTGAAAAGTTGCAACAGTCTTGCTATAAGTGTTAATTAATTTAAACATACTGTTTTTATTGCAGATATTTGCCACTAATGTAAGCAGTTATAATACTGTTTAAATCAAATGGAACAGAAGAATTTATAGATACATGGGCATATGTGTATGTACACCTTGTATAAAACAACGGAAGTGGCTATATTTAGATGATATGCTAAAAGCAACTAAATATTCCAGAAAAACTATAATTTACTTACATGTAAATGTATACATACATTAAGACGAAAATTCTATGTATATCAGTTGCAAAAACTTATGTATATTGACTCTACATAACAAACTTAAAAAAAATGCAACGCACGCACAGCAATTCCCGTCTACCGGCAGCTAAAACTCAAAAAGAAAATAATGCAACTTCAACAACCGCAACACGCGTTGCAAGGCCTCCAGCTCGTCACTTACAAAGACCAACTTTGCGCAACCTAAATCCCGTTTTCCATAAACGGGAAAAATCCGAAGATAATAATGAACTGTCCGATAAGCTATTGAAACAAGCTCGTAAAACAGGAGTTTTAAATTTATCTGGCAGAGGATTGGCAACTGGTATGTTGGATCTGTGAAATTCCAAGTTTTACTTTATTGCAGTACCTACATATATATTAAAATCAATATTCGTCAAAAAGAAATGTTTATATACTACATACATATGTACATACATATGTAGGTGTGTTGACAAAAATTTAGCAGCCGAAAATTGCACTGTGCACCTTTTCTTTTATCATGAGGGTAAATTATAACGGTTTTTATAAGTATTCAATTATTTTCGACACAACAAAAAATTTTCGATTGCATAAAAAATGTTTTGCTTTCAATAGTGCAGTAATACCGTGGTATAATTATACCATGTTGTTTTACTTATTTATACATTTTTTTTTCTATCTAAAAATAAACCTACATAATAAAAAGTTCATATGTATACACATACATACTTACACACATGGAACTTACAAATTCTTTGCTGGTTTTGAATGTTTTCCATTCAATTGGTCCAGGCATCAAAAGTATTGCCAAGTCAAGACAACACAAATACATTTGCACATACCTACATGTATATGTAATCGTGTTCCATATTTTGATTTAGTAAAATCAACTGGAAATGTTAAAAATCATTTATTAATATTTAATAAATATGAAAATTGTATTAATAACCTAAAATATTTTTTTATGCTTATTTGGATAATTTTCAAATCCCGCAAATAGTAATATTTACATTATGGAAATTCATGAAGAAAACTATGCTTTATTTGCTAACATCGGTTGTTTCAAATTTGAACCGCTTTAATTTAGGATTTAACCAAGTAACAGTATTCTTCCTTCTACATTAAAATCGCTTTGTGCAAAATATCTTTATACAAAACGAATGTAAATGTATGCATAACTGTGTGATGGCTTTAATGATTTGATTTTTTTTTTTAATTTACTTATTGAAAGTATTTTAAAAAATTTATGCTGTTTCTGTTTTCATTTTAATTTATATCGCTGCTTGAAACTTAAATTTGATTCTTAAAATATATTATCTAATCTGAAAGGGAGCCATTATTGCCAAATAGTTATTCATTTCTAAAAGTAAGACAATCAATCAATCAATTTTCCATCCCTACGATAGGAACTGGCTATCATTCTATCTATATCTTCTAATTAGCTAGTTGTTAATATGTATGCCTTTTTATGTTTGTATGCACTTTGATTTAAAGTTTTTGAACAAGTACGCATACATACACAGATATGCACTTTGTATATTTTTATTTTGCACATTGTTGAAAGTGTGCCAGTCGTGAATAAATATCTATCTATTTGCTGCACTACGATAGCACCTAACTGTATGTACATTAGGCCGAGTCGATTTGTGTGGACAAATTATTGTCGATATTGTGCCATCATCTGGCATGAAAAAAAAACATTTTCAGTTTTTTTATTTTATTTTTGTTTGGTAGCTCTCCTAGGATGCGCATTACGGGCCCGGGGTGTTCGAAAAAAAATATTGGAGAGAAAACATTATTGTGACTGGTCATACATTTGATTCATCTACGGCTTACCTTGGGACTAATTAGAGGTGTCAACTTTATGACAAACCCCTAACGCTTTTTTCGAACACACCGAGCCTTGCTACTCCTCCGTAGGGGCTCCCATAGAAAAGTACAAAAAACCAATGAAAATCGGACGCTTCGAAAATGTTTTCTTTTTATACGTGGCAGAACTTTTTTCTCATGCCAAAATCTATCGAAAAATCAATGGTGTAATATCGATTGCTTAATTGGACCTATCTTAATGTACATGCAGTCATACATACATACATACATATGTACATAAAAAATGCATGTTAACGCACAGACTTGACAGTGAACCTAAACTTAATACAAAGTCATACTCTCCAATTGGAAATTAAATGGAAACGTAAAAAAGCAATATTTTGTTACAAATGACAATTTAATAAAGCCATATAAAGGAAAACTGAATTTCATGGCTGATTTAACAAAATCAAGATTGAGTTTTTTTAACTAATAAACAAATTTTATGTAAAATTAGATATTTTTTCAAAATTTTACACAGTTATAAAATATTTACTGAAAAATACACACGCTTAATTGCTTAATTGTTTAAATATCCTTCAAAATTGCATCCAAAAAGATTAAAACAAAGGAGCTCACATCCTTTTGCATGTGTGGTCCTTATCCAAGACGACGTTATTATCACATACGCGAATTTCAAATGGCCACTAGTGAAATTGAAAGTGAAGAAACAGATAGTAAAGATGAAATTGAATTACCGTCCTTAGAAATAAGCAAAAATTGTAAAGATTTAGTTTGAAACTTCAAACATAAGCAATAAACCAGTTAATATAATTAATGTATTTGCAGTACCTGATAAAGTTTTTCTTATAAACAATGGCGATACTGACAAAGAAGTTACTTTGGAGTCCTTGGTTGCTAATGAAGAAGAAGCTTGGTGGAATCAAGTAGCCTTAATTAATTTAGACTTAAGCTCCAATCAAATAACTAAGCTGTCACCAAAAATTTCTAATTTATGTTCTTTGACAACATTAACGGTATGTTATTTAATGCTACAAATTTTTTTTTATACCTATTTGCATATTTATGCATGTTTATGTTTATTTAATTAACAGCTTTACGACAATGGCCTAACAACTTTGCCCAAGGAAATAGGAAAACTTGAAAAACTTTTACGTTTGAATTTGAGCCGCAATAATATCAAAGAATTGCCAACTGAATTTTTCACTCTACCGGATTTGCGTTATTTAAATTTATCCTATAATAAATTAGAAGAACTTCATCCCGATATAAGTGATTTCCATATGTTGGAAGTGTTGGTGAGAACAGAAATATTTACATATACACATGTATTTTGAAATAATAATTTTTCGTGAAAATTAATTGAATTTTTCAGTCAATTCAAATTGCGCTCGAAATACTGCACTAATCTTTTTAAAAGATTTCGTTTAAACGGATCTAAAAATTGCTTCCGTTCGCTTAAAAGAAACTCCGTTTAAGGCGAAGATATTTTGTATGACAAACAATTTTTTCAATTCACATCTTTTAAAAGATTTCGTTTAATCGGATCTAAAAATTGCTTCCGTTTGCTTAAAAGGAATTCCCTTTAGGGAGAAGATATTTTGTATGACAAAAAAGTTGTTTTATATTTTTTCAGTCAATTCACATTACATATGTTGCAAATTACGCTTAAGAGGTTCCATTAATCTCTATGACCTAACTTGTGTGCTGTTGAAGTCTTCTAAAAGATTTCGCTTAATCGAAACTAAAAATTGCTGGAAAAAATTTCCTAAACATATTCCTACTACTTTTGTTCGCTCAAAAGAGAGTCCTTTTAAAGTGCCCTGGACATGTGCAATAAAGTCGTCACTCACGTCGTCACTGATTGTGTGCGTGTCGTTTATTTTAATAATTTACTGCAGACATTCAATAAAATACACAAACATCATAATGTTTTGTGACTTTGTAGCTGCGTTCATTTCTATTATGTCTTCGGGTGATGAGTTATTTTTGCCTGCTGCTGTTTTGTCTCGCACAAAGATTGTTTTCAATAAATGTATTAATTCAGGTCCAAAAATGAATCTTTTTAAAAAATATTTGCTGTATTCTTCAGCTGTCTATATGCCGACGATATTTCGTTGGTGCTAATCAACTCATCAGTAGACTTGAAAAATTCTTAAAAGTTTGTTTGAAACTTAACTACTTATTCCATAATTCCCATGGAATAAGTAGTTAAGTTTCAAACAAACTTTTAAGAATTTTTTGAAGTCTACTGATGAGTTGATTAGCACCAACGAAATGTCGTCGGCATATAGACAGCTGAAGAATACAGCAAATATTTTTTGAAAAGGTTCATTTTTGGACCTGAATTAATACATTTCAATTGGCTCTTAAAGCAAATAAATAATTAAATTCATGTTTTCAATAAATCATAAAATTATCTTTTTTTTCATCCGCGTACTTTTCCATCACTTCGACAACTGTGTACCTCTTTTCATCATGAAGGCTTCAAATACGCATGTTACGCTTCACGGGCTGCCGGTCGTGAGACCGGGCCATTTGGATTCTAGAAAGGTCTCGTTGGGCTAATTCTAAATTCAGTTCACTGTCAAATACACATAAAAACTTGAAATTTTTTTGATTTTATATTAAATACAGAAGTTCAATGAAATTAAAATTTTCAGTAAAAATTTTTTGATTTTGCTTGAAAGCCAGAGAAAAGAGAGTTGTCGATTGATTTTGCATCCCGGAATTCCTTTTTTAGGAATTAAGTTCCCCTGTAGTAAACTGAAGGAAGACACCTACCTACAAGGCAGCAAGAATATTGTAATGAATTGTCCATGAAACAATGAATCTACATTTTTGTTATTACAACGTCAACATTCAATAACACTCACATTTAAAATTTTTGTTATAAATAATATTTTCAGGAATTGTCCTCAGTCATATTTCCTGCAGGGTACAAACAAACCAAAGAAGCAAAAATTAAGCATTTTTCTTCTGTTTTTTCATCCGCACATTTATCTATTTATCCACCACGAAATTTCAAACCAATCCGGTTTTTTTCTGCCGCTCAATAGTGCATACGTGAGGAAAAAAATGCTCCAACAAAAATATCAAAAACTTTTGATTTGTCCATAAAATTCGTTGTTTCAAAAAAAAAAAAAAAGGTGCAAACATTTCAGAAAGCGTGTTTAGCTTACAATCCTCTAAGCAAATCAGAAAAACTGAAAGGTCAAGAGCAAACTGTTGTTAATAAAAATCATCTCATGTTTTATATAGTATATACCTTCCCATTATTGAACTGCTTTTAATCTTATATACATACATACTTTATTATATTTATTTTCCATCATATTTAACCATAAACCCGTAACAAAACAGGATGTATCAAATAATGAACTAACAGAACTACCAGGTGGTATTGGTTTTTTGGTGCGTCTAACAACGCTTTTATTAGCATATAATCACATTAAAGAATTGCCAAACGATTTAGTCAATATGCGTTGTAAGTTATTTATCTCAAATGATGAACGGCCAATAAGAAAGTTAATAATGAAATAATTAATCATTAAAGCTTTGCAAAAATTGGACTTAATGCACAATGATTTAATCGCTTTGCCAGAGGATATGGGAAGTTTACGTAAGTTGCAGTGCTTGTACGTACAACATAATGATATCAAGGAAATGCCCGATTTTGACGGTTGCGACTTGCAAGAACTACATGTCGCCAATAACTTTATAGAGGTAAGTATCTGTGCTGAATTATAATAAACAAAAAACCCAAAAGCAATATTATTTTTTGTATTCCGTTTATCGTGCTCACATTAGTTCTATATTATTTTTGTGATTGATATTAATTACAAACAAACCAAAAAAAAAGCATTTACAACCTTTAGCTGGAGAACAACTAACTGTTTCGAAAACCCCACACTTCTTGTCAGAAGAATTAACAATACAAAAAAATAATAATAATAATAATACAGTGAGTTGTAATACAACTTAATTACCTTTGTATGGTGAGAAACTTTCACCCGGTACATGGGCATCAATACATTTAAATAAAGTAATAACGGCTGTGTTTGATATATTAAAAATTTAGACAGAAAATTTACGACAACTCGGGTGGCTGAGTGGCTTGAGTGTCGTTTTAGAAACATGAGCCTTTCAGTTGAAGGACGGGTGCTGACGAGAAGTGTGGCGGCTTCGAAACAGCTAGTTGACCACCTAGCTAAAGGTCTTTGATGTTTTCTTGGTCTTGGTTTTTTCCAATCTGATTATTGTTGGCGTAGATAAAAAGTCATTCGATTTCAAAAGAGCATAGACCGAAGCATACTTTCCAAAAAAAATCATAGCCAGCCCTGTGCTGGTCATACTTTACACATGAAAAAATCACATGATTATTATCATCATTTCCTCAGCACACATCGCATAGCATAGCATAGTCGAGCATCCCAATTTTATGTAAATACACATTTCCAAAAGTGAGACCATGCCTGCCATGAAACCAGGGTTTTGTTGAAATGCAAGGATACAACCCAGCAAAAATCTGCCCTTTACTCTGGACAGTCCCATGTACTCATCATTTCACTCATCATAAAGCCTGTCACGTACCATGGTCTTGTTTAATTAATATCAATCACAAAAACAAAATAGAGAACGAATTTGAGCCCGACAAACGTAATACAAAATAATAATAGAAGATGGAATAGATGGAATAATAAAAATTAATAAAAAAAAAAAAAGAACAATACTTTAAATGTGTGCATTTTATTTTATTTTATTTTATTTCATTTTTTTTTTTTTTTTTAGAAAATACCAAAGAATTTATGCTCTAAGTTGCCACATTTGAAAATATTTGATTTGCGTGATAATAAAATTACACAACTACCTAATGAAATTGGCCTTCTGCAAAGTCTTATTCGTTTGGATATTTCCAACAACTCTATAAGTAATTTACCATATTCTTTGGCAACACTTGCTCATCTGGTTAGTTTGCAAGTCGAAGGAAATCCTATCAAATCAATTCGTCGCGATATATTGCAGTGTGGCACCATAAGAATTTTGAAAACATTAAAAGATCGCTCTGGTGGCTTAGAAAGTACTGCAAGCGCTGAACACATAACTATGGGTAGCGATGGTTTAAATAGCCCACGCCGACCACCATGTTTGGGTGAAGAAAACTCCATTTTTCCTGATAGGCAAGTGTAATTAATTAAAAGTACATATACATACATATGTATATGTACATATTTGTACATATTTTATAAGAAAACTGAAAAGTATTTTTTTTATATAGATACAAACTTCGTAAAACTCGTTGCTTAACTGTTACCATGCAAAATCTTACTGAAGCTCCTGATGACATTTTCAAAACTGCTTGCGATGAAAATGTCAGTATAGTAGATTTTTCTCGTAATCGATTTTCTTCACTGCCAGAGGGGTAAGTTATTGATAAAAAGATAATTTCATTTCATTTGGATTTAGATTTATTGAGGCTTACAACAATACAATGTTGTATAAATTACATGAAAATTGAAAAAAAGACAACTTAGGACTCTAACGTATCATCCTAAAAACATAGTAATGGCATAGATGGTAACAAACTAATTTTAGCAAATAAAGTGAATTACGATTAGTAAAATTTAAATTTAAAATGCTCTTGCTCCCGAAGCTCACATGCTACAAAAGAGAGTTTAACTCTATAATTAACGTAAAATTAACTTAAAACTAACTTAAAACTAGCTTAAATAGACTAGTAACTCAAAATTGAAATAATAATATTAAAAGACACAAAACTACTTAACCGAAAGGCACTAACCTCTATGAGTGCCTGGAGAACTCTTTAAGTAAAAAGGAGGGCTCCGATTAATATTCAAATTAAAATTTGGAGTAATTTCATTTATAAGACCAGCTGGTGATAAGATAAAAAGATAAATAAATGCAAAATATAACTAAAGTAAGCTTTAAATTTATATATTTACACGTATCGTAAACTTGGCCTCAAAATTCTGTAGTTGGGCATGCTCTGATGTATTTAAAATACAAAATACATGAAAGTTGTGTATTTAAAATACAAAATACAAATACTTTTTTTCCATGTATTTAAAATACAAAATACACAATACTGCATTTCAACAGCAGGTATTTGAAATACAAAATACAGTAGCGGTTCTCACTCTTGATACTAATTTTATCACTCTGCTATATTAACTACGATTTTTACCACAAAGCTCGAGTGACTTTCTTACCTCAAAATCTGCATGTTCTTGTAAATATTCTAAAACTTGCTGAATTTCTTTATCTGTCCACCTTTTGTTGTGAATTTTGTCACGTTTTCTCTTCACCAGTATATTTTCATTTGTTTTTTCCATAATTTTTATTTTTTCAACACAAAATTAAGTTTTGCCGGCAAAACGATTCACAGCACAGATCATCTGTGATTCCCAGTAATTTTTTTACAATAGCGGTTCTCACTCTTGATAGTAAACTCGGTTGCACATTTGGTTAAAGTACTACCCCCTAATTCATAAAAATTATAACAGGCTCATAAGACTGTTATTTGACATATTTGTATGGAAAATCTGTCAAATAAGAGTTTTTTAAACCTGTAATAATTTTTATGAATTAGACGGCTAGTGTTTACATTACTGCAGCAACAAAATGTACGCAACTTTTATTTTCTACGCTGTGATTAAAAAATCAAACAAAAAGCTTTAGTAAACATTGTAAAAAAATTACTGGGAATCACAGATATTCTGTGCTGTGAATCGTTTTGCCGGCAAAACTTAATTTTGTGTTGAGAAAATAAAAAATATGGAAAAAACAAATAAAAATATACTGGTGAAGAGAAAACGTGACAAAATTCACAACAAAAGGTGGACAGATAAAGAAATTCAGCAAGTTTCAGAATATTTACAAGAACATGCAGACTTTGAGGTAAGAAAGTCACTCGAGCTTTGTGGTAAAAATTTTAGTAAATATAGCAGAGTTGTAAAATTAGTATCAAGAGTGAGAACCGCTACTGTATTTTGTATTTCAAATACCTGCTGTTGGAATGCAGTATTGTGTATTTCTAGTAATCTATAAATATAGTGAAAGTGAATAGGGGAACATAGCAGAAGAGTGTCAGTGATTAATATAGCGAGTACTGAGAACTGTAATCTAAAGAGTAACAGAGTTTCCTTCTTCATATTGTACAATGTGCATAACATAATATCCACTATTGCAATATTATACGAGAGTGTTTTTTTTTTATGTTTCTGGATTTGGCACCCCTCATGTTGCAATCTGGCAACTGACAGCTCTATCGTAAAGTTGAACATTTTTGAGGTTAAACGTACTCATAATGTTTTGACATACGAGCGCTATTTGTGTTGTTTACAGTAACTTAAAAGATCTTCTCGGTCCAAAAATGGAGTTAAATCGTGAATATTTTCGTGCTATTATTTTTTACAACCTTCAACGTGGATTAACTCAGCAACAGTGCATGGATGAACTTAATTCAATTGTTGGCGATGAAGCTCCATCAAGGAACAGTGTTTATTAAGGGTATGGTAAATTCAATTGTGGTCGTAGTTCACTCCAAGACGAATTTCGCGAAGGTCGTCCAAAATCAGTTGTTGTTCCGAAAACCATTAATGCTGTGTGCGAACTGATACTGCAAGATCACCATGTGGCCTATCATGAGATTGAGAAAACCTAAGGCATTAGTGGGGCCAGCATACAGATTTTACTGTCAAAAAAATTTGTTCGCCTTGGATCTCACACACTTTGTCAATCACTCTAAAAAAGGCCCGTGTCGGTTAGTCGAAAGAAATGCTCAAAAAATACGATCGCGGTGCTTCGAAAGACGTCTATGACATCGTGACAAGTGATGAATTGTTGATTTACGAGTGTGAGCCCGAAAGCAAACAGCAGTCGATTGTATGGGTGCTTCAACATGACCAAAATCCAACAAAAGTTGCTCGTGCACGAAGCACTTCCCAGCAAACGGTCGCCTGTTTTTTTCGGAGAAACTCAACATGTTACAACCGTACGACTAGAAGAACGCAAAATAGTCAATTCTGAGCGGTACACAACGATTTTTTTTTTTTTTGCCAGATGCCTTTCAAGAAATCAGGAAAACCAACCACCGAAGACGGATCACTTTCCACCACGACAATGCGAGCTCTCATACATCGGCTCAAACAACTGCATTTTTGAGCACCCAAAACATCGATTTTATGAGTCATCCGCCGTATAGGCCTGACTTGGCATAGAATGACCGTACGTAAAACACACACACACTGAGAAGTTCAACGTTTTTCGACACCTGAAGAAGCGATTGCTGCATTCAGAATGCATATTTTGGAGATACCTCAATCAGAGTGGCAAAAGGGCTTCGACAATTGGTTCAAACGCATTCAAAAGTGTATAGATGGGGATTCATGGGGAATATTTTAAAAAACAATAAAATGATTTTCGATGACTAATATTTGTTTTTGATCTCTAATCCTGAAATGCATATTGCAACCCTCGTATGTTCATTGTAGTGTACGTATACCTATGTATGTACGCCACTGTAATTGAAATTTAATATTCTTTTACTAATTCAGTGCAGTTGGGAACATTCTTTATTCTTTTCACATAGACATAAGCAATTTTAATATTTTAATTACACAAGGGAACAAAATTGAACTTTTTGAGTGTTGTTTGGAATTCTATAGCAATTTTTTACTAATTTGAGGTTGCTGATTTTAAATCTAAACTCCATTTTTCTCCATCAGCTCGACATTTTGAGATATACCGTTATGTCTAAAATTAAGGTGCTTCCAGTACAAATATTTAAATAACTTAAAAACGGTTCACCATATTCAGTTGAGATAACTAAATTGACAAAAATCGCGATTTTCATACACTGCATACACAGCACACACACAAACACACATACTAATAAATGTTATTTCTGTATGAAAATCGCGATTTTTGTCAATTTAGTTATCTCAGTAAATCGTTGAGAAAATCAAAAGTTGTGTACCGATTTCAATGAAATAAAGCTCATTTGATTCAAAATATATTAAGCTAAATGCTTTAAGACCAACATTGTGACTTTAGTTGCATTATTTTTTTATGAATTTTTAAGAAAGAATTTTTTTTTATATAAAATTTTTTTATTTTTTTCAAAACTACAACGATATCTCTGGAACTACTCGTTCAAATTAAAAACAATGTAGGCACGTATTAAAGATAATTTTGTTGACGAGTTTCAATTTTTTTTTTAACTGAATATGATGAACCGTTTTCAAGTTATTTAAATATTTGTACTGGAAGCGCCATAATTGTAGACATAACGGTATATCTCAAAAAGTCGAGCTGATACAAAAAAACCAAGTGCAGATTTGGATTCAGCGTCCCAAATTACCTTTAAAACAACATTCAATTCATAAACAACAAATACCTTGTTCCCTTGTGTTATTTTTAAACGTCAGCATAATTCGTGGGAAACCAATAAAATTAAATTATGATAATTGCTATGATTGCTTGTATATAAGCTAGTAATAAATCATAATAAATTTCCGAAATAAATTTGAACTAAACAAAACCACTTAATGCTCAGGTAAAGCGACAGGAGTGCTTAGTAAATACTCAAACAATAGGGAACATCTTTTTCTCCAAAACAACCATTATCCAGTCTTATCGTAACAGCAAATTTTCTCTACTTAATGATAAAAAACATAAATTATAAATTAACATTTTTAATAGACACAGGCTTAGAGATATCACTATGTGAAGAAAACGTAATATACAATTATTACAAAAATGCAGACAACATTTGCAGATTGCATTAAAACACTAATATATGCATATATTTTTATTTCTCTTTTAGCTTGACGCTGTTAAAAAACTCTTGTTCTGAACTAGTTTTTGCAAATAATCTAATTACTTCAGTGCCTTCATTTATATCACAGTTCACACGCCTGAGCCTAATAAATTTATCTTGCAATAATCTGGTCGCGCTTCCACAGGAATTTGGTTTATTGAATACCTTAAGAGAGCTCAACATCTCTAATAATAGGTAAGTAAGTCTTTAACAATTGACACTGAAATTTCAAAATATCCAATAACATTTTTCTTATTTTGTTATTTAAAAAAAATAAAATCTTATTTGAACATGAAAAACAACACCGAAAGTAATACAATTAATTATCTCATCGGGCCTTTAGTTCGATTTTCACTTCTTCAGAATTGACAAAGATTATGTTGTGAAAAAGTGATGGAATAAGTTTCTAGAAAAAATTAATTTAATATCTGACAGCAGACTTCAAATGCTGCTCTAAAGTCAGCTTCATAATTATTTTGAAGACAGCAACAACATAATAATCAGCTGATGTGTAAATCAATTTCAAGTTTTTATAAATATTACAAATTCAAAGTTTAACACTGGTATTCATAAAAAATAAAACGTTGCTCAAATGCATTTTAGAACAAATTTTATATAAAATTTTTTTTTTGTAAAATGTGTTTTAACAATGTTTTATTTTTTATGAATGCCGGTGTAAAAATATAAAAAATGAGCGAAGAAAATTTAGTGAATTTTATCACAACAATTGTTAAAATAGCTCAGACTACAGCTGAAGTGTATAAAGCCCATAAGACAAGAATAGTACAAGAAACCGAAGATGGTGGGTTCGCCCAGTAAATATAAACCGTGATGAAGTGGGCTTTTACAAAACAGGTGTACAACAGCTTAAGGAAAAAGATGAAGAACACCTTTTCAAATCAACCAGGATGAAAATTAAATAAAATATCACAAAAAATTAACTCAAACAAAAAAAAAATAGTTTTGATATTAAAAATGAACAGCTGTGTATTTTAGCAATGCAAATTTCAGGGATGCCGCATTTTTTATTTCATAATGAATAAAATTGAAGTTATTGATGAAAAATTTAATAATATCACGAAAAAACTATAAAAACACACATGTACATTTATTTGCTTATTGCCTTTTTGCAATGTTCTTTTGTGTTTAATATAAGCGGAAATCACCCTTGGTTGCACATCTGCAATTTTAGCAGATATATGTAGCATGATTTTTTGCTACATAGCGTGAGTGTCTTTTTCAAGCGTTTAGCAAAATAATTATATCAGCTGGTTTTAGAGTAACGGAAAATACAAATATTTTTGTTTTGCAAATTGAGAAGGAAGTTTAGAAAACAAATTGCAAAAATTTCATTATTCATCTTTTCGTTGGCCGTCTTTTATTGTTGACTTTTTGTTTAATTGCCTTAATTTTATTTTTACTTTCTTCCGTATTCATTTTCTTCGCTGTTTTATTTATTTGTTTACAAAATTTAATAAAGCGAGTTTGCCGCATGAGATAAGCTAAGCCGCAGCCAATATTTGAAAAGCAACGCCGTCGATAAAATTTGCACGTTAAGCAACCGCCCGATTTTTTGCTTATTTTATAAAATTTAATAAAAATGATGCATAATAATAGGTATAATATTCACTTTTGACTATTTTGTAAATGCTTCTTTGAGCAACGTTAGCATTAATTTAATTCCAGCACAGGCATGTTTTGTGGCGGCCTTCCCGTCATACAGTTTTTTGAGCGCAGGAGTTTACGTGTTGAAATGTAGAAAAACAAGCAGCTCTTTTAGCATTTAGCAACATTTGCAAATACGGATCTGCAATGGTTTTTAGTTATGCATATTTGCTTAAGTGATGCAAATCTCGGTTTCATACATTTTGTTTTTGTAGTGTTGCAGACTATGGCACATATGCTACGGTTGCAATATCTGCAAGGTCTGCAAGGGTAATTTGCAATGAAGGGTGAGTTCCGCTATTAAAAAAAAAAAGTTTTTGTTCCAATTTGTCCAATTTATATACATATATAATGGCAACACTATCTTTGCTTATTTGCTGACCGTCAAAATAAAAAATGGCCCAAGTTGGCAGCAGCAGCAAATGCTGTTGTGCCCGTCAAAATAATCGTTTTCATTTAAACACATGCATTTTATTTTTGACATATTGCTGCTTGCTGTCGTCTTAGAGCTTAATGCAGCAATATTACTTAAACACTTTAGGAATTGCTTTGTTTTCTATTTCCATGACATACCTTATACCTAGTCTTATTAATTACTGTCAGTGTGATCCCATTTACTGAATTGTGCAACCTCATTCTTGAATTGATGTTGCTGTGCTGGATTTGGCTTCGTAACAATGTACGCCTTAACCCGTGTCCGATTCTGTTTGTCAGAACTTTAATTAATATTAAAGCTGTTGTTGTATGTAGCACATATGTTGCCACTCTGTGCTAGAGCCTTGATGCGGCTACATAAAGCTGATGCTTGTACTGGCTTTCAACAAGAGAGCTATTAGATTTTGGTGACAGATTGGGTTATCCATCTAATTTCCTGTCCTGACGCTTTATTGAATAACTTTGTAGATTGGCGAGTGACTTATTACAATTGAGGCACGGTTATAAACTGGGCGATACGGCTGAAGGCAGGTGACACGTGAAAAGATGCGGTCTCAAGACACACGTCGATAATTGGAAGAATATTTTAACTTCCAAGTTGCATTGAGTATTGCTCAACGGTTCCAAGGATCGATAAGGGATTCAGCGTAAATCTTAGATAGTGCCAAAATAGATCAATCAGAGGACGCGATCGTGGTGTTCTCAGATGGTTGCAGGACTTCAACGCGGAATCAGTTTTAGGCTACGTGATGAGTGTAGCGTCGTTCAGGCCGAAGTTGCGGCGATAAGGAGAGCAGTAAACTGGATGAAGTACTATAGGATATACGGGGAGTACCACCATAAACGCCCTTGCAGCTGCTTACACAACGTTTAGATTGGTTCGTGAATGCCGGATATTTCTAAATGAGATAGCGAGACATTCAGACCTGGAGCTTTTCTGGGTACCTAGACACAATGGTGTGTCTGGCAATGAACTGGCGAGATCTAGTACCCGCTTACAGCAGGAGGACGTGGACGAATTCGTTGGTGTTCCCCTTAGTAGTAGTAAATAGCTAATACAACGAAAGTTATGAGATCACCTGCCAATTATCGGGGCTCACGTGGCCCAGCTATAATTACAAGATAATCTTAGCTTTGTTAGATATTCCGCGACAAAGGCTACACACCCTAGTGGCTGTTCTGGCAGGACACTGTCACATGGGAGTACATGCGAGAATACTAAATCTTCCCTATTATGTAGAGGCTGCAGTGATGAAGAAGAGGAGGAGGAGAGTGTCGAACACCTCCTCTGCCGATGTCCAGCTCTTTCTAACAAAAGAGCGAATTACTTGGGCAGACCGGCACTACAAGGGCTGGTGGATGTGTCGGAATACGAATGGAATAGGCTGGAGTCTTTCATCCGTTCATCTGGCTGGTTCAGGTCAGAACCAGTAGGAGATGTGTAGGGCTGTTTCCCTGCTGCATCTTCGGGTAGCACAATGGGACTTTTGTAGGAGCCAAGTGGCCCGTAAAACATAACATAACGAGTGACTAGGCCTGGATGCCTTTTTCTACAACGTATGGATTGTCCGAACAGCCTTTTATACCTGGTTCTAGATTTGCATCCAACATAGACTCCATGATATCTTAAGTAGATAATGTACTAACTGTAGGATACCCCTTTGTCAGGGATGACTTGACCTTGCAGTGGTATGCCCCAGTAGGGATGAAGCCTCAACCACATTAAAAAGCCTGCAGTGGGATTCAAAAGTATTCGCTGAGTCTGAACGAACCTGACACATTGCTCGAAAAAATATCCGTTTCTCTTTCGGAGGACCACAAATTTTGTTTTTAAGTTCTTCTTTCAATACTAGCAAACTTTTTCTCTATTATAGATTTGAAAATCTACCAACATGCGTCTATGAACTTCAAGGTCTGGAAATTTTATTGGCCTGCGATAATCGTATTAAAACTATTGATGCAAGCAACAATGGGTTAGGAGCCCTGAAACGTTTGGCAACATTGGATTTGCGGAATAATGATATTGAACATGTGCCCCCTATTTTGGGGAATTTAAAAAACATAAAGTAAGCTAAGCCAAGTTTCATGTAACAAATACCTTTCAATTAAAATCTTTGTTATTGCAGTACTTTGGAAATAATAGGAAACCCCTTTAAGTTGCCCCGTCATCAAACTCTACAAAAAGGAACAGAAGCCATAATGACATATTTAAGAGATCGTATACCTGTTTAAAACCTGATTAACCCTGGAGACACGTTTGATATTTACACACACACACACACACCTATAAAGCACAAAATAAAAGAGAGTTTAAAGAAAATGTTATCTATATGAATCACAAAATCTTTATATTACGCTTTATATTTATTTAAATATTTTATTTGCCAAAAGAAATTTTCAAAGATGTTAAAATATAATTATGTACGTATATGATTTAGCAGCTAGTCATTTATTATTGGAGAGTTAGTAAACTTTGTCTTTGTTTTATATTTTTTAAGATATTTCTTTGATTAACGATCTGAAACCAAAAATGCAATTGTTAAAATTCTATTTAATGCATTTATGCATTTGAAAAGCACTTTAAAATAAAATTTGCATTACTGATATTTAATAATGTTTATTTTTCTTTTATTTTTGTTCAACCACTTCGGCTTTCAAACGTTTTGCTAACGTCTTTCTTAATTGTAAGGCCGAATTGGTTTCAGTGTCTTCTGTCTTCTCGAAACCACCGATTTGCTTTGATACATTTTCCAATAGTTTTTGTGCCACTTGGGCAGAAGTCGGTCGTAGTGCCGATGACGTTGTAGGATCTGTTGTTAACGACTTGGCCACTGTTTCCTGCAATTGCTTGGCTCGCGTCTTCCTCTTTATTTCGATTATTTTATCACGTTGTTGTCGTAAATATTCTTGCCGTGTTAACATCTCGTCGGGATTAACCTACATATATGTATGTTATAGAATAAGAAATTATTTTTTTTTTAATTTTTCAATGATGAGGTAAACATAAAACCTAACAATTGTAAATCATATAGTTCACTATAAAATTAATTAAATTCATGCTTAAAAATCGTTTGAAACAGTTGTTATCACTGATACAAATAACAGCAAACACAAAAATAAATTGGAAATCAATTGGATGTTGAGAAAAACACAGTGATAAAGTGGCAAGTTGATCAATAAGATTAAATATAGACAAACAGTAATGACAAGCCCGGGTGGTAATCCATCCTACCACCACCTACGACATGTAAGTTGTTTTTTACTTCCGTCAGTTGAAATTGCTTTATTTTGATAAGCAAATAAAATGTTTCTTCCTTACTACTTTCATTTAATAAAAAAAATTTTTTTAATTTTGAGGCTTCATCTGGTGACCGTTTTAAACTGCTATTTTTAATTTTTGGAACGAAGTTCCTTAACGCGGCTTGCTGGTAGGGCAAATTAGTAGAAACCCTGCCAGCAAATTGGTAGTCGACTACAAATAAAATCGACTTATAGTTCATCCCTGTCGTACATTGAGTAGTGGACTACTAAAATAATTAACTTTACGTTAACTTTTATGGACTAGCTTCAAATTAGCTACAATACAATCGATTTGTAATTCACTTTTTGTGTACTGGCTATAAGCTAGCTGAAACGTAGTGTAGAGTTTTAACCCAAAATTCAAATAACAACATACACACATACACGGTAAATAAATCTTTAATTAAATTGCCTTTTGTCGCATTCGTTTTAAATGTTGCGATGGCTGAGTGGCTATGTTGGCTGCTCACCAGTCTTGAGGCTTAGTGGTTCGATTCCCACCAGAGGCTAACAAAAAAAAAAAAAAAAAAGTAGGATGAAATTTAATTTAATAAAATATAATATTACCACCGAAAAATGTAAAATCAGCCTTGATTTGTACATTTTTTTCTGTGGGTACTGACTTTTAAGTAGCTAACTTTAAGTTAGTTGAAAAGTAATGCACAGTCGGACAATTGACTACCTCCTAGGATATCGTAATGTTAAAATAGTCAGTCATCTCCATTAAAAATAATCTAAGTGTCAACCACCACCAGCTGTAAAAAATTTAGATTATAATTCATTACTAGTTAACTGAGTTGCCGGCAGGGAATCGTCACGAAATCGTGTGAGCTGTTTATATGTATTGGTGTAGCTTTCAACAAACAATCGTGTATGACGGGCGGCAAGTAGCGAAACTATTTTACTTCAGCGGAGACACAAACCAATAAATATTAATTAGTTGCGAAAACTGCCACTACCAGTTGCTAGATGTCGCTAAAGTAAAGTATGTCACAACAAAAAACAGCAATATTGAAAAATTTACCAATAGTTGCTTTTCTTCGGTTTGTAGCAGATTGACAAAAGAAAAAAATACTGCATGTGTCAAAAGTAAAACAATAACACAAAAATTTAAAGAAGTATATAAAATTTCAAAAACAACGCAAAATAAAACATACAGATTTCACCTTGTATTACATTCGAAGATGAAGAAAAAACGTAAAGAACTTCATTCCTAATGGGGGTCCCCCCACCGCACTTCTTTTTTTTTGTGAATGACTTCCAAAGTTGTACACCGATTTTAGTCATTTACGGCTTTTTTTGTTTGAAACTTTATTTGTTGTGAATAAGTGAAAATTCATCAGCATAACTTAATTTTTATAGCTTTTATGCTGCTTTAAAGAAAAAAAATTTTCGAAGACTTTTACAAAGGTAATTTTATAGCCGAATTTCGGTTTTTGTTTTCATTTCAAGATTTTAAATCGTTTTTGAGTTAAGGGAATATATGTGGTCCCACCTCCTCCATTTTTAATATAACGGTATATCTCAAAAACAAGAGCTAACCTAAAAAAAAAAACGGTTAGCACCACTGAATTCAGCGCACCCAAATTAGGTTTAGTCACTGGGTGCGCCTTCTGTCGGTTTTTTCAACTAGCACAGTGTTATTAACAATTGTATGATCTACAATTGTTCATCACTATAAAATTAATTAAATTAATGCTTAAAAAGGAACAAATTTTTTCCTTTTTTATTAAAGTTTAATAAGCATTTAAGACAAAGCCATACAGACCTTTTGATTCTTTTCAAAAAACAAATTCAATCTTTCAAATTTATCGGCCACATCTCCTTCAGTTTCATCTTGCTCTGGCGTCACCGATGCCTCAGGTGTTTCTAGTTCTTTTTCCACTGATTTCGCAATGAGATCTTCCACATCAGCTTGTTTATCACTTACAAAATAAAATCCGCAACATTAATTTAAGAATATGTATAAAGCAATTGACTAAATTAGAACTAAGCATTAGGTTGAGTACGGGATCACAAGAAAAGTAAATTGCTCTTATTCGCTATTGTTTGTTTATACACTTCCCTACAGGAAATGCATGGCCGAAACTAAACTAACAGACAAACATTATTACTAATACTGTCACCAGCACAGAATACTACCAGAAGGGTCACCAGCTCTACCAGACTACAAAAATGACCAATTTGCGGTACGGGTGAGTCTAGTGAAGGACAGAAAACATGAAAATCGTTATATAGCTATCTCTGTTTGTGGACTCCTCATTTGTTTACATTTGATTTTTGGTTAGGAAAATTCAGCGCAAATCGAATGCAAACAGAACAGCTTTACAAGCACACAAGTAATAATTATTTGTATTTAATATTTTATTTCCATTGAGTACATCACTAGCTGTGCATGGAATATGTTTAAAACGTAGTTTTCAAAGCTTTTCATTTATGTTTTCTACTTTTTTCGTAAAAATTACAACAAAACCAATATTTTTCCAAACACTTTACAACAACATTTTTTCATTGTTTATGTTTGTTTTTGTATACACTAGTTGTTCTCACACACTCATGTTGCCACGATTTTCTGCACTGCTCACCGCTGGCCCGTCCCCAAACAATTGATTTGGCCCATGATACAATTAACAAGGTAGCCTCGTCAGCTAAACCGTTAATCAACTGACTACTTTAGGTTGTCAAGAGATTGCAGAGAGGAAAGGCAGCCAAAACGAGGTAGCAAATCCGCGTAAGCTCAGTGCATCTCTCTTACGCAAATGTAGAAGTGGCGTCGTTTTGACAGTTTGCATAAGTTGTACAAAAACAAAATGCATGTTATTTTTATTGAAGTTGTTCTTATTGTAGCGAAAAGGCTACCTTGTTAGTTGTATCATGATTTGGCCATTTTACAAAATTAATTTTTGGGATATCTGGTTATGTCTGTGGTCACCAGTATGCCCGTGTCATTATTGACAAGTGTCATTTTTGACATTAATTGATGTAAAAAATGTTGTGTTAGATTTGAATATTGAGTGTTGTGAGAAGAAAATCAGTCATATTTATCAATTACAAAGAAATATGTAGCAAAATTTTTCTAGGATACTGCAACCAAAGGGATAACGCGGAGATAAGTATGTGGTGTTTTAGTAAAAATAAATCGTGTTGTGAAGTATTTCTCACGAATCTATCTTGTTTTAAGTGCAGATGTTACTTTAAAGCAAGATAGTTTAGAATTCGAAAAAGTGCTACGAATGGGGACGATCGAACGGTCTTACAATTTTCTTGTATCATTTTAAACTTTTGTTACACATACATTAAAGGTATTTAAGTGAACTTAACTGAAATATGTACATAGTGCTTTATTTCAACAAATATATTTGTCAGCACTGAATATTTAGGCATCAATATTTACTAATCAGTTTTGAATAATAAATTGTCTGATTTTCTTCGTGCAAATAATAACATTAGTAAAGGATCAACATTTAATATAATAAGACTGACGACTTTACTAAAATTCCTGAAGAAGAGTACCATAGGTACTCGAAATATTGAAAATAATAAAATCAATGCAAAATAAAACACACAAGAGTTTTATTTAAAACAACACTGACCTAGAGCCTAGAAATAAAGAAAATCGGACAATTTAAAATGCATAAGGTCAAATAATTCTAACAACTTGAGAGTTTTTAATAATTTTATATCAACGCTAACTAGCAAAGAATTAACCGTGAAAATATATTCGGCGGGCATGACAAGTCAGTCATGAACAGTGTTGAGTCAACGCTTACAGGTAGACAGCATTAGAGTGAATAGTTCAGATCATGATACAACTAATAAGGTAACCTTTTGCCCACAATAATAACAACTTCTATAAAAATAATAGGCATTTTGATTTTGTACAACTTCTGTAAACTGTCAAAAAGACGCCGCTTCTACATTTATAGAAGAGAGATGAACAGAGCTTACATTGATTTGCTGTCTCGGTTTGGCTGCTTTTCATCTCTGTCGTCTGTAGCATGATACAACTAATAAGGTAACCTTTTCACTACAATAAGAACAACTTCAATAAAAATAACATGCATTTTGTTTTTGTACAATTTCTGCAAACTGTCAAAAAGATGCCACTTCTGCATTTACAGGAGATAGATGAACAGAGCTTACGCTGATTTGCTATCTCGTTTTGGCTGCATTTCATCTCTGTATTCGCTTGACAGTTTGAAGTAGTCAGATGATTAACGGTTCAGCTGACGAGGCTATCTTATTAGTTGTCTCATGGTCTGTAGTAGTAGTCTGATGATTAACGGTTTAGCTGATGAGGCCACCTTATTAGTTGTATCATGGTTCAGATATAGGTTCTATGGACGACATAAAGCATCTGTTAGAGATGGAAAAAAAACAATGGTAGCAACTTTATTCTACGCAATGATGGGAATTTTTTCATCAATGTCGGTCATAAGACCGATCAAATGACCTCAAATGAGGTTTTAGTATAAATAAGTGTATGAAGACAAATGGTACTATTAAAAAATATTTCTAGCAATAACTTTTACAAAACTTTTTTTTTTGGTAACCGATAAAAACACAAAATAAAATTTTATATTTGTGTATAAAGTGCTCAGGACACGCTCAATAAGCTCGTCACTCAGTTTGAGTGTGAGTGTGCGGTCGTGCTTGTTCGGCTACACGTACATTCGATTGGCTCTGTTTGAAGCAAAATCAATAGTTTTTGATATTTTTGTTGCAGCAATTTTTTCCTCACGTGTCCGCTATCGTGCGACAGAAAACCGCTCATTTGGTTGGAAATTTCGTGCTCATAAATGTGCGGATGAAGACATAGAAGCAATAAGCGTAATTTTTGCTTCCTTTTGAAGTTTGTTTATACCCTGCAAGAAATGTGACTGCAGTGATTTATGATTGATTTACTATAAAAATTTTAAATGTCGCTGTTATTAAAAATCAAGTATTGCCATTGTAATAACATAAATGTAGATTTCTTATTTCGTGGACAATTCTTTACAATATAAGACGAAAGAAGTGACTTCCTGCTACAGTGTAGATGCGTTGCTTCGTTTTATTACAGGAAGACTTAATTTTTAAAAGTGTACATAAACATGGAGGAATGCATTTCAGGATACAAAACCAGTCGAGAGCGAGAGAGGAATTGTTAATTTTTTTATTTGAGGCCTATATCTCAAAAAAAAAGTAATTTGGTAGGCATGCAGTTGTCGAAGTGATCAAAAAATGTGCGAATGAAAAAAATATTCAACCATATCGTGATTGAAATGGGAAATATTTGTCCCCATAAAACTTTCATTCCCCATGATGGGAAAATTGCCATCGCGAGTGCCATGGGAACTCATGTTCGTGCTATCACTGCGTAGTGAATATACTTTACATGCATTTATATAAAATAAGAGGAATATAAAAATAGTAAAGAAGAAAAAGCTGCGTAAAATTGATTAATTCCATAAAAATTCGATAAAAATAAAAAGAAATGTTTAGAATTGGTGCAATCAATGTTACTACAGGAAGAAGAATCATCGTATTGTGCGAAGACATTTGCGAATTGAATATAATTCCGTGTAAATATCTGATACAAATTAAGTTACTACATTTTCAATTAAGAGTAAAAGAATTCTCTGGAATAACGAAACCGTGGGAATCAATGCAAGGATTCTATGGGGGGATCCAGATGAGGAAAAGACAGGGGGACTGCTAAGACTTAGCAAGCCCGAATTAAGTAGACTAATGGGAGTCATGACAGGCCACTCTCGACTACTGGCACATCTTAACCGCATGGGGATAGCGGGAGGAGATGAATGTAGAGCATGTGGGGATGAGAGCGAGACACTAGAGCACTATTTATGCCAGTGCACCGCCTTCTCACAAATACGATCCCGACATCTTGGGAGAGACACCTTACCAGACATAACCCAATTACGGGGCATATGCTGGAGGAAATTCAGGAACTTTGTGAATGACACGGAGTTCCTATAGACCTATGGGTCAAACTGTATCACGGTTAAATCCACGGAGCGCACAACAAGCCTATACTGGCTTAGGTGTATGTCACAAGACATGGGCAAGCAAACCCCTCCAATCAACCTAACCTAACCTAAAAGAATTCTAGAATTCAGTTAACGTATCTTTTGAAATTTTGTAGAAAACTGGTAGCAATGGTTCTGATATTAGCATTCTATTGAATATGCCATTTTGCGATTTATTAACATATCTGGTCCTAGTGTTTAAAAAATAGTTATAATTTGATATTATAAGTAAAAGAAATATTTACATATTGCAAAAACGATGTGAACAAATCAAAGGAAAAAACGAAAATAGTACGAATAAAATAACTGTTTACGATCAGGAGAATTTTATTTGAATGTGAACTTTTTTCAGCGCTAAAATACCAAACTGAATTACGCATAAGAAAGATGGAGGAGACTTTAGAATAAGGAGCCAGGCTGGGAAAGAAATGAGTTTTAATAAGTTTGCAGAGGGGGTCGTGGACCTCCCAAAACTGAAGTCGAGGCTTTTAGTTTATTAATAATTCCATGTTAAGTTGCGGAATTTACTAAGAAAAATATGAAAATGTTGGTCAAATAGTGCTGCCAGAGGAATGTTTTTGCACAGAAGGTAAAATCGCGAATTCATAAACGTTTTTAAGCATCCAAAATCGTATTTTTTTCATTTCATTCAAAAAATTTTTTCATAAGTATGCAAAAGATGTTGTAGACAACCGGCCTTTGGCCGGGCTCCTCCTACGGCTTCGCGTACAAAATCCGTAAGCATCTGGCAGCACACTTTTTCATTTTACGGCAATTGGTAGCATTATACTAAAGCCGACCCGAAAGATGAATACATTTCAGGACGAAATTTAATAAAGATTGCAATTCAGGGAAATGGGAAAACGTTTTGTGGGAAAGAATGTTTACGATAGGGGCGATTCTTTTTACGACTTATTGAAAACTGTCTATGTACGAGACAAAAAAGCACAGGGCAAAAATAACTCAACACCCGACGGCATAATAGTAACAAATGCTGCAAAGTCACAAAAATTATGATGTTTGCCGTCCTTTATTGTATGTCTACGGAAAATTATTAAAATAAACGACATGCACACAATCAAACTGGGTGACGAGTTTATTGAGCGTGTCTTGGGCACTTAAAATACTGTTTGCTCTCATCTCTAAAAATCAATACAAAAGTAGATGGATGAATTGTTCTCACTGTTTTGGTTTACTTACGCTGAAATTCGACAAAATATGTATGTATAAGGTATAAGCAGATGGAACTGTGCGCGTCCTTAGTACACATACCCTTGCACCTACCTTTGTGAATGTACACTTTCTGTAGGACTATCGAAACTCTCGTGCTCCTGCAATAGGGCCAATTGGTTTTTCTCTATCAAATCCAAAGCTTGTAACTGCAGTTCAACGTTACGTTGAGTCATCATGCGTACAAATATTTTAATATCATTAGCAGCCCATATCTACGAAATAATAAACACGAGTTTTAAAATTCAAAAGTCTCAATTAACAAATAAATCTACCAAACCTGTTGGAAAAGTCCTTGATGAAATTGAAAAGCGTTCTCCTTGTTTTGTTGTTTACTTTCCATGCACGCCATTTCAAATTGTTCTGGTGTGATTTCCATGTCCTCCATGAAACTACCCAACATATAATCTACCAAATTTTTGTAGTCATCATGGATTTGTATTATATCAGAATTATTTTCATCCAATTGTAAATTGGGATCGAATACTAGTTGCGAGATATACATACATACATATACAATAAAAAGACATTAGCGAGTTTCATACTGGGGAAAACAACTTTCTCACTTAATGATTTTTCTTCAATAAACGTCTGCAGAGGAGCGTTCCAAACTGGGCCATGGAGAAAACACACCAAGGAATCAAACACCCAAGAATCATCGGTTGACATTTTTACAAGTTTAAATTTCTATAGATTTTATTTTTCAAAAATTTTTGCAGCGCATTTAACCAAATGTTAAAACATGTTACTCCTTATAGGTATAAATTTTCTTGCTTTGGCTTTAGTTCCCATGACAACAAATGAAGACAACAAAGGACTGGTAGATATTTTTCATTTTTAATTTTGAATGGCACTGTCTAACCATAATAAATACATACATACATATGTACATATGCAAGTGTAAACTATATTTCGTGGGCTTGTTGTAAAAAAAGTGATATCTGTACACACAAAATTTTTACTAAATATGCAGCAAAGATTTTCTCTAAAGCTAAGTACTCTGCTCACCGGTTCGCGCGAATAGCTGTCAAAAGTCCATTTAAAGAAAATCATACGAAATATCTGGGGAATAATGTTGCTGTAGTGGTACTCTGTTTATGTTGTAAAAACTTGCGAAATGCTTCTGGCAGTAGGCTTTAGCAAAAGTAGAAATAACAAATAACACTCTCTTTTATTCCTTAATTTGCTCTACGCCATCTTCTCTCATTACACTGTGCTAGTTGAAAAAAACCGACAGACGGGACACCCAGTGACTAAACCTAATTCGGGTGTGCTGAATTCAGTTGTGCTAACCGTTTTTTAGGCTTCCATACTCATCAGAGTGAAACAGAACCCTATTACCGAGACTTCTACGTCCGTCCGTCCGTCCGTCACAGCGTCCATTCTCCGAAACGGTAAAAGCTAGAGAGCTGAAATTTTCACAGGATGTTGTTGTACCTTACGGCTACAATAATAAATACTGAAAAGAACAACAAATCGAAAACTACCAGGTGTCCCCATACAACGAAAAGTAACAATTAAACGTAACTCTCAAACTGTAAGCGACAGAGAGCTGAAATTTATACAATATATGTATTCACATATGCCATTCCATACGTACACTACACATACATATGCACGTACGGAACCGTAAGTGTGCGAGCCAGCCTCGTACTTGACTGAATTTATTTAAGTTAACTCTTGATTTTGAGACATACCGTTATTTTAAAAATGGAGGAGGTACGACAACTTACATATATTCCCTTAACTCAAAAACAGTTTAAAATATTGAAAAAAGTCTAAAAACCGAAAGAAACTCAGCAGCAAAATTATCTTTCAATAACTGTAAAAATCTTTTTAATCGTCTTAGTAGTTTAGAAAATACATTTTTTTATGAAAAAAAAAAAACACCACTGAATTCAGCCCACCCGAATTAGGTTTAGTCACTGGGTGCCCCGCCCCGTCTGTCGGAAAAAAATTTGCACGATTTTTCCGATTGTTCACACATTTGGACGATTAAATTGATCGACAAATTTGTGTAGTGCACGATATTCATTTTGATTTGAACGTCTATTTTCATAATAAGCTTGAATAACTTTAACGCGTTGCTCGACGGTTCAAATTGAGTTAGTCTGAAATTGAGAAACGTCAAATTAAATGTAGAAAAAAATTCACGTTTAGATGTGGTTCACATTTAACATCGGCCCCTAAAGTTTAGCCAGCCGTTACATATAATTTACGACTGTAGTTGCGTTCATGATACAACTAACAAGGTAACCTTTTCGCTACAATAAGAACAACTTCAATAAAAATAACATGCATTTTGTTTTTGTACAACTTATGCAAACTGTCAAAAAGTCGCCACTTCTACATTTACAGAAGAGTGATACACTGAGCTTACGCGGATTAGCTATCTCGTTTTGGCTGCCTTTCATCTCTGCAATCTCTTGACAACCTAAAGTAGTCAGATGATTAACAGTTTAGCTGACGAGGCTACCTTGTTAGTTGTATCATGGTTGCGTTAATCCACTTGGAGCTTGTTTCTCAAAAATATACAGGGTTGTTGTAGAATCTGATTGCTATCCGAATCAGAATTGAAATCGATACAGAATTCATTTTGGTGTCACAGAAACAGATATTTCTCATTTTTGTGTTCGAATCAGAATTGTGTCAGAACTAGGTGTCACAGAATCTGTTTTTATCGTTTTTTTTTTTTTATCAGAAATAATCTGATTAGCTGACAGGTGGCAGATTTGCATGTTTGTTTTAGGCTGGTAAATACAATTTGGCTCACAATGAAAGTAAATTTATTTTTTTATTTATTAAACTAAATAAGCAAAAATGTTCATTATTATTTTATCATCAATAGGTGAAAACATAGGAATCAAACACAAAAAGGAGATAGATACAACCAACTATAGAAGGAATTCTATAGGAATTTTGGTTCCTACATCTTTCTTTTTCATTATCATCCATTGTTAGCTTCACCCACTGAGGGCACACAAGCCTTTGCAAAACCTTTAGTACGTTGCTTAAGACAATTGACACCGTACTTCTGGGGAGACAAATGGAACTATCATTTCCTATTGATTTTTAATATGATCCTTCTGCAAAAAAAAGAAAAACGCAATGTCGCATCTAGCTGAACAATACTGGAAATGTTTGAAGGAGGCAAATGAACTTTGACAATGTTCAACAGCATTTGAAAAGCCTCTTTGTTTAAAAGGAATTGTCTAATAAATCTGTATGTTTATTATAGCTAAAAAATCTTTGGCATTCTTGTACATACTATATGTATATTTACGCTGTGTCCGGCAGCTCCAATGGGTTGGTGTAGTCCCTTAAAATCTTCCGTTTTACTTTTTCATTGTTGTTTTCCTCAATCAATATACATATATAAAGCTATTGCCTCTATCACTTGTTTTTAAAGATTTTTTAATATATAAAAAAATATTTATCAAAATATATGTGAAAATCTACTGCAAAATGTAAACAACAGCACAAGCAAAAAACAAAACAGCTGATTCGAATATGGGTTTTACCTACATATGTTCGAATCTGCTCTGGCGTTAACTATGCAGTCCTGCAACGAAGAAACTCATCGCTGACTCACCTTTCTAAATAAAACACAATTTTTTTCATTTAAAAACTATTTAAACCTATATTTTTAATGATTTTGTTTTTTTTATATATTTTGTGTTTTTTTAAGAGATTTTGTTTTTAGATTAATTTATTCATACAAATATTATTTTATTATGGTGGCATTAAAACTCTAAAAAGACAAATTAATGACCAAAGAAGAATCAGTATTAATCATTAGTTTTATTTATTTTTTTTTTTATATTTATAACTCTTTTAGTCAAATTATCAACAAACAATTTTGTTGGCATTAACAAAACTTAACTATAAAAAATATATGTATGTATATTGTAATTTAAGCCTTAAAAACAATCGTTAAACATTAACACCCATATTCATAAAAACTATTGAATGTTTATTACACGTTTATTTGACAAATATTCCGTAGAAATACGTCAAATAAGAGCTTAATAAACTTACAATAATTAGTATGAATATGGCCTTAACACTGGTATTCATAAAAAAATAAAACGTTGCTCGAATACATTTTAGAACAAATTTTATATGAAAACTTTGTTGTAAAATGTGTTTCAACAATGTTTTATTTTTTATGAATACCGGTGTAAAAGTAAATTTTTTTCAGAGTCTGGGACTCTTTGAAAAAAATGTGTATTTTAAATTAAATAAAAGCTTGTCAGTTAGACTCTTTAATACTTTTTATAAAACATCAAAGGCGAAGAGTTCGAAAAAAATATCACCGAAATTGAAAATTTACTGCCCAGGTCCTGTTTCTCAAAACTGGCAAGTGCTTTACACACTTATTACCTTTTCGTATTGATTTTTTCCAATAGAAAAGCAAGTGAATAAATTTCTGTCATTGAGGGTTTTACTTGTAATAAAATACTTTTAAGTTTGGGAAACAGTACCCCGTTCATCGATATCGAATCCGTTCGTTTGTTCGCATAAGTGTTTGTACCAAAAACAAATTTCAAAATGTATTTGTGCGATTGCGAGAACCATGATCATCTACAGTTAGAAAACACAATATTTAATATTTGCCATTAAAGCCAAATTATTCACCCCTATCGTGAGTAAAATGTGAAATTTTTATTCCCCTAAAATTTTCATTTCCCAAGTAGGGAAATTTGCTATCACAAATATTATGGGAAGGTTTGGGAAGAAGAAAGTATAAATACAAAGAAAATTTATTGAAAATTTGTGGGTAAGTGATGTAATAAGTAATTAAATTTATGTTTTATAACTAATAAACAGAAATTTGTAGTTTAAAAGGTAAAAAGGGTGAATAAATCGGAGTTTTCTTGCCTGTTGAATATTTTGACAGATCCTCTGTCGGAAAAAAAATCATTTGATATTCCGCCCATTGTAAAACTAAGCGCACGCTTACGTTTTTTTGCAGAGGGTGGATACCAAAAAAGTGTTGGAAGAGATTACGAAGTAGAAATGGCGCAATCCACTTTTTGCAAAGTTCTCTCTAAAGTGTTGGATGCTTTAGAAAAGTCTCTGCGCAGAATGGATAAAATATCCATGGATAAAATTCTATTCATGAAATTTTTTAATAGGAGGGCCAACACTTTTTAGTTCTACTGTAAGCGAATACCAAAATTCGGCCACCACATCTTTAGAAACCTTCACAAAACCACCTGCAATGGGTCGGTTATTTTGCACCCTATTGAGAAGCATGTCACGTTGCACATTATTTATTGATTTAGACCTAAAAATAGTTTTTAGCTGATTTATATATCCATTAAAATGTAGCAACTACTTGCATTTTTTTTCTAGTTCCCCAAAGAAAATAAAATGAACAAATTGATACAAAAAATGGGAAAAATGTCTTTGAAAAATCCATTCACGATAAGGGAAAATTTCGAATGGGAACACATTTTATGGGAAAAGTTATTCATGGTCGCACTTTTGGGAAATGGGAAAAAATTTTAGGGAACAAATTTTTCATGATAGCGGTGAATATTCCAAACATATCGAAAAGCTATTGGGGCTGTGTATTTGGGTGTTATTTTCTACACATATGACAATATTCCATCTCTACAAATCAGTATTAGACCTGAAAATATTTAAACATCTCTCCTTGCATGCTATTCCCCTTATTATGTTTGACGTAGTTTAAAAACGATAGTTTTCATTGTATCTGGAAATTCTAAAATCGTTCTTTTTTGCATTTTTGACAGTCAAATTTTTGACTGCCAACCAAGATAGAAATTTTACGGTGTTTTTGTATTCGAATTTGAAGAGTGTTGTATTTTCGGCAACTCGCGCTATCATTTGCCAAAAACGCCAACCACAATAAGGATGATTATTTGAAAAAGAAAAAAATATCATGCAAATTCACAAACCAAATGTTCCAATGAAATTCAAAACACAAAAACAAGCCGTAATAGTTTTATGATATGTTTTGTAAAAAACCCAACTACCTGCAAAATTAATTTTTTCTATTTATTTGAATTTAATTACATAATACAATTATAGTAACTAAAACAAACAAAAGAAGGAGTAAGAGCTGCTTGGGATATAACATCATTGATATCGAACCTGTTCAGTCGCATAAAAAAACAACTTTACAATACTGTTTTTGATTAAACATTTAATTTTAATTTATTACTCGCTATTGAAGGTAATTGAAATCATAGTAATGAATTCTCGTAGTAGTCATAGTCATTAGTAATTAGATTATTTTTATTTTAAGGGTAATATAATTGATTATAATGTGATTACTTTTCATTCCCCAAATGAGCAATTAACTAAAATTAAAAAAGATTAGTAATAGTCTGGATCACTAAAGTGTCAAAAGTAATTCAAAAGTAGTCCGACTACTTTCAAGGACTATTCATGATTATTTTTCATGTATCTTCACTTAGTACAAGTTTAATTTGTTTTCTTTGCCATCAATTTCATGCCAAGTGAAAACTAAAAATTAATTTTATGCGAAAGCAGCTGCAGAAGTAAATGAACTTTTTATTTTATATTGAATATAATTGAAAAGCATCTGCTAGCTGCATTTGTAGCGGTCATTATGTGGCGAAATGTTACTTTAAGGCCGTATTACACTGTCCTGCTCAATCGTACGATTCATTCACTGAAAATTGCTAGCTAGATCTGATAGAATTCTATCCTAAATGAAGTGGTTTTCTAGACGCGCATACTTTTACCCGTCATTTAGACGGGAAAGTAAATGCCTGAAAGTTGCAATACACTCACACTTTTTTACCAGCACACTCACAATTTTCTAACTTTCAACTCAGCTTTCAGCAAAATTTTCCTGAAAGTAAAGTGACAAGGTAATAAACACAGTTGCCTACTCCACGGCACATAAAAATTTTCAGCATTACAGTAGAATAATAATTGTGAATTTTGAATTATTTCGTACATTAGAAAATATTTAAAACATTTTAACAGCAAATTTGAATAAAGAACTCAAATGAAGTATATTTGTAGTGATAGTTATTAAATTATTCAATAAAAGTTTGGCAGTAAAAATTATTTTCGAATGTTGCGCTATAAATTTATGTTTGTAGTATAGTCTTGGCAATTCTATTTCAGTAATAAACAAAACTACTTGTACTTGCAACTCTTTGCATTGACGACATTTTTAAAATGAACTTTCACGTTCCTTTGAAGTTCAGCAAGAAATTTTAATAAAAGTACTTTCCCATCTAAATGCCGGATAAAACGTCGCATCAAAACGGCCACATTGTTATACTTTTGTAAACAACTTCAAAAGGGAAAGAAATTTCGAACTTTTGCAAAAAATTTAATTTTTTTCATCGAAAATAAATTGTGTTTTCTAAACTACTAAACTCATTAAAAATATTTTTACAGTTGTTGAAATATAATTTTATTGCCGAATTTCGGTTTTTGTGTTCTTTCCAAAATTTTAAATCGTTTTTGAGTTAAGGGAAACCTCCTCCATATTTAAAATAACGGTATATCTGTAAAACAAGAACAAACCCTAAAAAACGGTTAGCACCACTGAATTCAGCGCACCCCAATTAGGTTTGGTCACTGGGTGCCCGGTCTGTCGAAAAAAAAAGTTTCAAATTCAAGCACAATGTTATTAGCCATTTTTCGATTTCAAAACAGTTTTATTTTGTATTTGGTAGTTGCAATGGGTTTAAACTGCAATGTACAATTTTTCGGTCCTTTCATTATCATAACCAAATATTAAACATCGACGTTAACATACGTTTTTATGGCTTTGTCGGGTCTGTTCTAGAATCCGAATTCACTCTAAAGTGGATTACTTTAGAATTTTTGGTGTTCTGCAATCCGAATCCCCATGTTTTTATTCGTTTTCAATTAGAGTATTATAGGGTGAGTGAAAGTAAATAGAATCGGCTTTTATTCATGCAAGTGATAACTTTTTTAATAAAAGTTTGTGTGTGTATTTTTCTAACAAAAGCGTTTTTCATTTTCGCCAATTCATTTTTACGCTTTACATGAAATACAACACCAAAAAAAAATCTCCATGTCTTTTGATGGTAGAACTTGACAAAGAATTTGTTTTCCCTTGTGTTTGTGTAATGAAAGCAACATACGCGTGCGTCTTTCCGATAGCGTTGCTTTACTTGGCAGTTTTTTGCACGCAGGCATGTATTTTTAAGTATTTTCGCTCTACAAATAAAAAACAACTCTGTGACATACACAACACCTAGATGTTGTAAACCATAATCACAAATGGAGCTGTATGTTGTGTTGTAGATAAAACAACTGTATTGAGTGATGGTAACTTTCTCTTATCAAAACTCGTTAAACTACACTCAAAAGCAGCTGTATTATTTTCATTGAACAATTTTAACTATAAATTCATAAACTGTTCTGTTTTTTTTTTTAGTAAAACTAAACAGGTTCAGAGAAAATGAGAAGTATGTGTGTAACAAAATTAAAAACTGTATTAGACAGTAAATTGGCTCATTTATAAATAAGTATTTTATGTTCATTAAACTTTAATTTGCCAAATATTGCAAAGAAGTTTGTCAAATAAGAGCTTTATAAACATAAAATATTTGTATAAATAAGATATTTTATTTGTATTAATGCAGCATTTTAGTGACTTCAGCAATGAAATACGTATACGTAATATTAAGCAGCAATCACGCATATTTTTCATACGTCCGTTGTATGTGAATTCTATCAGTTCACCTATACAGAATCTGTTCGTTGGGTCTTTCGTTCGTTTAAAACATAAACAAAGTGTTGTGCATTGTTCTTTTTCAAATGCGTGTATGTGTACGATCGAACAAATTCGATATCGATGAACTGGCAAAAAATGTTCAGTACGACAAATTACAAAAAGTTTGACTAAAAAAAGTACTAAAAACTAATGTTTAAAAAGTATTTAGGATTCATATAATAAGGTAGTTTCAAGGGGGACGCTTGATTAGTGAGAAAAATGATAACTCAAATACATTATCTAAATTCTGTACATTCACAAGGAATAGCTGTTTGTTATATTGTGGCATTAATTAACCCCCCCGATTATGGTTTACAACATAGTTTCTGCTAAACGCAACTGGCGGCATAAACATAAAACTGAGATGGTTTAAATAATTTTTTTGGTTAAAAACACGTTCACCGTTTTAGTTTAGGCCCCGATTATGGTTTACAACAGTTGCTAATTTAATATTGTATTTTTTAAAATGCGATGATGGTTTACAACCTTTTTAGGAAGTATTTTGTCAAAAACTCATTTTCATCAAATTATGTGTTGTCTTGTTGATGTTACAAGTTGAAAAACGAAAAAGTGGAGCATTTTGTAATTGTCCATATGAAACATGTTTTGCAAAAATGCAAAAGAAAAAAAAAAAACAATTAATTGTTGCAATTTATTAACAACATACAAACAACACACAAATAAAAATACTTTTGTGTTTATAATTTGTAATCGTTGTTGATTTCAAAACAGTTTTATTTTGTGTTCGGTAGTAGCAATGTGCTTAAACTGCAATACATAGTTTTTTTGTTCCTTGTTTTTTTTTTTTATTCATTATCATAACCTAATTAAAGATTGAAGTTCTTACGGTTTTATTGTAATTTTTCTAGCAAAAACGTTTTTTCAATCTTTTCATTTTTGCTTGGTAGCCGCGCTATTACAAGAAATATAACACCGAAAAATTCTTCATATCTTTTGATGATATAACTTGACAGAGAAATGTCAAAATTTGCTTTTCACTCATGTCTGTGTAATGAAAGCAACTCACTCGTGCATATTTCTGGTTGAGTTGCTTTAATTGGCAGTTTTTTTTTTTAATTATTATGTGCAAATAAAATAATAATAAAAATAATATTATGCACAAAAACAAAAAAAACAACTCTGATGCACAACAGCTAGATGTTGTAAATTTTAATCACAAAAAAAGCTATTTGTTCCGTTGTAGCTGAAACAACACAACACTTAGGTGTTGTGTTGTTTTGCTCGGGGCATTATATGATATTTTTTGCACTAGAACTCAGGGGACAACTCCTGCATATGCATTGCAGTCTTACGAAACTGGAAAAATCAGTGATGTGAACGCTAAAATTGGTAGTTAAATATTTGGTTTATTCAATCCTGTTTTTATTCTGCGTTGTTAGACGCATTTTCCACAACTTTTTCTTTCGTATAATTCTCTCACTAGCAATCACAAATGCGGCGCAGCCATTTAAGCGTGATGCCGTGACCAAGGAAATTAGAGACTCATTTTTATATACATATGTACATAAATATATAGAGATTAGTATTTTCTTGAGCTAAAGGCCCTTTATTATATACAAGAGACCTGTTCGATTATTTTTAGCAGACTTTCAGGCACTTCTTGGATTTTGTTGTTACTTGTATTAGGTCCGGAGATATAGAATTACAGACTTATCCCAAGGGCAACGAGTTGGCTGATACCTAGGCAAAAAGGGGAGCCAATGGGACTTTTATTGGACCCACTCCATCCTTTGGCTTTAATAAGCTCCTCCTCAGGGGGGAGATCAGAAAATGGACAACATCCACCACAGAAAAACTGTGGAACGACACTAGGGGTCTGGAACACTCGAAGAAATTTCTTAGCTTTGATGCCAAGAGGGCGGATCTCGCTCTAAAATTAAATAGAAAGAATCTAAGGACACTGTGTGGGGGGCTAACAGGACACTATACCTGCAGGAAGCATCTACACAGAATGGGACTATCCAGCACGGCAACCTGCAGATTTTGCGGAGAAGAAGAGGAGACAATGGAACACTTGATTATTGAATGTGTGGCACTTGGCCACAGAAGAGACAGGCTGTTGTAGGCCTATACATTGGGTTCACAGGACTTGCAAGGGCTTCCACAGAAGGAGCTAGTACTGTTTCTTGATGTATTAAACTCGTAAGGGAAAAGGGTTGCACAATAGATCATTCTTGGTCGCAGTGCAAAGGGCCATCCTGGACCAACCTAGTAATAATAATAATAATAATATCCCATTTTTAACCCCTAAGTATCCAAATTTAAAAAAAAAAAAAAGTGATAAAGTTATATCGAGAATTTTTCAATGGATATTAAATTCAGTTTATAGTTTTTACCTGTTTCTATCCTTTACATAGATATATGTAATTCAAAGTTTTTACCCGTTTTATACCATTAGTACTCAAAATATCAAAAAAGTACCAGAGCCTTTGGGTGCTTTTTGAATTTTTGTGCTACCTGTTCAAAGTCCGGAGATATTGAATTACCAATTTTACCCATTTTACCCCTTTCCGACACGAATTTCGAAAAATCCCATCTTAGTGGATCCACACATCAGAAGGACTGCCCATATACAAAATTTGATTACTTTAGCTTTAGCCGTTAGGGCTGGGCGATGATATATATGTATATGTACATATGTAGAATTTTTACATGATAAATTTAAAAAAAGGTTAGAATTTCTCTTGTGTTTTTCTTCAGCTTTTCCTACGGGAAATAAGGGAAAAAACATTAGTTTAGTTGCATTTGAAATGAAAATGATGAAAAAAATATGTTTTATACATATATTTTTAAATGATTATAAAATAGTGATATACATACATACTATGTACATAAATAAAACACAAATGAATTTTGCAATCCCTTGCACATTGAAACAAAAACTAAGGAGAACAATCAAAATCCAACAATCAAAATGGCTGACAAAAACGAGGAGATGCCACTCTTTCATGTGTTTTGTTCCCACAAAATTTATAGTTGAGAAAGGAACTCCGTTAGAAAACTTATGATTGGGTTGTATGTTTCATATTTTGTTTAAAAAACATGGTCCTATAAAATTGCGGATATAACAATACAGTTTATTTCCACAACTTCATAAGAAATGTTATTAAATACATACCATTTTTTGAACGACCACTTCATAAAATAAAATATTAAAATTAAAAAAAAATAATAATAATAACAATAATAAGAAAAAATCATATACATATGTATATATCACGTATTTATTCGCTTACCGTCTAATTCATAAAAATTATAACAGGCTTATAAAGCTCTTATTTGACAGATTTTCCATACAAATATGTCAAGTAGCAGTCTTATAAGCCTGTAATAATTTTTATGAATTAGGGGGTTAGTGTCCTTCAACAACAGTTAATCTAACCTTTTCAAAAGGTTAGACTATACAAAGGCAAAACAGACAAACGAGGCGATTTGATAGCTACGACAAGAACTATTACGAATTCGAGTTTACTATACATTTTACAAGCACGCGCGCTTACCTACGACGACTCTGCACTTCATACGATCTCATCAAATGTTCACAAACAATTCTTAACTTTAATAGGTTCATTGTAGCCTACAGTTTTTTTTTACCAGCAATGACTGCATTCACAAACCAAATTGTATCGCTGTATCGTTGTATTGGGAGAGACCTTGTCAAACACCAACAACAGTATGAAAATTTGTTTTTGTTTTGAAGTTTTGTGTTTGAAATTTACTCTCCAAATACATCCATAAACGATACGACTGGGCTTGTGAACCCAGCCGCTGTTGACAAGATTTAAAATTGATTGGAAATGACAAACCAAGTTTACAAAAGATAGTAACTAATGCCGATTTCTTTTCTGAAAAAAGTGAGCATTTATTTTGCGGTTTTTTTTTTTCTTAATTAGCAAAATTGAGATTAAATGAAAACATTTCCAATCATGGTCACCTACAATCTTTGTGCAAACCAAATTTACAATGTTGCACTTATTGCAGAGAAGAAAACGGCATAATATATTTTTAATTATTTTACGTCTAAAAAGACCTGACACAGTAAATTTCACCTGGCTCTTATAGCAAATATTAAATTATTTTTAAGATTTTTGTTTTCAATGTCCACAAACCATTACTTTTATAAACGGATATCATGTACCTACATACATACATATGTATTTCATAAATTTCAATAGGTTTTAAAACAATTGTTTATCAATTATGTATAACAAATAAAAATGTTTTAGGCAAAACTGAAACTAGGAAACCTTTTTCACAAAGTTATTTGTTTAGGTGATATTTTAAATGTGTACTTTTCTTTATATTTATAAATTAAATATCATAATATCAATAACTCATACAAAAGAAAACTTGATTTGTATGGAAAACGTATGTTGTCCTTTTTTTTATTATTTTTAGATAGCATTTCTGTTAATATTTTTGTATTTAGTTATAATTAATTTATTTTCTTAACATGACAAATATGATATATGTATATTTATATATATATATATATATATATATGTATATATATTATTTATATTTTTAGTTACTTTAATGAAATCCCTCTCTTATTATCGGATGAGTTTATTATGTATGTATATTTTTTGTATGTTCAGTAAAAAATTTTATTATTCGTTTTTCTTTTTTAATGTATGTACTTTTGAGTTAAAAAACGTATGTATGTATATGATGTATGACCTATACTATAATACAACAATTGTTTAATTTTAAACGGAACACTTAAATCATAAGTTATTTTAAAAAAATAAACTGATTCGTTAAAGGAATTTATCTTATGCAGCACAAACTTCACAGATCTATATACATATACGCATATGTACATTAGGGTGAATGGACTTCAGTCGATAATGTGACATACATTTTTCGATAACGTTTCGTATAAGGAAAACAACTTCCAGTACAACATATTCAGCCCAATCATGAATGATAATTCCGTGAGAGTTTTTTCTTTTTCCCATTCCTCTTATTATGTTGAAAAATTCCTTAGGAAATTTTTTTAACCTTCCCTGTTGTAGCCACATCGAAGGGGGAAAATAGTCCGCGGAAGCAAAAATAGGTATTTTAAAAACATATGTTTTTCGTTTTTTTTTTCTATGAAAAATTTCGATATTACCAACTTTTATGTTTTTTGTTTCTCAGGTAATTTATGATTGGAGGAATTTTTTCTCGAGAAACGTATTTTCCTTAGGAATAAAATTCGTTGAGAATATTCATGATTGGGCTGATTAAAAAACCATTTCAGAGGCGCAAAATTTTCAATTTTTTTGTATTTTTGTATGGGACGATCTCATTCTCAAGGAGACCTCGTACGGAGTCGCTGTGTTTGGGGAGAAAAAATTATTGTTTGACTCCTCTACGGGCACTGATCAGTGCCTCGAAAATTATATTTCCCCCACACATTACACTAACTTCCACCAGGTTGTCCGTAGAAGAGCCAAATGTATGACCACCCCCCGCAAAAATTGTTTCTCCCTAGGATTTTTTTTAATACACCGACCCCATACCACGCCTGCTTGGAAGCCTCCCATACAGAAATTCAAAACAAAATTAAAAACGGGATGCTTCGAAAATAATTTTTTTTTTCGATATGCCGCAGTGGAACTTTTCTCTCCTCATGCCAGAAGCTGTCGAATAATACCAAAAAATCTTTGTACATACAAATCGACCCGGTCTAATGTACATACATATTGTACTATCGAATCAAATTTGAAGTGGATATGTGAATGCTGAGCCAAGGTATATTTTAACAACAATTTAAACCATTAACTTGAGAATTTATTGCCAGTTTCAAGATTTCGCACGTGTTCGAGCAATTAAGACAAAAGTGCTTTTAAGACAAAAACAAAATCTTGAAATTTTTTTTCATGAAACTATTAGTTATTTTCTTAAGATTTTCATTAAATATAGTTACACTAGAAAATACAAAAATTCTTTGTTAGTTTTCGAAAAACTTTAAAGTTAATTTTTTTATATTTTTTTACTTCTAGAGGATTAATGCTCTTATGCAGAAAAAAATAGTGAATTGCGTTTAAAATCGGGGTTTCATACAATTTATTTACGCGCACTTCAAGTAGACATTATTTTTTTATATGCATAAGAGCATACATTTTTACCCAGAATTTAATCAATATTATTACAGTTTTTTGAAGTCAAGTAAAGAGAGATTAACTCTAGTTTTTTATGAAGTTAAGTTGAAGACATAGATGTTCAACACATACATATGTATACTTCTATCTATACAGGGTGTGCCGTACTGGTGATAGGTCAAGTGTTAACTGCTTCCAGAAAAGTTATAAAAAAATCTATGTCGCGTTGTTTAGAAGGTATTGTTATATTGAAAAAAAAAAGATCTTTTTATTCCTGTGATCTTAGATGTTGTATCCTAATTTTTTCTCTACTAATATCGTCAGTTATCCTTCTTGTATCTACACATTACAGTTAAGAATTCGGACTGCAATTGCCGAATTTGCAAAGAAAATCTCACATATTGTGACTGTTTTTACTCAAAACAAAAACAACACCCAACTTTAACTAGCCGTATTGAAGAAAATTGCACTAAATTCATTCAGCAAGTTCTGCCAAAAGTCAGCGCAATTTGTCCCCAAATTCAAAACTGTATAACATTTAGTGCAGTTTGTTCTTGAACCTGTGAATGAAAATATTTTTTAATTCAGGTCCAAAAATAGACCTATCAAATGTTTTCTGTCTTTTTCAAAAATACAAATCGTAGTAACCAATGGTAACTCGTTGTATAGAAAGAAGGTTGCAAAGAAAAGTAAAATAGTTGCAAAACGAAAAAAATTTTTAATGTGTTAAAGGTTTGTTTGAACATTTCTAATTCTCATTTTGTTCATGGGAATTATGAAATAAGTAGTTAAGTTTCAAATATTTTTATACCAACGAAATGTCGGCGGCATATAGACAACTGAAAAAGACAGAAAACATTTGATAAGTCTATTTTTGGACATTTCACTTCGCTCTTAAAGCAAATAAATAATTAAGTTCAGATTTGAATATATATTTTATTTATTTATTTATTAAAGAAAAAGTTTCTAAACTACAATTGTATGAGTTACAAATTTGGCAATACATACCTTCTAAACTAAGCGACATACATTTTTTTTTATAATTTTTCTAGCAGCAGTTACCACTTGACCTATCACTAGTTTTCGTTTGCACGTTAAGTTACAGGACACTCTGTATATATAAAAATGTGTCCCTATTTCCCTTGGTCACGGCATCCAGTTTGGCCCATTTTTTTTCGTTGCATTTCTTACTGTCTGGAGAAAAATTATATGAAAGGAAAAGGTTGAGAAAAATGCTGGAAACATAATTAGATTTAAGAAAAATATTATACGGTCCAGCAACGCGGGCGGGGTTGCTCTAGTTCAAAATATTTAATAAAATTGAATTGGAAAAAAATATTTATTTTAAAGCAACATAAACAATTTGTTATTTGCCTATTTCATAAAAAGTAAAATTAATTTCTTTAATTTTACTTTATAGTCGAACTGCTTAATAAAATAATAATTTATAATTACTTATTGGGCTTTTAGTTTAATTTTATTTGCTCTCAATTTTGAGAGATTTTTTTGTGGTAATATTGTAGTGATTAATTTGACCATATTGAAACACATTTATTCAAGTCTAGCCGAAGCATAAGTTTGTACTAATATTATCTGGAAGAAAGTAAAAAAAAGAAATAAAGTAAAAATTAAGCAGAAAAATTACGTATAGAAATATTTGGGTTCATTAAAAACAAGTCCATAAAAGTGGTCCCCCTGCAGCATCCTATACCATTGTCCTTGTTAAATGCCGTCGCTATGACACGAGCGAGTTTTATTTTTGTTAAAAATGTTATCACATATAGTGGACATAAATAATAAAAAATAAAATTTTAGCACAACGGGACCTTTTCTAGAACCCAAGTGAGTCTGGTCTCATGACCGGCAGCCCGCGTAACATGACATAGTGGACATAAACGAAATTATTTACGAAAGCTGCCACGAACAATACACAGCAGTTTTGAGCTTTGCTGTCGATGACAAGTACCACAACAGAGCTAAAGGAACAGCAACTAAGAAATATTGCAGAGTTCTATTCAGTGTGGGGACCCATATTGAAGACCTAACACTGTTGCAGTGGCTGCTAAATCATGAGTTTAACAAACAAAGAGAATTAAGAAAAGTATTTGAAACTGCAGGCAGGGTGGGATAGGCCAAAATGCATTGATAGTCTTCTGTATGACTGAGATATTTGCCAAAGCCTGTGAAATGGAATATTAAATAGGCGGAAAGGTTTGGATTCCAACAAGAGCTCGAGTGTTTTTCAGAAGGTGCATTTAGAGAGTAAATTTAAATGACCCAATGGCCAGTTGCTGTGAACTTTAATAGAAGCACACAACGAACATCAAGCACTACTTTGTCCAATATCCAAAGTACCCCATATTGCAATTATCGTTATCGTAAGTCAACGTGAAAAATTTTCCACTTGTTCTCTCGCTAGCAATAACAGTTGAAGGTGATTAACAGATTTTGATCTGATTCTCACAGTCAGGTTACTTGTTTGTAATGGTGACAGTAAAAGTGACGAATTCTCACAAATCTGCAAAAAGAGTATACATATCTATATTTTATATTCACCCTTATTTGGCGTTTCGATTCGGATCGAAATTTCCCGCAATCGGCAACTTTGGTATTCTGTGTTCAGTTTTTGCTTCAATTCGATTTGTTTCTTCGATTGTGTGTATTCCACGTTACGATCGAAGCCTCGCTTTTCTAAGTTATGTATACACTAACGGAATTTTTTTCGATTTTTGTTGAAGCATTTAACGTGAAATTCAAAATATGTGAGTAAAAAAACAAATTAAATTGATTTGTAAGCGTTTTTAATGTAACCAAAGGTTTAAACTTTTATTTAATTTGTTACAGGTCGAAAACAACAACTCCTCAGCAGTACGAAAAGCTTGTAACTTTAATGGAAGCAAAGGATGATATTGCTTGTGGTTATTCTAGTTTTATTTTTGTGCCTCAATGTTGTAAAAATATAATTAACAGGGGCACTAGGATTCGGCACACTAATATTAATAACTAATACTTATGTATGTATTTATGTTCCTAACTTTTTCGCTTTTATGCTTTATTACCATTTATTATTTATTTAATTATCATTCACACAATATTTAGTTTTAATTATTAATTTTTTGTGCACTAAATTTGACTTTTTGCTGAGTGCGGGAACGTAATCGAAACGCAGAATAAGGGTGATTGTAAATCATAATCGGGGCGTTCACTGTTGGTGCTTTAAGGTGGAGATGTTTTTTTTTTTATTCTTATACAAAGTACTTCTATTTTTGAAAAATACATAAATAAAGTCTTATTCATTGCAAAAACCGTTTGCTCAGTTTTTTGTGTGCAAATTCCGATAAAGGAAAGATAGCAGAACGTTAATTGGCGCAAAGTCTTTTCGACGTATGTATATTTTTATATCCGTAATGTGAGGTCTACTGCTGCAAAAGTATTCTTACGATTTCAACACTTCTCGACCAAGACTGATTTAAGTTAAAATTTGTTTTTTTTTTTTTTTTTGGGTAGACGTTTGTGAGCATGTAAAATAAATTACATAAGATATAGGCATAAAACGCCTTTTCATTGTCCACAAAATTGTTTACCCATTTCGAATAAGGTTCCTTATGGCGTTGTTTTATTACATACACAAATACAAAGAAATATTTAATTTTGATAACATGTAGATTTTCTTGAATTGAAAATAGCATAGCTGTGTAATAAATTCCTTTAAGAAAACAATATTGTTTTTTTTTTTTTTTTATTAAAATAAAGCTAATTTGGAAAATTAAGTTACCTGTGATTTACTTGCTGTATTTCGAAATGCCAAATCAACAGTTTAATTGTTATCCATGTGGATGAAATTGTAATTTTATTTTTGTTGTATTTTGCTTTAAATAAAGTAAAATTTGTTGCATTACTTTTTTTTATTTTGTATGTATTCCCTTTGTTTTTTCCTTATTGAGTTGTCATAATTTTTATCAGAGATATTTTTATAGTGTTTTTTATTAAATTTATTTTTTTTTTTGTTTTTGTTTTAAATTATGTTATACTGAATTTTACATAACTATAATTGTTGTAATTAATATGTTTATCTTTTCCTTTTTATATGACGTTTTATGCATATTTTGTTATAAATGTAGCCTGTGGCTAAAAAAAAGTGATTCCTCTTTTAACTATATAAAATGGTAATTTTTTTCTTTAAATCAAGTATTTCTTTTCATTATACAATATATAATTTTTTTTTTGTATTTTAAAAAGTTAAAAATGTTTGTTCTTGGGATTAGTAGTTGTATTTCTATTATTATTATTATTATTGTAAATGGATGAAGACGTCATAACAACGGCAGCAGAGTTCGAAGGAGATGAAGATGGTAATGAAGACGTTTGCGTTGATAATAACACTGACGACGACGACAAGGACGACGCCGAAGAAGAAGAAGCCGTTACCGCCACCGCCGCTGTTGACGATGACATGGTTGCGAATGTTTTAATAATAGTTTCAGCAGCTTTTGCCGCAGCTGCTGCTACAGCAGCATTTGTAGCGGCCGTTTGCTGGTGTTGGTATTGATGATGGTGATGATGCTGGTGTTGCAAATGGTGATGCTGAAACGACTGATGTTGATGAGAAGAGTGTTGTAGATGATATTGTGTTTGATTTGGAGGGTGTTGTTGTTGATGGTGATAAAGTTGCTATGCCATACGGGGTTTCTTTTGATGTGGAGACTCTTCGTCATCTTCATCTTCTATCTCATATTCATCACCTGAATCGCTACCATAATCCACCAACTAAAATCAAAAAGAAATCAATTAAAAATTAAAAAAAAAAAACTATAAACAGAAAACCAATTTAACTGCACTAATTTTTGCAATGTGAAGCAAAACAATAATATCCAAAATTTCATCATGTTTTAAGATATGTAAAATACATACATACATATTCAATTGACTACATCACTGTCCGAAATGTTAATTTTAATTTATTTTTTAATTTTTTACCGAGTCTTTTGTATAGACTGTTTTTTCTCTCATCTTTGTAGATATTGTATTTGTAGTATATCTGGTTGAAGTACTAGCGTTTAAAAAACTGAAGCAATAAAAGGCTTAAGAGTTCGATTTTACTTCGTCAAAATTAGGAAAGAATTTTTTTTGGTGGCAAATTTGGAGTGATCAACATTTTTAAAGAAAACAAGGAAATTATCAAATATTATTAGCAATTGTTAATCATTCAATTTGACTATAAAGTTAAAATTAATGCTTAGAAAATCGCTGGATAGGGCGAAAAGTTTAAATCTGTTGGTATCACTGATACAATAGCAATAAACACAAAAATCAATTGGGTGTCGCTGAGAGAATATAAAATATATTCCAATTAACAGTAAACCCCTGTGATAAAATGGAAAGTTAATCAATAAGATTAAATATAGACAGTCAGTAATGAAGAGCTCAGGTGGTAGGATGACTGTGATGGCTTAAAAACAGTATATAATTAGTTATGCCCTGGGGGCCAAATCGACGCATTCGTGATGGAACGATTTCGGTGGTTTATGCTGTGTGTTTGTTGTTTATTTTGTTTTTGATTTACGTTGTTTTTACTCGATAGTTCAATCGATATGGAATGTGACAATTTGGCTTCTGGATTCGAAGCAATTTGGATGCTGATGAGCGTCGTGGTGGACGTGTTAATCTTCAACTTTACTTTTTGTAAAATACGATTTTTCCTTATGCAAAAGGAATTTATTATAACGATGCTTCTTAGTGAAAATTTTGACAAGATTGAAAACTGATTACTTGATTAACTTAATTTTATCTCTCACGTCACAATGATGGTAAATAACGCGAGAGGTATTCTTGGATTCGTAAAGCGCTGGGCTAAAGAATTTAATGATCCGTATGTTACGAAAAATCTCTATACATCGCTAGTAAGGCCTGTGTTGGAGTATGGTTCCATATTTATATTTAGTCCTTTTATTTCTTTATATTTAGTCCCGTTATCTATTGAATTCTGTAGAGCTAACTATGCTAATGCGGAGCCGCTGAGAAGGATGTGTAATGAATTCAACAAATTTTTTAAGTTTATTGATTACTCCTCTAACACAAACGTCATTAAGAACAATTTACTGATTTATTTAAATTCTTAATTGTTATTCTTTTATTTCTTTGTTGGTTTTATACTCAGTTTTATTGTTAATATATATATTTTTTTCTCTTTAAAATGTCTGTAAGGACATTGACATATAATAAATAAATAAATAAATAAATTAGTAATTAATAATTGTAAATCATAAAGCTCGAATGTAAGTAAAATTAATACAGGTATACATTCAGAAAGGAGAAAAATTCTGTTTTTATACATATTTTTCTATATCGCACTTGTTCCTCAAAAGCTTAACAACTCAAAATTCATGAATTTTCAGTAGAGGCCAAAAACGGCTTCTGTTGATTCTAACGATATATTACAGCAGAGTCATAACGGGGTTTTCACGGAAAAGAAGACAAATCAAAGGTAGATTTTTAAAGTGGGTAGATATGACCTCTGTTGTTTGGTTTTTTGCAAAAAGTAAAACATTTTTAGTTTTTACACTTTTGAGGAACAACTGCGATATAACAAACACATGGAAAAAAATTAAAAATATACTTGTTCATGTGTTTGTAGTTAAAACAATAAAAAATTTCTCTTTTCCACTATTCCAATGAAGAAAAAAGATGAAATGAATACCTATATTTTTTTTACATAATTTGATTTATTAAAAAAAGTATAAACAAAACTATTTAACTAATGCCGTCATCTTTTCTTTGCACCAAATATGTGCAATGATTTTTCTTGATTTATTTATAACAACATAAGATTATGCACATCGTAGGTTTTAACAAAAGAATGTTTATTGACGATAAATTGTAAAAAAGTAATGAAAAAATTTATATAATACAAATATAATACAAAATTTACATTTTAATAAAAATACGTAAAACAATAGCAACCAATAAATAAATAACAAGTATTAGTTTCTATTATGGATGTAAATCCAATAACTGATTCATTAATTTGACGACCTTTTCTTTTGCATATCAAATTCGCTAAACTATTAACTCTCACATTTTAAGAAAAAAAAGGGGGCAAACTGAAGGCACAATTTCTTCCAGAAAAGAACTCGGCATACATTTTGTTTGAAACATTAATATAATTTTGTGGACCTTTTTGATTTACAATTGTTAATTACTTTAACGGGATTCAGTTCGATTTTACTTCCTCAGAATTGGGGAAGATTTTTAGTGGTAAAATTGTATCGATCAACAATTCTAAAGAAGACAAAAAAAAATGTCGAGTTGAAGACTCATTGTTTGGAGAGCACACCATGGCTGTTACCCGTCCACCACCACGATCATCAGCACCCAAATGGTTTAGACTCCAGGTCATAACTATTTGCATACTATTTTTAAGAAGCAGCCCCTGCAAGAACAGTGTCGGTCATATGATCCATCATATGACCGACACTGCGGATGGATTCATACATCAGGGTTTCTATCAAAATTACATGCAATGCTATTTGTTTCTTTATTACTAATTAAAAAAAAAGTTTTTTCGAAAAATTAAAAAAAAAACTATACAAGGAGAGCAGAATAAATTATTTTAGACATATTTCGATAAAATTAAAAGAAATGCAGTAGTCAGTAGCAGTTTTAACAATAGAAAACTGAATCATATGGAAAAAACATCCACAGCACTATGTTTTTTCAAAGAAAACAAACCAAATGAATCTATAAAAATATTAATGCATAAACGTAGTTCCAAATGAAATTACCAAACTAATACGGGAAAATCAAAATATTAAAAAAATCATTGTAATGGCAACGCTGAAAGCTATAAAATTGCTTTGCATGTGTTAGTAAATAAGCTGTTACTGTGTTAGTTTCCATCAGCCATTTCTTGCAGGGAGCGCTTAGCCAACCAACAGACTATTAAGCTCTACATTGGATTATATTTAATCCATTGATAAATTTTCAATTTTATCGCCGTTCTATTTTTTATACAATTATAATTTTCTACTTTTTTTAGACCTAAAGTAAGTTCATTGTTGAATTATAATTTTCTTTTATATAACTACACAGGCACACAAGTGGGCCGGTCTCATGATCGGCAGCCTACGAAACTATACAGGCATGTAAGTATGTGATAAAAAATAATAATAAAATGCCATTATTGAAAAGAAAGTTAGAAAAACATATGGAAAAAAGCCAATCAACAGAAAATAAACAAAACTCATTTGGCTTACTTTCAGGATATAAAAACAGACACTTGCCCTTTGTCTGGCTTCGCAGACAGCAAATTTTGTATTCTTATGCTTTCAAATTCTTCACACAAGCATGAATAGTTTTAAATATTATTAAGTTAAAAGTTGAGTTCCAAGGAAAAAATAAGAATTAAACAAACTATTTAAAGAAACAAAAATTATTTTGAAAATCGCTTTATAACTGGCCATGTTATTAATTAAAACATTTTTTTTTTCAAATTTGACTTCGAATACGATTTCGAAAAAATGTATACTCACTTTACTGAGAAAAACTATCAAAGAGCAAAATATTATAAATGATTTATGTATTCGAAAGAAAATTTTCTCGATTTGTAAATGACCGATTTACTCGATTACAAAAAATGGAAACAAAATATCGCCTATATTTTATGTTGGATATAGTTAACACATCTGGGCAAAATCTCCTCAAAATCGATCTAGTGGTTTCGGAGATTAGCGAGAACAAACATCGTCACAAGAAATTTTTATACATACATATGTATGTACATATATACATAAATGTATGTATATAGAAAATTTTATGATTTTATGAAAAAAGAATAAATTGAAAAATACTTAAAATGGGTTTAAATATAAAATAAAATAAAATAAAAGGAAATATGAAAATACTAAGTGCTAAATGAAAATGCTAAATAATGAAAAAGAAAAAAATAACATAGTTCCAACATTATTACCTTCTTTAAGATGTTTTCCCCAGCTTGTGCTGCGGATGTTTGCTCTGCCTCTTTGTTGTCATCTGCTGTTACAGTAGATGCATTAGTACTTGTTTTAGTACTTTCATTGCTATTAAGTTTAGCTGCTTCAGCAGCCGCAGCTGCTGCTGTATTCGCTGTTACCCCTGAAACACTAGCAGCTACGGCAGCGACCGCAGCCGCTGCAACCGCTGCTACAGCTTCGCTCGATGCCATCGATGACAGCAATTGTGTAGCCGCAGCAGCGACCGCCGATTCTGTCAACGCACTTGTTGAAGGTCCTGTCGTTGATTGCGTCGTGTTTGCATTCGATGTTGATGCCTGTCCTCCGCCAACGATACCGCCTAACGCTAGTTCTTGTTGTTGCTCTTCTGCAGCTAATTGCTGTTTCAACTCGACTAATTCCCGCTGATGTTGTTGTTTTTTCGCTTCCAAATAAGCAAGCGAAGATGTTGACGCCACACCGGCAGCAGCTGCTGCAGCTGCTACTAAAGTGCTATTAAGATTTAACTGTTGCTGTTGCTGATAATTGTGCAATGGATGCTGTTGTTGCTGGTGCTGGTGCAAGGCCAAATTAGCAGCTGCCGCGGCTGCAGCAGCACCTAAATGAGCGGCGGACGTTTGTTCATTATTATTGCAATTACTACTACTGCTACTGGTTGAAGGTGTTTGTAAGCCGCTTATGGAATCGCTTCCACCAACATTGCCGCTGCCACCTCCGCCTGTTGGTGACAAACTTGAAGATGACGTCGTTGTTGTATTTAGGTTACTGGTGACAGATGTGCTGTTCAACATACTACTGGTACCATGCTGTTGAAGTTGTTGCTGCTGTATGTTTTGTGGCGGTGATTTTTGTTGCAACTGAGATGTTTGAGAACCATTTTTTTCGGTAACGGCTAAACAAAACATACAAAAAAAGTAAAACCCCATTAAACAATAATCTCAAGAAGTATTTATGGGACAAGGGTGGGTCGATTAGCAAGGACAACAGTTTGTCCACATTATACAATCGATTTTTGGAAAGCTTTTAGCAAGAAGTAAAAAAGCTCATCTACGACATATCAAAAAAAAATAAATAATAAGTAGTTTTCCCAGCATTAGCCGTATTCACAATCTGTGCATTTAAGGCACAATCTGATTTCGAAATTTGCCTAACTATTTGCATAAACACCTTAACAAGAAAAAACTTTAAAGCAGTGCAAAAAACTTGTCAAAGTGCGAAAATGTCGTACGTATTTGCAATTTTCTTCATTTACACTAAAGCAACCTTGACCAAATAGAAGTGCGCAAAAATACTAGGGGTTCTCACCATGGTAGTGTCAACTGTGCAAACGAAGCAAATCTGAGCAAAAATGCTCTGCTTTTTTCACGCAGCAACAAAATGTATTTATTTGCAATTTGCTTCACCTTTCCGCATTTGCAAATACAAGTGTGCAAAAAGCTCAGTTCAACAGAACTACCAAGGGTTTTCACAATGGTAGTATACTACTACTAATACTAATACTACTATAGTATAGTTTAAATCACGAAGTAAATTACTTCAAGTTTTTCTCCTTGCAAATAAATCTTCATGTAAATATCTGTGGAACTTTCTTACATAAAGAGTTCGCCGTGTTGCAAATACGTAAATAAGACGTAAGTTAACGTTTTCAAAAAGAAAAGAAAATCAAAAGCCGGGCCAAAAGCGAAAAACTAGGTTAACCGATTTCGTATACCGTTTTTGAATAATATAATATAAAACGCTTTCGTGGACAATTTGTGTATAAAATAAACAAGATTTTAATTGAGTTAAACACATAATTATATTTTTACTGATCAACTTCAATTACTCACACTTCATGACGCTATTATACGTTTCCAGTTCTTCTAAATCTTCCTCCTCATTAAACCACATTTCCTCCTCTTCTTCCATTTGCCTTTGATCACGGCGAAAACGGTTACCGCGAATAATTGGAATGCCACTAAAAAAACAAACAAGATAATGATAATTAAAGGTAATGAAAATGAAAATGAAAAAAAAAACTTTTAGTAAAATTTACTTACGTATCTATACCCATCTTGTCGCGATCTTTTATTCGTTCTTGATATTGATCATAGCGGTTTTTCAAATATTTAAACGTTTGCACATATTCGATTTCATCAAATATTTTGCTAAATGTTTCAACGAAATAAACGCACAATGTTTTGATATCTTCCAGTTTAACAAATTCAAATAATTCCAATATAGCAGATTCGAGTAAATTATAACGACCATTATTACGAATAAAAGCATCCACAACAGGAGCAAACAGATTTCCTTTGACAATGTGTCTGCAAATAAAAAATAATAATAATAATAATAATAAAATATGAGTAATGTTCCGCATAATTTCAAAAATAACGTAGTTCTAGTGAAACGAGAGGCTTTTCTTATATTCTATTTTGATCTATAAAATTTGTTTATTGACATTGATCTCAATCAATTTATAATTTTCTCAAGTTGTGTAGGTAACTTGAGAAAATTATAAATTGATTGAGATTTTAATTTGTAACTCACAAATAATATCCAGAATTTCATTTTTGTCATATAAAAATTAAAAAAAAGCATGATTGTATAAACATGTCCATTTATAATTCATAGAATTTTAGCTAGATATCAATATTCTCTTTAATAAAAACATTAGCTGAAGCAAGAAATTCATTGTATTAACGAAGGTATTCCTTGCAGACATACATACATATGTACCTTTACCAAGGTATGTAGTAAAACGACGTTCTCTCTGAGGATGGTTCGGTCCTTGCGGGAGTTCCACAGGGATCCTTGTTAGGGCCTGTATTATATAATATCTTTATGTCAGATATACCTCAACCTTCTGAGGATGATCTTCTTTTGGTGTATGCTGATGACGTTCTGATTGCGTCATCGGGCGGTATAGCAAGAGCAGTGAATGGCAGAATGAACCAGTACTTGTCTATTTTAGAGGACTTTTTTAAGAAGTGGGGGTTAAATTTGAATATGCAGAAGACAGTGACTATGATATTTAAGGGGAGACGAAAACATATTTATAAAAATTGGAGGGCATATATGCCAGCTTTGCTGATTAACAGGGAGATGATTAGGGTGTCGGACAGAATGAAATACCTTGGTGTCACCTTCCATGAAAATTTTGAGTACTATAGACATATAGACGACATTCTTGACAGGACGAAACGAATATATTCATCGTATCAGGGTGTGTTAAAGCGTAGGTGTGGTATTGACAAGAAAGTTCGATTCTTGGTGTATCACCAAATCGTGAGACCTGTCATCTCTTATGCCTTCCCAGTCTGGTTTGGAATTTCTTCAGCCCAGATGGAGAGGCTTAGCAGATGGGAAAGGCTAATTTTGGTATCTTGTCTTGGCCTTAGACCCTATTTTGGTACGGATGGGAGACTGCGTAGGCCATCATGTAGGTCCATTTACAACGGTGTTGACTTTGGACGTATTGACGTTTTCATGATCGGAAATTCGATTAAGTTCTTGGAAGGTGCACGATCTTCTGACAACCCATTGGTTCGCCGATGCTTTTCTTTGGCAGCTGGTTTGGAGACCGTTCGGGTTAGGAACTATTTCTCGCCTGTAGATCTCTTGAATCTTAGAGATGGCGGTCTGATCTTCGACGGTGCAGACCTTTTGTTTTATCATAGGCGGATTAGGACATTGGAGATATCCAATACAGTTTATAATACTGCGCAGTAGTACTGTGCGGCTAGTTGCTTTGTGTTTTTTTTTATTTATTATTATTTTTTTATTTATTTATTTTTTTTTTTTTTTTTTTTTTGGAAATATTGTTGTGTTAGTTTTAAGTTTTAGTGTGTAAGTATTTTAAGGTTTTAGTTTTTAAATTTAGCTTTAAAGGCCTCCCTTTTTTACTTCCTTTTTTGGGGATATTTTTAAATTTCAATAAATGACCTTTTTTTAAGAGAGGTATAATTTAAATATACTTTGTTAACTAAGTTTGTTTGTAATCCTTGATAAGTATTAGTACGTAAGGAATTTTGTGTTAATAGTAAATAGAATAAATTTAAACTAACTTTGTAATATTTTGGAAATAAATCAATCAATCAATAAAAAAAAGGTTAAATACCTACATTTAGTAGTAATTTATTGCGTGTATATCTCAGTAGTTTTAAGCCCGATTTTGGCTATTTTCGATACCGTGTAAGAAGAGATACATAGTTAGAAACCTTGTAATTTATAATTAAGGCCAATAAATTATCTAATGGCTTCAAAAACAGCGTTTAAAAAGGTGTCTTGCAAAACAAATCTATATCTACTCTTTTAGTGCAGGGTATAAAAATATACATATTTGTACATCGTGTAACTGAGGAAATGAAAGATCTGAACGTTATTCCAAACACTATGTTTTGCATAGAAATTTTCTCATTTTTAAATTGAAATTCTCAATTTTATTTGCAAGCTTCTTAAATTCGAATTGATATTCTCAGTTTAATTTAGAATTTTCTGAGTTTTGACAAAAACTAGGGCAGTTAAGTGTGCTAAAATATGTTTACACAATAAATAGGGTTATTTTGGAAAATGTTTTAAAGAACATAGAGTGAAATTTATGGAGACAATTTGCTCCAACATTAATATTTACTGACATCACTTCCTTCCCAACAAACAGCCACTGATTTTGATACCCAACAAAAAAAACATTTTCAAGACAAGCTGGTGGAATTTACTTTGGTTGGCGTTGGGTGACAATATTTCAGAAGTAAACTTTGTTATTTTGGCATTTAAAAAATGTTTACAAGTTATTAGTTCGTCTTGCTTATGACTTTTCGAATAAATTTTGATAATTAATATTTATGTATTTAATAATAATTGTAGATTTTGCGACCATTTTAGTTTTAAAATGAAAATGCTAAATATTTTTGTAAGCTTGAGGTCCAATTTTATAATTTAGTTTAAAAATTGTTTTCCAATATTTCGCTAACCTCTGGGTAGCATCATCAGGGCTAATGTCAAACAAAAATATAAATTTAGCATTTCATTTTATTTAAATATTTAGCTTTAATTATTATTTACATTTTAATAATTTATAGCGGTTTTCACACTGTATTATATTTAAAATATTTTAAATATAATACTTCTAAGCGAGCGACTTTTTGATTGGTATTGTAAAACAGTCGAAACAGCTGACTTTTGTTTAGATATCTTACAGCCAAAAGTATTTTCCGTTGCAAAATTTAAGAAATGTTTACAATTCACTTTATTATATGATTATATGTAAGCAAAAAACAATGTGGCGCCTAATCTGTCAGCTGTTTCAACTTGCAAATAAATCCACTTACTACATTTAGTAAATCTACTACTGTTTTTGGCATTGCAGAGGTTTTAATTTAGTAAATTAAAAATGTATGAGATTTGTTGTTGCCGAGTTTTAAGTTTATCAAGATTTATTAAATTGAAAATATCTCCCAAGATCTGCAATGGTACTTTAATACGAAGCGTGAAAACCGCATACATATGTATATATTTCAAAGTTAAAAGTTTATAATTCAGTATAAATCTAATCAGCTCAAACTTACCGATTATAAAACTCGTCTTTAAGAGCAACAATTTTTCTTAAAAGTCTTAAAGCGCCTAAAACAAGGAACGTATGAGAACTCTTCATGAGTACCAGAATTCTCTTGAGGAGATCTTTTTGTATTATAAAATTCTTAATGTGATAAGTATGATGTTCAACACAAAATGATAAAATATCTAATACAATTCCCAACAACTGCGCGGTTTGATAATCTTCATTTTGTGGACGATCATCGATAGTGTTAAGCAACAAAGGTGCTGAAAATGAACAAATTTATTTATTACATTAAAAGGAAGAAAAAAAGAAACAATGCAAATCAACGTACCAATTAATGTTTGTATACTGTGTTTGTAAAAGAAATTTAAGAAATCACCCTTCTCTGTCAGCATATTTTCAGGTTCTAGCAGTATTTTAATAATGCCCATCAATTGAACCGCAACACCCAATTCGGGTTCAGAATCATTCAGCATCTGTTCAATGGCAATATTTAACAGCATGCGATCCTGCAAGTATTATAGATTACATGTTATAGAATTTGTTCGCTAAAGCAATTTTAAAGGAAAACTTACACCTTCTGTTCGATTTACTTGTTGCAGCGTATAATTGCGCACAACTAATGGCGAAAATTCAACAATGGCCGTCAGTATATCAATTGAAGCAGCCTTCGTTTTCTGATCATTCATAACCAGAGTAATTTCCAAGGCTTGCAATATGCCCAAACATGTGAGTGTCTTGTAAAAAGAATCTTTGCCTTGCGGCTGTAAGTTTTGCGCGTAGTTGCAAAATTCTTTTAGAAACAACACAATATCACGGCGTTTAGCATCGCTTGTATTTGGATCGGTAAGTAATGTAAACATATCAACCAAAAAACGTTCATCCTCTTGAATGAGAGTGACAATTTCGACTTTGTTAAAAAATATAAAACTAGATAAAGTATTTAGCATGTTATCTTCTACGAATACCGATGGCGTGGGCAATATTATATCCTGTATATACTGCACACGAAACGTTTGATGTATCTTTGCTAAAAGATCTTGATTTTTAATCGGTACAGCTTCGCGAAATTTAGCCCACTGTTTTAAATACTGACGATGTTTCTTCGGTTGTGTAACACTGGGATCGTACTCCAGGCAGCCCACCACATCAAAAATTGTGTCTTCGGCAAACATTATTTCAAACAGTGCATTTTTGTTTAATAGAAAAATGTTTTTAAATATTTCGAAAAGATGGTGCAAACCCTCAGTATTGTCAAGATCTTCACACACGTGAAAGAGATTTAATAATTTTTTTATATAGTTTTCGGATTCTAACGCCATAGAGAGTTTCTCTTTCCGCAATGGTGTAGTCAAGCAATTCTGTATGACTTCGGATATGTCCTCAAGGCGGGCTAGTTCACATGGGGGCAATTCAATTGGTGGTGCTGTATCTGACATGTCTTCAAAGCGCTCATCTTCAGATTCTTCGACGATGTCTTGTGTGATTTCAACGGATGGATCTTTACCCTGGACCTGCAGCAATAACGTATAAAAGTAAATTGCAAAATGAATAAGGCAAACTACATATTTGCTCATTATCAAATTATTTTCTTTTAATATTAACAACATTTGTAGCAAATTTAAACACGGTAACACAAAATTTATATTTAGGCAGTCCAGCAGATATATCAGGACTGTCGTAGAAATTATTCGCAATTATTTTGATTGTACAAATAAAAACAAAAACGTAATATTAAAAGAAAAACGTTGTTAAAGAAGAGGATGAAATGAAATAAAAATAAACTTCATAAAAAGCTTTTAAGCTTCTTTTTGTATTATCACACGCATAAACTTCTACTAATTCGACTAAGTGATTCCGAGTAATTTGATAGATTTTAATCGTCTGAAGAAGTCTTTTCGGAATTAGAAACAATTTCTGTGACAGGCGGTATGTGCGCATAAGAAATTCAGTAATAAGCAGAGAATGTGATCTAAAATTCACAAAAATTGTTTCGTTTCGATAATTATCGTGTTATTATTGTTGCTGCCGTAAGAGGCGAAGAATTTATAGAAGAAAACTACAGCGAATTGTGCACAAAGAAGTTGATCGCTAAATGCACGGAGGAATATCCTTTGCATTTTAGAACTTAATTACGTAATTTATTTATTGAGCAGTAAAAACTAATAAGCATTTTAATGAAAACATGCAAAAAAAATGTGCGGGAAATGTTCGAAAATGTACACAAGTTTTCTTTTTCGTAAAAACAACGAAATATGAAAACTTGTTTTTGTTTTCAATACAAATACACGAAGGAAAATTTGTGCACGTTTTAGAAAAACCGGCAGTAAATATTTTATTTTCGTGAAATATTCATTTCGGAAAATTCTAGCAAAAAATATAATATTTTATGATCATCACTTGTGCTCTCCGCCCTTTCCTGCTATAATGCTGTGCCAGCGCTGCTTTGATTATCTTACCTGGCAGATTTTTTCCCATATTTCATCACAACCAGCCTTTTCTTGAAAACTTAAGGCTAAATCAAAATTATCACCTTCAGACCACACAATTAAGGTATCTTGCTGCTTTTGATAAGCGGTATCAGGCTGTATTTTACTTTCTAAAAGTAAGTTGCCATCTGATTCAGCACGGACTAGCAAGGAGATGCCTGTAAAATAAAAAAAAGAACTTAAAATATGGTATATTAAAATATGGTATAGAAATTAAACTCACCTTTAAGTCTGTCTACATAGTTTGAAGACACGTGTCCTGTGCCACGATCATCCCATTGGCGTTCCGCATTTAGAGCGTACAATTTAACACGTCGGCGGGTATCAGTTGTCATTTTGTATTATTTTTTTACTTTGAAGAATATTTTACCAATGTCTATTGTAAAATAAACTTCGTTTATATTCGCTATGAAAGAAACAACCCACTTAGGGTTTTATCTACAATAAGTTTCCTTAACCCTTTTTTGTAGACTTTGTGTTTATTTCTCTGTTTGTTGTTCTCTAGCGCCCCAATGTTTTGTGGTGACACACGTGTCAACAATCACTTACTGTTGCTTCTCTTCTATTATCTGTTTTATACTTTACAGTTAAGACAATTTGTTCCTTCACTTTTGTAAGTGCAATATAAACTACATATGCATGTATTTTTTTGTATTTGATTCGTACTTTTTAAATATTAAATTATTAATCTTAAGTCCGCTTTCATCAGCAAATGTACATATTATTGAATTTAAAATTCAAAATTTAAGAGCTTGAGATTTGCTCATTGATTAATATATAAATTTTTAAAAACATCCTTACTTTTATTTTATAAAGTTGCAGGGCTAATGTTGAGGCCGGTCTGGAGAATTATGTTAAGTGCATATCTAAAATATATAAAAGAGAACGGAAGTTTATCAATACAAGTATTTATTAGAAGTCAAAGAAATAAGTATTTCTATAAAAAATTATACATACATATTATGGCTTAAAGTTTAACACACATATTTATAAAAACTATTGAAGGTTTAGTACACGTTTATTTGACAAATATTTCGTAGAATTACCTCAAATAAGAGCTTGATAAACTTACAATAATTATTATGAATATGGCCTTAAGAAGTTTATAGTGATTATAACAAAGTTTCCCTAATAGAACAATAATTTCGATTACTGCCGATTTATTTTCTGGAAAAAAGTGTGCATTTATTTTGCACTTATTTCTTAAAATGTGAATTTTAGTAGTTGGGCGAGATTAAGATTAAAAGAAAATTAATTATTCAAAACTATGAATAATTAAAAATATCTTTTTCAGGGACCGTAACTGTTATAACTTTTATCGTAAAAGTCAGAAAATAAAAGTTATATTTTTTCGAGCAGAAATAAAAGTTATTTTGTGATAAATTCATTATATTTATTAAAAAACTTTTGCAAACAAAGATAATTATTCAGTGAAAATAATTTGCATATGCTCGAAAATGAATGGAGTTCAGTTTTGCAATCATAATTGCCTCAATAATTTCTTTGTCAAAGGGGTTGAAAACACAAAAATAACTTTTATTTCTCCTCAAACAAATAAAAGTAAAAAAATAACTTTTATTTCTACTCGAAAAAATAAAAGTCAAAAATAACTTATTTCTGCTCGAAAAAATAAAAGTCAAAAAATAACTTTTATTCATGTTCGAAATAATAAAAGTCAAAACTAACTGTTATTTTTGCTAGAAAAAATTAAAGTTAAAAAATAACTTTTATTTTTGCTCAAAAAAAAATAAAAGTTAAAAAATAACTGTTATTTTTGCTCAAAAAAATTAAAATCAAAAAATAAGTGTTATTTTTGCCTGAAATAATAAAAATCAGATTTTTAAAAAGCATCGCATTTTCTGACAATTTGGTCCAAGACTTTCAAAATGCTATACTTGGTTTCATTCTCCAACAATTCCTTGAGGTTGCTTTTTTTAATCAAAAATTCAAAAATAACAGTTATTTTCGGTCCCTGATTTTTTTACGATCATCTACGTTTTTTGTACAATACAATATTGAAAATTAGGGTTTTCACGATGGGTAGTGCAAACGAAGCAAATCTGAGCAAAAATGCTCCGCTTTTTTCCCACAGCAACAAAATGTATGTATTTGCACCAAAGAAAACCTATAGCAAATAGAAGTGGGCTCTATATGCTCAGTTGAAAATAAATAATGTAAACAACAATAGATGGCGCCAGCATCTATTGTCTGTCGAAGCCGACTAATAGTTTTTCGAGGAAAAAAAATAGTGGCGGTGACGAAAAATTTTAATACAATAAAAAACATATTCATGTGAATTAGAATTAAGATTTTTTCAGCAAATACAAGCATAAACTATAATTTAATAATAACAAAATAATACATCGCGTTTTGATTTTAATTTACATGGGTGTCTTTCCATAAACAAAATAAGATCGGCAGCGGCTTGAAACACAAATTTAAATTAGGCGGCGGCTGTGCATCAACATGACGCCGATGGACTTCGCCCTCTGTGATATTAAGTTTTATCCCGTACCATGATGCAACTAATAAGGTAACCTTCTCGCTACAATAAGAACAACTTCAATAAAAATAGCATGCATTTTGTTTTTGTACAACTTATGCAAACTGTCAAAAAGACGCCACTTCTGCATTTGCAGTAGATAGATGAACAGAGCTTACGTTAATTAGCTATCTCGTTTTGGCTGCCTTTCATCTCTGTATTCTCATGACAGTTTGAAGTAGTCAGATGATTAACGGTTCTGCTGATGAGGCTAACTTATTAGTTGTATCATGTCCCGTACCATGATACAAATAAGAAGGTGGTCTCATCTGCTGAACCGTTTATCATCTGACTACTTAAAACTGTCAAAAGAATACAGAGACAAAATGCAGTCAAAACGAGATAGCCAATCAGCATAAGCTCTGTTCATCTCTCTTCTGTAAATGTAGAAGTGGCGCCTTTTTGACAGTTTTCAGGAAGTGTACAATAACAAAATGCATGTTCTTTTTATTGAAGTTCTTCTTACTGTAGGACTGTAGGGAAAAGATTACCTTATTAGTTGTATCATGTCCCGTATCTTTTGGGCAAAGTTCGGTAAAGCACAAAAGTACGAGAACGCCAAAAACCACATTTCAACCCCAAAAATAACATCTGGTATATTTTGATGCTGTAATGAAAATTGAAACACACATTTTGGGAAGATAAATGATTTAGAGTTTAAAGCGCTTTGCAGGTATTTTTATATGAAATACTAATTAAAAAACTTCAACATTGTTATGTTGGTTGATTCAGCTGAACTGTCCTGTTTGTTATTACTCACTTTTTGCAACAGCTGACTGACTGTTTAACTACTTGCGCGATACCCTGGCACTATGCTTTTTGCTTGCCATTCAACTAATTTAAAAAAAAAACTACTTGCGCAAACTAACCCCAAGAAAAAGTGCGGGCTGTTACGTGCAAGAAGAACCAAATAGTTAACAATATTTTCTTTCACGGTTTCCTTAGGAATTTTTTTAGATTTTATTTCTTTTATATTTTAATATTTTACGAAACAAAAGTCAGCTGTTTCAACTTTTTTAATATTACCAAACAAAAAGTCGCTCAAAAAATCGCTGGGCCCGGCGAAAACTTTGGACCCGTTGTTATCACTGATACAATAACAAAAAAAAAACACAAAAATCAATTGGATATTGGTGAGAGAATAAAAAATATATTCCAATCAACGGAAAAACACAGTGATGAAATGGAAAGTTGATCAATATGATTATATATACATACATAGATATCAGTAATGAAAAGCTGAGTTAATGGGATGGCTATAGGCTGCTGCTTAAAAACAGTATAGTCATGGCCTAGATTCGAAGCAAATTTGGGTGCTGATGAGCGATGTGGTATATACTCCAGCCAGTAGTCTTTACTTATTTTGTCGTCTTTTTAAAAAATGTGGGTCACTCCAATTTTATTACAAAAAATCTTTCTGAATTTTAAGGAAGTAAAATCGAACTCAAGCCTTATAAAATTACTAACAATGTATTTTCATAATTTAATCCCTAAAATGTAATAAATATTTTGGTGTGTATGTATATATCTTGTCATAAACTTATTTTATGCACAATATGATGTTGAGATAATAAAAAGAAATTTGTTTGTTCGTTAATTTATTTTAAAACAAAAACCTAATATTATTGTTCACAAAACAAGTAAAACTCTCTTTTTGTTATTTAAAACAGAAATAAGATGTTAATTTTTCCGGTTTAATATTTTTGCAATGCTTTTTATTTTATATTTTTATTTTGCTTCTTCTGCGCATAGGCAAAAAACTGATTTCAGTAACTTAGATTTTTGTAAGTTTTGTTCGGTTTTATTTTTATTTACTTAACCTTAAAACACATTCAACCCAGACGTAGTGCTGCATGCACAGTAATGTATAGAATATTCGTATTGATGTACATATGTATGTGCATACATACATACATACATATGTATATGTTTAAACGTAATTCTGTTGGCGGCAATAGATAATCGTGTTTTTTGTTTGTTTTTTTTTTTTAATTGTGAAATTTGTGAACTTTCATTCATGATTGTTTTGCAAACGTAATGACAGCAAAAGTCTTTACGTATGGTTGTATGTATGTATGTACATATGCATATGGATGTGTTTTGTATGGGAACGACCTGCTAATTTAGTTTAATGGCATAAATACAACTGGGACGAAATTTTCGTGACTAATGGTGTTTTTTGGTGAAGAAAAATACTGATTTTTGAGTAAATATTTTTTTTTCAAAACGTATGAAGCAGGAACGTAGAAAACTATACTGTTCTCTCATCCCTCAAGTGGGTGTTGGACAAGCAGCATGTTTTGCCTGTCTTATGTGCAGCATATTTAGAAAGGAACATTATATTTATGATAGATATTACATAAAAATTACATTTTCTGATCAAATGAGTTCATACAAGGTGGCCCAAAATTAACGAAGGGATTTGAATTGCTTATAATTTTTTTTATTATAATTTTTCTTTTCCTTTTCTTTTCAGTATTTTGTAAAGAAGACATGGGGAATTTAAAATGGAACATTTCTCAATTAAACAACGTGTCCAAATTGTTGAGCTTTATTTTTGAAATCAAAGATCCATTGTTTTGGCTCAGCGTGCATATCGTCGTTATTGTAATGTGAGGGTTGGACCCTCAAGAGTCAACAATAAACCGTATGGCTGCAAATTTTCGACCATAAGGGGCAGCAAGGAACCTCCCTGGTGCTGGCAGAGGACGAAAGGTGTATATATTGAACTGGTACAGTGGATTATTCGGGAAGATGGAGAAACATTAACCAGGAGACTTTCTGCTGTAAAGAATTTTGCATACACAAGGAAAACCATCCACAAGTATGGTTCCAACAAGATGGAGCCACAGCGCACACTGCAAGCGACACAATGGCTCTTTTACGGGACATCTTTGGTGAACGAATTATTTGGCGTACAAGGGATTTTAATTGGCCTCCGCCTTCACCGGATTTAACCGCTGCAGACTGTTTTCTTTGGGGTTGGAAAGAGTACGAATTTGCGAAGCAGAAAATGGCCCCCATTTGCGAGATATTATTTTCATAACTAAACTAAAAATATTCCCCATTTATATACTGTTAAAAATGCTAATAATTATGTCTTAAATAAAAAAGTTATAAGCAATTCAAGCCCTTTCGTTCATTTTGGGCCACCCTGTAAAAGTCGCTTGTACATTAACTGCCTGTTCCTCAATGTCGCAAGAAAATGTAAGCGATCGAAATGTAGCGCTCGATTTCGAATCAATTTGGATTCCTCTATGTCGCCAGCGTGCGTTCGCAATTTTTGGCATTTACTTCACAGAGATGCCAGATCGGTAGGATTTTCTTCCATCCAGCAAAGAAGTGAACTGTTTAAGAAAACTACATGCATGCATGTAATAATTGTTTAATATACTTACTAAATAAAATAAAAATTAAAAATATGTGGGGTTTGTAGTTTTATTTCCCAGTTTTTTAACAAAAAAACTAAAATTTCTTCCATAAAAACTCCCACTCGATAGCAAAACAGCAAGTGCTTGATTTTGACATTTGTGTTCGCAGTGCTGACGACATGATCGATATTGAGGAATCGGATTTTGTATGAAAACACTTACGTTTTTCGACTTGCCGATCGAGTCATCGTTAAAAAGATAAAAGAATTTCATAGAGGAACCCAAAACAATTTTCTTTTGCTTAGGCAGTAATTACTTCAAAGGTGGAATATCATCCACACACTGGAAAAATTATTTTTATAAATTTAATATAAATGTAATAAAATGTTACAGTTAGATCTGTTTTTTAGGGTTGCATACTCATGGAGTAAAACCGGAACTCCATTACTGAGAGCTAGCTCTCCATCTGTCCGTCCGTCCGACCGTCCGCCACAACGCCTATTGTCCGAAATGGTAAGAGCTAGAAAACTGAAATTTTCACAAGATATGCCATTAACCTGCCGCTACAGCAACAAACTGAAAATAACTATAACTTTTGAGCCAAATTATCGAATTTAGATTTTGTTAAAGCAAATTTGTAATAATGAAAAATGTTTTATCTGCTCGATAAAATACTACTTTTAACTAACGGCAAGTTGTAATAAAGGCCCAGAATAATGCGACACATAGAATAGACATACATATATAAATTTAATAAATGTGTAAGGATATTTATTGTAGCAAGTGTATATCATATCTACTAAAATGCAAGCATTAAAGTGATATACTGTTTAATTAATTATCATCCAATTCCAATGGCTGATTTCTTTTATATTTTTATTTACTTCACTGTACTTGCAAGACAAAAATACACATACATACATACTTACATGCATAAATATCAACAAAGCAACAAGCAAGAAAAGCCTACTCATGTGCAACAAAAATATCGGAAGTACATAAAGCGTAAATGAAGAAAAAAAAAAAACAAATAAATAAATAAAAACAAAATAATTTTGCACATACAACACATACATGTGTACATATGTATGTACATTATTTAGTCACTTAAAGTTGTTCGTGTGACTATAGAAATGGTTGTCTGAAAAACAGACTGGCTGCCATCTGAAAAGGCAGAAGGAGCATGAAGCTTCGTTGAATATAGTTCAATACCAATTTATACGTTCGGAATTTTTGGATACAGATGCAAAATTATGCATGTGTATACACATTGAATGCATGCGGTTAAAAATGAGAATTTTTGTACTCGGTATCTTTGCATTATTAATTCCAACATTGTTGAGCAAAATGTTATACAGTGGTTTTGCGTATTTTGTAACTGGTTTTTGCCTTGTAAACTGGCTGGATAAATGGCTTTTATATTCATTCAATCAAATACACTTGCACATACATATGTATGTACATGTGCGCGCTCTTTTTGTCAAATCACAACTTTTTTACCACATCTCTTAGCTAGTGTATTCACCACTCCTTATCAAACCACCCACCTTTTTTAAAGGAGTTTTCCGGCTTCGGCACGTAGTGTTAGCGTATCATACTTGGATGATACTTGTCTCAAATCTTGAAATATATGTACATATGTGCATACATTAAGCAGGGCCGGTTTGTACAGACAAACATTTTTCGATAGCTTTAAGCATGAAGAAAAACATTTAATTTTTTTTTTTGGTATTTTTGAATGAGAGCCACCTAAGGAGGCGTGGTATGGGGTAGGTGCGAGCTTTCGAAAAATATAATGGGGAGAAAAAATTATTAGGGTTTAGTCACACATTTAATCTCCTCTGCGGACACCCTGGGGCAAATTGGCGTGATGGGGGAAAGTTTAATTTTAGAGACGCCCAAATATGGGCCCTTAGGTCTAATCATTCCGAGGATGACCGTAGAGGAGACAAATGAATGACCAGCCCCCAATACGTTTTTCTACCCAATATTTTTTTTTAAAACACATCGACGCCATACCACGCATTTAAGGGGCTTCCATACAAAAAATTTTAAATCAGACTCAACGACAATAATTTTTTTTTTTGATATGTCGTAGTGGAACTTTTTTCTTCGTGCATAATTCTATCTAAAAATCAATGACACAGTATCGATTGCTAAAGCGGCCCATTCTTATGTACATACATACCCACCCTCATGTATGACATGATCTTTTGTGAGTGAAGATAAAGTTAACTTTAACAAGCGGAGATACATATCATATACACATCTGGCAACTCTGCCTTGTTTGTTAACAACGTGATTTTTTGCTCGCGAAAAATAAAACACATTTTTCCTTAAATTAAATAATTTGTCTTGATTATGAATAGTCAAAAGCGAAAGCAATTTTGGGGTAGCGTCCCCAAGTATAAGTTGCCAAAGTTCAATGACGTGCCCAGCACGTCCAATAGATTTCATCTGCTGTCTGATGATGACGAAGAATATGAAAAAAAGGAAAGAATCCCACCAATCATAGTGGACTCCAGCGTTAGCTTCAGCAATGTATTAGGTATGCTTGGAGAAGATTACATATTTAAAAGGATGTCAATAGGCACAAAAGTAATATCCAGCACGATCACTCAGTACAACGAAGCATTAGAATTGCTCAAAAAAAGAAATACGCATTATTACACACACGAGGTAAAAAATAGCAAAATCTTTAAGTTGGTATTATTCGGTCTTCCTAGACAAACAACTGATTCCATTATGAATGAATTTATTAGAATCCATAACATCACGCCTGTAAGTGTCAAAGAAATTAACACAAGAAAATCGTGTGAGGACGATGCTCTTTACCTAATAGAATTTGACAGGAATCTCGTTTCAAAGAACGAAGTTCTAAGAATTAAGCACTTCGGCCGTGTTGTTGTACATTGGCGAAAGCCATTCAAAGGTAACAAGGGCCCTACGCAGTGTGCCAAGTGTGCAATGTATGGACATGGTGCCAAAAACTGTAACAGAGTGAAGGTTTGCACAGCTTGTGCTGGAAATCACGACTCTGGTGATTGTTCTTTATCCAAAAGTGGAACCCACAACAGTGTGATTTACAAGTGTTTCAACTGCAGCAAGAGAAACCTCAAAAACATCAACCACAGAGCCGATGACCCAAATTGCCCGTGTCGTAGAGAATATTTAGAAATTCGGCAACGATTAACAACCAGATCTAGAGCAGCCGTTACACGAAGTGCTAATTATGATATCAATGATAGTGATTTTCCGCAACTATCCAGACAAGTTCATGGAGAAAATGCTCGTGATGGAAATGCTTCCTCGCAAGGAAGAGTTCTATTTTCAGATGTGTCTAGAGGTAATTCCCGTGACAGCAACGATGATCTCACTAATGAGAAACTTTTGGAGATATTTTTTAATGCAGTTGATGCACTGGAAAAATGTCGAACCAAGTTTGACAAACTAAGGGTATTAGGTATGATGCTCAAACATGCCATATAAAACCATTGTTGTACACAATGTTCAGGTTATGCACTGGAATGCTCAAGGCATAACTACCGTGTCAGCAGCTTCACAGCTCGAAAAAGTTCTACAAGACAGGAAGATTGACATTCTGTTACTAAACGAAACGTTTTTAGAACCGCATCACAAATTTAAATTGGGAAACTTCAAAATTTACCGTGAAGACAGGTTAACTCATGGCGGTGGAGTACTAATTGCGGTAAAAAGTAACCTAGTTCATAAGTTATTACCTAAAACTAATACCCGTAGTATTGAAAATATTTCCATTCAGGTTATGATTAATAGACGGCCGGTAGTTTTCACTGCTGCTTATAGCCCTAACCACTCCCCGGATTTTAAGTCCGACCTAGATCTTCTAACAAACCTTACAAACGAGTTTTTCATTTTTGGTGACTTTAACGCACGTCACACTCACTGGAACTGTATATCAAATAACGCAGCTGGTAATGAGCTTTATGGACATTGTCTAGGGTCTAACTATTTCATTTATTATCCGTATTCACATACTCGATTCGGACAGAGCTCAAATCACGTTCAGCCCTCTACAATAGACATTTTATTAACAAACTTCAGTATTAATTTTTCAAACCTAGAGTCGCATCCAAACATTCTTCAATCTGACCACGCCTTTATCACCTGTTCCATTTTTGGTGAGTTTCAAAATAAATTAAGTTTGGTTCCCATGTACAACCGTGCAGACTGGCCAGCCATCAGATCTTGGGTTGAGTGTAAAATTAGAAATCAAACGATTGGTCCAACAGATATATCGCCTTCTAATATAGATTTGCATTTAAACAGACTAATCGACATTGTCAAAGAAGCTTTCAGTAGAATTCCATTGGGAAGTAAAAATGGGTGGCAGAGAGAGATTTCAAATACATCGAAAATGCTTATTGCACAACGAAATAAGTACAATCGTAAACTTCTCCGATGCAGAGATGTAAATTACAGGGCCCATTTAATTGGTATATTAAGGCAGTTAAACAGTTTAGTTGATTTTCATATTAATCGGGATAGAAACGAATCGTGGGCAAAATTCATCTCCAAGCTGCCTAGTGGATCTAAAAAGTTTTGGAAATTGTCAAAAGCTTTAAAAGGAAAGAGTTCCACATCCTACGACTTAAATATAAATGGCACAGTACTCAAAACTGGAGCAGAAAAAGCTAATGCATTAGCAGAGGCCCTTAGCAATTCTCACTTGGTAACTTTAAACGATGCTTCTCCTTTAGATTCTCGTGTGTCGATCTATATACAACAGCTTGAAGGTAACTCTCACCCTGGTAGTAACATTGATCTTACAAATTCTTCGGAAGTGAAATCATACATAAAATTATTAAAAAATAATAAAGCTCCAGGACTAGACGGCATAAATAGTGTTATTTTAAAAAATATGCCAGATAGCTTTTATGAGGAACTTAGTAAAATTTTTAACGGTTGCCTAAAACTTGGGTATTTTCCCTCGACTTTCAAAAAGTCGAAAGTAATCCCTATCCCAAAAAGGGATAAAGATCCCAAACTACCCACAAGTTATAGGCCAATAAGTATACTGAGCCTACTGGACAAGGTCTTTGAAAAAATAATTCATAAACGATTATCAGATTTTGCCGACCAAAATTGCTTAATAAACCACCAACAGTTCGGATTCCGTAAGCAACATTCTTCCTTACACCAAGTAAAGAGAGTTGTTAATTTAATAGGAAAAAACAAAAGTAATCGCAAGAGCACTGGCATTATCATCTTAGATATAGAAAAGGCCTTTGATACTATTTGGCACGATGGGTTGATATTCAAGCTCGGTACTTTTAATTTTCCTTTTTATTTACAGAAAATTATCAATAGCTTTTTAAAAAACCGCTCTTTCTTAGTACATGTTGACGGTGAATTCTCTAACGAAAAATCAATCCCAGCGGGATTACCTCAAGGATCCGTGTTATCTCCCATACTTTACTCTTTATATTCGTCCGATATAACAGTCCGTAGGAACCAAGTAGCAGCATTTTATGCTGATGACAGTGCTTTCATATGCTCCGGAAAGTCATCTAATGCAATTGTAAATAGAATGCAAGAGAGTCTTACCTCAAGCCAAAAATATTTTAGAAAATGGAAAATTAAAGTAAATGATGACAAAACCCAAGCAATTATATTCCCATTTAATAAATCGCCCAAACGTATTCCTTCAAAAATTTTGTACGTGAATGGAAACACAATTCCTATTAGGGATGAAGTTAAATATTTAGGTTTTGTGTTAGATAGAAAACTGCTGTTCAGGCAACATGTCAGGCACTCCTGTGATAAAGCCATTAAATGCGGTCGCGCGCTATACCCCATTCTCAATAGAAGGTCTAAACTAAATTTGAAAAACAAATTACTGCTGTACAGTATGTGTATTCGACCGATACTCACCTATGGATGTCCAGTCTGGTTTTTCAAAACTGCCAAAAGCCATACGAAAAAGCTTCAAATTATTCAAAATAAAAATCTAAAAATAATATATAATCTTCCCCCAAGATTCCCTACCGACTTACTGCACAGTAGATTCCATTTTAAAAAGATTGATAAATTCGCCAACGATCTGACCCTGTCATTCAATAAAAGATGCAGAGAGTCTAATTTTGAAACAATAAGAAATTTGATAAGCAATCACTAGATTTCTTTCGACTGAAAGAAACTTTTTGTGGTTGCTTTTTTGTAATTTCATTATAAATTTTTAAAGGTTTGTTAGAGGTTTTTAGGACAAATTTTCCTCAAGTTAGTGTTATTAACAGCTTTTTTTTTATTTTATTCAATTAATAGATCTAAGTGTTGTAGTACTTTTAAGTAAATTCTCATACTATGTACCTTATTAGCGTGTAAAACTTGTAAATAAAAATATACACTTTTCAAAAAAAAAAAAAAAAAAAAAAAAACATATCATATACACCACTTTCCAAATTTTATGGTTAACAGAGCTCTGTTAACTGCTTAACAGACAATGTTAAGTAGGTGGATTTTTTCTGCGTTACATCCTGGGAAGATATGAAGTGGAAACTATTCTCTGGAATATGTATTTTGTAGTTTTGACTATAAAGTATATTGAAAACTATTCCTAAGGACAAAAAACAATATTTGAATGTTATTTTTTTGGAAAGACAAGCGCTCGTAGTGGAAAATTGGAAGATGGTGCACATATCCCACCATATACAAAAGGTGCTCCAGAGGGTTCACTAAAGTACACAGTTCCCGGCATTTCTGAAATAGTTTTGAAAAAAAAAGTTTTGAGGCAAATAATTTTTTGTGGGTGAGAGCATTTAAAGTATTTCTACCAACAAAATACATGAAAATGTTTGTTGGTGTTGTGTTTGTTGTAGTTATGCGGCTACCTGGTATCGTGCACCTGGCACCGAGTGGCACAGCTTTGGTTGCCGAGTGGTTAAAGCGGTTGTGCCAAAATTGTGAGATTTGACACGTCCAAAGTTCATAGAGTGCTGACGAAGGGTGTTTGCTACCCAGAAACAGCCGGTTGTCCACCTAGCTATAAAAATTTTAGTTTTCTTCACTTAATCGATATTGATTGCAAAGTGACAAACTTGAGCCTGAAAAAGTAATTTAATAAAAATGTATTTACGTTTTAGAAAAACCGGCAGTTGTTCACAAAAAATGTTTACATTTTCTAAACTCATATTCGATGAATGTTGATTAAAATTTGCCATATTAAAACTTATAAACATGACTTTTCATTAATTTCATACTACTAAAAGTTTGAAAGAATTGAATTAAAAGAATTTCTAAATTTTTTCAACACAAGAATCCAAAAATTTTTATAGATTTTTTTTCTCTTTTCATGTGTAAAAGTGAGAGAGAAACGAAATTCTCACGGACTTTTTGTTTAGAATTGAGTTGTAAAGGTCAAGCCACAGCAAACATTTTTAACGTCACGTGATCTCCAGTATAGCGATATTCAGAACGGATATGTAAGAAATGTTTTTTTTTCCTTCTAATTTTTGGTGCCGCCAAAGTAATTTTAACACATCTTTTGCTCCTGTCTGTGTAATAAACTATAAATACTTGTGTACCATTTCATTAAACTTTAGACAATGTTTAAGCTTGATTTCACGGAGCAGAATAAAAATCACTAAATCATATGCAAAAATAAATTCGTGATTATTTAACGAAATAGCAATTAATTGAACTTCTTATTAGAGTTGTCAAATCCGGTTTTCGAAATATTCGAAAACCTGGTTTTTGTCTATTTAATCTATTTAAAAAAATTGGCGGTTTTCGGGTTAACCGAAAGCCTGGTTTTCTAGTGTCAAAGTATTGGCCATTTTCGAATATTTTTAATTTAGAGCACATTTTACATTTTAACAGTTTTACAGCACAAAATTTATTTGCTCTCCCTTTGCTTTATACACAGAAAAAATTTTATCAAACAATTTGCAATATCAATTTAATTTTGAATTAATATCATTCTAATTAATTTTTTTATTGAAATAATAAAATTTTAATTGCATCAATTATATTTTTAGTTCCATCAATTAAAAAAGTTTATTTAGTGAATTAGTTTTTTCTGTGTATATCTTCAGTTTTTTATTATTTTTGCTTTTGAAGCCTGATTGTTGTCAAATTTTGTTTCTCTTATTTTATTTTAAATTTTAATAATATTAAGACAGCACAACGAAACTTTCTAGAACCCATGTGGGGTCATAAACATTTGCGATCATAAACTACAATTTAATAACAGAATTCTCAGGCTCACTGGATAAAAAGTCTTCTATTTTCACTGCTGAAGCCACTGCCATTCGTTGCACTCTCAAGTATAAAAGTACTCGGGGAAAATTTTTAATGTGTTCCGATTCCAAGTCAGAAATAACTGACATACAAAATATAAAAAATTTCAACACATTGGTCTCAAAAATAAGAGATATTTTAATAAAATTTCATACTAAATTCAAAATCATGTGGGTACCCCGTCATACTGGCATTGAGGGAAACACACTAGCCGATGAAGCAGCAAAGTTCGCCGCCTATGCGGCTGTAGTAAGCTACCCTTCTTCCAACAAGACGGACATCAGAAGAATTATTTCAACAGAAATTAACAACAAAGTAGCCGACCCCGTCTGTAAAACTTACAACCCACACGGAACTCCAGCTGACTACCCATCTGAATCGTCACTGCAAGATATATGTACATACATTTAAGGTAAAAAATTCACGTGGTAATTTATTCCAACGCCTCAAATTACGCACCAAAAATTATCGCTCAAAAGTACCAAATAGAAATAATCATTCTAGGATTTCTACCGGAAAGTGTAAACCTGATCTTCAAATACCTAGTTTAAAAAGTTCCTCAAGTGATTCATTTAGTAAAATTTGCTTACTATTTGTTGTTTTATTTATTAATAACGTTGTTCCTATTATAAAATTGTTTTTTTTTACTACCTTTCTTTTATAAGCATTAAGATAAGAGTTAGTTAGCCGACTAATCTAGCACAATGGGACCTTCTAGGACCCAAGTGACCCGACCAGCCCCATGACCGGTAGCCTGCGAAACATGGCCAACTAATTAGCTTCCGGTCGGTCTTACTTTATAAAAATTTGTTTATTCTTATTAAGTTCTCACAAAAAAAAAAAAAAAAAACTAAATAATTCATTAATTCAGATTCAAAAGTATATCTTACTAATGTTTTCTGTCTTTTTCAGCCGTCTATATGCCGCCAACATTTCGTTGGTGCTAATCAACTCATCAGTAGCATCGAAAAATTCTTAAGAGAATGTTTGAAACTTAACTACTTATTCCATAATTCCCATGAACAAAATGGGAAACAGAAATGTTCAAACAAATCTTTAACACAGAAAATACTTTTTTTTCTTCGTTTTGCAACTCTTTTACTTTTCTTTCCAACCTTCTACAACGAATTACCATAGGTTACTAGGCACGATTTGTAATTTTGAAAATGTCAAAAAGTAAAAAAAAAAAAATGTTTACTGTGTTAAAGGTTTGTTTGAATATTTCTGATTTTTGTTCATGGGAATTACGGAATAAGTAGTTAGGTTTCATTCTTTCAAGAATTTTTCGAGTCTACTGATGAATGGAAAAGGACTAGTTTTGGACCTGAATTAATACATTTCAATTGGCTCTTTAAGCAAATAAATAATTAAGTTCATATTTGAATAATCCAGTTAATATTCATATGATTTTTTTTTTTTTTTTTTTTTTGTAATGACAATTGATAAATTATTTTTTTTCTCAGGTGTTTACTTTAAATTAATAATCAACTGTGTTAAGTCAAGCCGTTCAAAAAGATTTGCGAATTGTTCTTGCTATCATATTAATAACGCTGTAATTTACAAGTGATAACTTTTACAGGAGACCAAGGAAACGTTCTTTAAAGGTGGGTTATATTCGTTATTGATTTCTTTTCTTGTGACTAAAAACGATGATGAAACACATTTATTAAAAAATGGTTTCTAGTTATATACAGTAGACCGCAAAACTAAGGACACAGTAATATACTCTTATGTATTTCTAGTTTATTTTTCTTTTATCATAAAAAGGTAAGACAAAACCAAAGCTCACTATTAAGTTAAAGGTAGTTCTTCATTTTTCTTTAAAAACAATTACGATTTTGTAAGAAATTTCCAAAAACAAGTGGTAACTCTCATAACAATACATAATATGGCAATGCAAAAGTAAGGACACACTTGTCGTTAAAATTGAATAACGGTACAACGAAGCGTGCAAGAACCAAAAGTCAAACGGATTTTGCAAGCAGCATATTAATTATAAAAAAAAAAACGAAAATTCATCAAAGTTATCTTAAAAATCTTTGTGAAAAAAGTAAAAATGCCACGTAAGCAGCTTACTCTTGAAGAGCGAAAAATCATAATAGATTTGTACAACTCGGAACACAAATCCTACGCAGAAATCGGCAAAATAGTGTCTCGGAGTCGTTTTACGGTAAGAAAAGTAATTCAGCGTAAAATAAAAGAGAACCGGATCGACAATAAGCCTGTAAGTGGTCGTCCACAAAAGTTGACCGACAAAGACAAGAGGTACATCAAGCGCACCATTGAGAAAAACCCGTTTACCAGCGCCCCGAAAATTGCATCTGACCTCGAAAAATATCAAAAAACTAAAGTTTCAGCCGATACCGTCCGGAGGTGTTTAGCTGAACAGGGGCTGATGTCATGTGTACCAAGAAAGAAACCACTTATCAATGCAGTAAACAGACGCAAGCGTGTAGATTTTGCAAAAGAGTTTTTAAATAAGCCCCAAGAGTTCTGGAATAATGTAATATTTACAGACGAATCAAAATATAATATATTTGGTTCTGATGGCCGCTTAAAAGTGTGGCGTAAAAAAGGAGAAGCGCTGAATCCAAAAAATACGGTGAAAACAGTAAAACATGGGGGTGGAGGTGTTATGGTATGGGGCTGTATGTCGTCGTCGGGTGTTGGAAATCTCGTATTTGTGGAAAATACAATGAACCAGTATGTTTACTTAGACATTTTAAAAAATAATCTCCAAGAAAGTGTGTCAAAAATGGGTTTAGGTAACGCCTACTATTTCCAACAAGACAATGACCCGAAACACACAGCCCATAATGTGAAAATGTGGCTTCTATATAACACCCCGCATATGTTAGTAACACCTCCACAAAGTCCTGACCTCAATCCCATTGAGCACATATGGGAAATTTTGGATAGAAATGTGCGAATGCATGAAATTCGCAGCAAACCACAACTGAAACAGGTGTTACTAGAAGAGTGGAGTAAAATAAGTGCTGAGTCAACAAAAACCTTAGTCAGTTCCATGAACAAAAGATTAAAGGCTGTCTTACACAACAAAGGATATCCCACCAAATATTAGAAAAGTAAAATTTTTGACATATTTACAACTTTTAGCAATAACTTGGAAGTACTTTTACAGGTGTGTCCTTACTTTTGCGGTGTCGTATTATGAAGTATTATGAGTGCTACCAGTTTCTTTTTAGAAATTTATTTGGAATTCGTAATTTTTTTTAAAGAAAAGTTAAGAACTACTTGTGAACTAATAGTAAACACGCGTTTTATCTTACCATTTTATAATAAAAGAAAAATAAATTAAAAAAAACTAAGATAATGTTACTGTGTCCTTAGTTTTGCAGCCTACTGTATGTATGTACATACCTACCTATAAGTTTATTACATATTGAAACATTTTTCAGTGGAGAAACATTGCATATCCAAGAGCTTGATGACATTTGGAATGTTATCCTACCACACAATGTATCAATTTGGTGGACTTGAAAACGTCCGGGACCTTTCTAGGACCCAAGTGGGCCGGTTTCACTACCGGCGGCCCTCATGACATAACATAAAACGTTATTCCAGTATGTTTTCCCACACTACATGCTCTAAGGATTTTTTGGAGTCATGCTTTCTTTTTTGTAGTTATAAATGCCGCCTTTTTGTGAGAACCTTACTTTTATTATCAGTCCACAATTTTCAACATATTACCTGAAGTATATCCTTTTTGTGCCTTGGTTACACTTCTCTCTTTTGACCATTCCGTTTTTTCCATTAACTGATATTTTCTAATTGCATTTTGATAGTGATAAAGTGTTTAGTTTGGCCATTTTGTGCATAAAAACAGAATTAAAAAAATTCTACGTTACGTGTATTTGCGATTGTATTTCAATTGATTTATGTAGAGGTAGGTATCTACATGGATATAAACAAAAATTCAGAAGAATTTAGTATTGATAGATCATCGTGAAATGTTCATCTGGAGGCGTGATACCTGTGCCTAGCAATTCAACATCAAGTTCACTGAGTTTTGCTAAGGTACTTGACCCCTTGTCATTTAGGACGCTCAAATGACAAATGCCTGCTTCAACAAAATTCTGTCACAATCTAATCTGAACATTTGTGATGTTTTGTAAAGATGATAAAGATGCCCAATCAGCCCAATCTAGTGATTTGTAGTGGAAAAATTGCAAATCCAAAGTAGGTACACATAATTTGCTATACATATACATAAGTGTATGTACATACTACATACAAAAATATTTGCAGCAAGCATACGCCAAAATAATAATAATAATAATAATAATAATAATAAATTACTACAGACAACGAAAATGAATAAACGTAAAAAAGGAATATGCAAAAACGAGAATAATTAAATATCAATTACATATTGTATTCATTTTATCATGCAAAACATTTACTAAATTGCATTTGAAGTAAAGGGTAAAAAAAAAAATTTCCAAAATAATAGATACACACACAAAATACCAATAAACTTAGGAACGGAGTAAGAATCTGAAAGTAATAGAAATAAGAGGATAGAAAACAAAAGATCTAAATTCACCACTAAAAAATGGAAAAGCTATTTAGCAGAGCACATAGTACGTATGTAAATATAAATATTTTTGTGTTTTATTTACAAAATAACACTGATAAAAACACGTTTTTTGTGGATTAAAAAAAATAGACGCATTTTATTTTAAGTATGGAAACACCTATTGAATTTAATTCGCATTTTAGCATAAAATTCAGAATTTGTATCTACCCCTTATTAGCATTACATCGACGTTTTATATGTATAGGTAATACATGTTTCTTCATTTGCGCGCACATATGTATATTGTTAACAAAGGTGTTTATAATAGCAGAAACAGGAACAAAAATTGTTGTAGAATATATTAAGAAACAATAATATATATTGATCAAAGTTTGCATCTAAATTTTTGCATTTTATATTGCAAATAGAAAGAATATCAAAAACCAAGTAATGACGTTGACGTAGACGTCAGTTTATAAAACAGAGTTGTTTGCGGCACGTACGTTGACGTCTTTTTCTGTAAACACCTCTCACATTGACACAAACAATTTGTCTGGTACACACACAATAAAGTGGATAAGTCATTCGAGGAAAGAACACCAGTTTTTTTTCAAGTTTCGAATGCCGAGAGGGAATATTATGCGAAGGCCAAAACGTTTTTTAGACTCGTTATACTACATATTTATATATCTATATAACTACTTTAAAAATATTTTTATACAATTCTAACAAGAAATATTTTAAGCTAAAAATAATTACGTTTCGAACTTTAGGTAAAGTTGAATTTTGTTAATTATTCAAATATTATGTATAATTAAAGATACATAACAAGTCGCACCATTTAATTTACACACTCACTCGCTCAGAGACTTACTCGTTCACTCACTATTTTACAATCTGTATTTTTTGTCAATTACTCTTTATGCTTTTTTCTAAAATTTTCTTCAATGTCTGCACCTTTTTTGTATGGAATATTAATCCATTAATTAAGAAATTTTAGAGAACTTTTTTCAATTTCCGTTTACGCATATTTCAACGATTACTTTTTTCAATGTTTTACAATTTTCTATTACTTTTATATATTGGAAATAAAGAAATTATCTCGACGTTACTGAAAACACACCGATTCCGATAGCCCTTTGCGACGAATGGCCAACACATTCGTCATTCTACGATTCCGCCATATTGGAAAATACATTTCGAGAAAACAGGGATGTTATGCATATGTTTCATGAACAATTTATAACTCTCATGCAATTTATATCACGAAAACTAAAACACGACAAAGCAAAAAATATTTTCTTTTATAAAGAATTCTTTCAAAATATATATTTAGTTAAATTTCATAGACATTTTGTTATAATTTCAAACAATCGCGACTCTGTTTTATCATCTTTGTAGACTGAACTGGGGATGCCACACGCCAAAAGCTTTGACCGTCTCGTTGTAGACTAATTTATTGGCATTTACACTGGTGATGTCGTTCGATCAATTGTTGCCTATAAATTCCCAACGAAGCATATACATATGTATATTTTCGGTCAAATTTTAGTAAATTTTGCAGCATGAAACAGAATGACGTAAGCCCCCGTCCACCACAGACATGAAATGATGTTAAGAAATGCTGTCATTAGCCGTGAACTTGGTTAAACATCGCTCATGGCTAATGAGGGCCGCTCAAATTCAGGGTTCGGTTATGTTCGGGCATGAAATCTCATTTATGTATTACAGTCTAGCTCTCGTAAAAATTTTCACAGGAAGGAAATAAAAAAAATTTTAAAATAAAAAAAGAACTACAAAATTAAAAATATCGAAATAAAGTAAAAATATCAACAAAATGAACACTTCAACAGCTAAAAAATTATGAAAACCCTCAACGTACGTGCTCTTCATATGCAAGAACATGAAGATACTAATTCATATCATCTGTCGTCGTCATGTTCATGTTATGATCAAATTGATGGCTGGGGAAGAAGCCGAGTTAACAAGACGAAATTTTTCATGGTGGGGTTTACATTATTCATTATTTTTCTTCCATCAACGGTTTAACATTCTTTTGCACTTTTTGATTACATAATTTACACTTTGGATTTACATGCAACACTTTTTTCCATAGAACATTATTAAAGATTTTTATTCAAATAAGCAAATGTCGACAGCCAAACTGAAAATTTTTGATTTTAAATATTTTATTTATAGCTTTCTTTTTGTCCTAAAAGTAGAACTAAACTTTTATAGTAGAAATCATTCTATTAATTAGTTTTTAATATGCAGCCCAATTCTAAATGAAAGTGCCGTGAGGTTTTTTTGTTTCTTCCATTTTTAGACATTGAAAAATAATCCCATATCAAAACGCAAACAAATGTGTTAAACCCAAAGAATGAATGTTATGCTTGGGCCGACAATTTCGATTTATTTAAAGCCATATTGGGGGCACTTTTGTTATGATTGTACATCGTTGACCTAATTTAGATATGTCTATATATTTTTCTCAACTACGTGGTTTTTTCATATTTCGATATAAGATCCTTTAATTATTCAAAACATGTAACATTACCCAAAATTGTAAAAAATTCAAGAGACAAAAGTTATTTTAATTTGGAGAATTATGCTAATACCAAGAAATTGTAATCAACCAGCTTGCAAATAGTCTGGCAACCAAGAAAATAAAATCCAACTAATTTATTCCAATTACCAGAGTGTAGAGAAAGTTTCTTCACCACATAAGAATAACGAAATAGTGAAAACGCAAACAATAACAAAGATATACACAGAAAAAAGCTCAGCGTATAAATAATTTTGGATACATTTTGGAAAAGATCTTACTCACTCTCATCAATTGAACTGAAATATTTAGCACAATTTGAAAAAAATAAACTTCTCTTTTTATTATACGCATATGAATTTGTTTATATTTTGTGATTATGCAATTAGAATTCACAATAAAAACATAGAAATATATAAAAAGACGCGTTTCTCCAACAACATCGCGCACACGACTAAATAAATAGAAGACAAAATAGAAAGGATGAATTTGAATGTTGAAAGAGCAGACAAAACAAAATTAGCAATGACAGTTTGCAAAAAAGCACTGTTTTAAACTAGCCTTACATGCTGAAGAATTTTGCCCAAGAAATTTAACTGAAATGAGTGAAAATGAACTGAAATCCTCATGCCATGAATTCCAGAGTATAACGAGCTTATCCAAAGGTCTATCTGATACAGATATAAAGTTGGAAATTCATAAATATGGAAGTGATGCTGTGGAAGCAAAGCTAATAAACAGAAATTATAATAAACAGCGCAGCTCATTAAAGTTGCAATTTACGTATTTTAACGTATGTTTTACTGCTTACTTCTTGATTATTTGGTTTGAAATCTTCAAACACTCATTATTTATTGACATTGCTTTGATTCTATGGCTCATGCTTGTGTTATGGCGTTTAACTCATTTGGTTGAGTTTGGTAAGTTATATTGTTAAGCAAAGCATTGGATTGACACAAATCTTTCAGAAAAATTTATTTTATGCCACGATTTTGGAATACATCTGCAAGTACAAAAATACTATGGAAAGGAAAACAGATTTATACCAGCATCTTACATACATGATATAGTCATCAACGAAGTTATGGAGGATGTATGCAAGCAAAACACAACTCGATTTATAAGTTTTCTTAATAACCAGTACTTTTTACCATTTTTACAGCTAAATTTTCGATATCTTCTCATTATAAGGACAAAAGGAAAACTCTTCAACAAAAAACCAATTATATGCATTTTTAAGGTGACCGTAATAACAAGTAATCCATATAAAAATTACAAAAATAATAAGCTTTCATTGACATTAACAGGTATTTAAGCCTTCAATCAAATGCTTAAGCTTGATTTACAAGCACATTATAAAAGTGATAGTCAACAATGAGCGTGACTGCTTGCCGTCAGAGCATCTTTAAACCTTCTTCAACAAGACTGAATTCCTTCAATAAGTTGACTGCCTAAAACCCGTAATACAAAAATATTATTTCATACAAATAACTAAAAAAAAATTCAATATACGTGCCTTGGACTTTTTAATTTCTCCAGTGAAGGTGGGTATTTGTTTCTCGTCAGGCATTTTAACATTTACTTGCTCCACATTCATTTCAACATTAACAAGGTTCTTTAATTCAGACACATAAGTGCGCTTAATCATAACTTTATACTCATCTGTAAAGTTTCGGTATGCAATGCATTCTGCCTGTAAAGGCCGCAATTTAAAAATCTGTTTGAGTTTTTCATCTGGAAATAAAAACATTTAAATAAAACTCTTGATCAAAGCATTTCGAAAACTTACCCATGTTATTTGTTTGAAAAAGCAATTAAAACATACGCCAAAACAGAACAGAGTTGTTATATTTTAAAATGGTGCTGCCAAGAAAATTAAATAAAAAATCGCTACTTATTAATTTCAGATATTGTAGTCAACACAACACACGACAAGGATTCAGGAATTGTCAGTGGAGAACGGAGATCCTGAAATGTTATAGCACAACAAGCACACATATATATATATATATATATATATATATATATATATATATATATATATATATATATATATATATATATATATATATATATATATATATATATATATATATATGACAGCGCATAGAGAAAGGTACCTAAAGGTAAAAAAATAACTTTTCACTTTTTTTTTATGTGGACAACATTTGAGCAACGAATGAGACCGATCCCATGCCCCAAAAGTGTTCCATCCAGAGTAATGCTCGTCTTATGAGAGTGATGCACTTTTTTCTAGTATTGAATTTATTATGATATGTAAACTTGAAGCTTTATTTTATGAAGCATTCTTATGAACAGAAGTTTGTTCCAGAAACACAGTTGAACTAGGAACTAATCATGACACAACTAATAAGGTAGCCTCATCAGCTGAACCGTTAATCTTCTGACTACTTAAAGCTGTCAACAGAATACAGAGATAAAAGGCAGCCAAAAGTAGAAGTGGCGCCTTTTTGACAGTTTTCGGAAGTTGTACAAAAACACAGTTCATGTTATTTTTATTGACGTTGTTCTTATTTTACGGAAAAGGTTACCTTATTATTTGTATCATGGAGCTAATGGTTCCATATATCACAACGCAGTATTTGACAAACTTTCATTAAAATAAATGTTGTCTAAAAGCACCTTATGTAACCCAGTAATATGAGCTTGTTGTAAGTTAACAGCACTGTTTTTATTGCGAATTATGTTTTGCTATTTCCTTCATTCTTTTAAATATTGTTTCTAAACAGAAGTAAAACAAGTAAGAGTGCTATATTCGGCTGGGCCGAATCTTAAATACCCTTCACAATGGTACATACATTCCGATTGATTTTTGGTGCGAAAAGTTGTTTTATTTGGCTTTTAAATGGGCCGATTTTTTCTGAATTTCAATATCAGATCCACTACCGGGATTTAACACAGGCTGCAAAACTTTTATTTAAATAATTCCTAATATGTATGCTCAAGTTCAACCACTGGGTGACACCAATTCTTTTTAATATCAATGAAATAAAGAAAAGCAAAATGTATTTCTTAATTATTTATCAGTTAACTTTATAGTAAAATTTATTTAACAAAAAATTGCATATAATTGCATTATTTTTGAATTATAATGCTAAACATTGCCATTAAGTGTGATTTGCTTTTCAATTTACTTACGTACATATGTGGGTACATGCATACGTATGTATGTATCTATAATAGAAAACTCTAAAATAAATTCTTTATTATTGAATATTTTCAGTGTGTTCCATAAAACAATGATTATATACATACATATATACATACATACATATTTACATTGCTTGCTTTTACAAAATTATTTTTTTCTTGTGCACGTTGTTGATGATCTATTGCGTATCATCATACACATGTGTGTGTGTATGTACATATGTAAGTACGTAGGGAAACGCAAAATGATTTTTTGTGTGAATGAATTTGAAGACGCAATTGTTTAAAAGAATTTCATTGCGTACCCTTTTTTCAACAATTCTTTATATCACTTTCATTTTCAAGCTCGTGTATATATACATACACATTTTTACACCAAAGCAAAAAAATTGTTTATGCTAACATACTTGCATGCATACATACATATGTAGATACATACATACCTACATACATACAAACGTATCTACATACATACATACATACATACATACATACATACATACATACATACATACATACATACATACATACATACATACATACATACATACATACATACATACATACATACATACATACATACATACATACATACATACATACATACATACATACATACATACATACATACATACATACATTCATACATGATCGCAAATATTATATACATATGTATATAATATTATATACATATGTATGTACCATTATGATCGATTTTTGGTACCAAAAGTTGGGTGCATATGGGCCGATGTCCAAAAATTTTCTAATTTTGCCCCTAAACAGCCTGTATGTACCATTCCGACAAATATTTAGTGCAAAAAACTGTTTCGTTTAGCTTCCAGGCCCGACTTCTTGAGATATCGGGAGGCGCTATATCTCGAACATATATGGGCCGATGACAAAAAGATTTCCAGTTTTGCTTCTGACTAACCTATATGTATCATTCTGATTGATTTTTGGTGCCAAAAGTTGTTTTATTTAGCTTATAGAGCCGATTTCTTGAAAAATCGGGAGACGCTATATCTCAGGTATATATAGACCGATTGCAGACATTTTCAAATTTTGCTTTTAAACACCTTATATGTACCATTCTGATCGATTTTTGGTACCAAAAGTTGTTTTATTTGGCTTTTAGAGCCGACTTCTTGAGAAAACTTGTGGCGCTATATCTCGAGTGTATATGGGCCGATGTCCAAAATTTTCCACGTTTGCCTCTAAATAGTCTATATGTACCATTCTGATTGATTTTTAGTGCCAAAAATTGCTTTATTTGGCTTAAAGAGCGGATTTCTTGAAAAATCAGGAGTCGCTATATCTCAGATATATATGGACCGATTTCAAAAATTTTCCAATTTTGCTTTTAAACACCTTACATGTTCCATTCTAATCGATTTTTGATACCAAAAGTTGTTTTATTTGGCTTTTAGAGCCGACTTCTTGAGAAAACGGGAGGCGCTATATCTCGAGTGTATATGGGCCGATGTGGAAAAATTTTCCACTTTTGCCTCTAAATAGCCTATATATACCATTTTGATTGATCTTCGGTGCCAAAAGTTGTCTTATTTGGCTTATAAAGCCGATTTCTTTAAAAATCGGGAGACGCTATATCTCGGATATATATGGGCCGATTTCAAAAATTCCTTCATTTTTAGGATTTAATGGGCACTAAAAATGATATGGTTTAGTTTTTAAGAAAAAATTTTTTTTCAATAATCTGAATACAAAAATTACACAAAATATCCCTCAAAACCCGGTTTTTTGAATATATCTCGGCTATCCGTGGACCTATCTTACTGAATTTCAATAGCAGACCCACTACCGGGGTTTCACACGTTTTAGCGAAAGAATGAGGTTTCTATCTCAAACCGTTTTCTCAGAAACGGTATTTCAACGACTACAGACGGACAGACGGACAGACGGACAGACGGACAGACGGACCGACGGACAGACGGACAGACGGACAGACGGACAGACGGACAGACGGACATCGCTCAATCGTAATCGCTATTGATGCTGATCCAGAATATATATACTTTATGGGGTCTTAGATGGATATTTCAATGCGTTACAAACGGAATCACAAACTTATATATACCCTTACACATTTATGTGAAGGGTATAAAAATATACATATGTATGTAGTTTGGATTTTGTGATATTGTTAAACATTCTGAAGAAGTCTGATACGAATTATTTTATAATTTCTGGAAAATCAGTAAGGCAGAAATTCAAGGATAACTGAAAAACAAAAAATTATAAAATCAAATATAAATGGAATTATATTAGCATTTCTATATTAAGGGCTTGTGAAAAAGTGACGTCATAGTTTATTTTTGCCTACCTGATAAGAACATTTTGTTTTACAAACCTCAGTCAATCTTTATTTGTTTACGATTTATATAGAATTTGTAAAAAATAATTTAAAGATAGCTTGAAGAATAGAATTTTTTTTTAAATTTTAGCTTTATGAGGTCACATTCATATCTACATATGTAAGCAACGTGCGTATATGTATATACATATGTAAGTATGTGCATTGCCATAAACAATATTAAGGTGGATTAAAATAAAAGTCTGATACAAACATTTCTCTCCTATGGATTCAGTGCAAAGTAAGCTTTAAGGTGAGTAAAAGCTAATAAAGTCGTACTGTCCAAGGTAGATCTGCCTTGGTACTGTATTGTCTGAAGGCAACAATAATATAGCTAAAAATATGTGTATGTCCGTACGGCTTTCCTTTTTTTTTATTTTGATATGCGCAAGGCAAGGCGAATCAACTAATGGATTCGCCTTGGATATGCGGCAAGCAAAAAGCAAAGTGCTAGGGTATCCCACACGAATTAATAATAATTGTATTCAACGTACGTTACTGCCGGATGCCACCCCAGTGACGAACGTGCGTTATACGTATTGCAATACGTGGGTCACACTTTGTGTGTACGAAGTACTCGGAACTCTATATACGTTTCTGGCTTACATTTATATAGAGCATGACCGCTTTTTCATTGATTACCACCAACACACAAACTGCACGAGAGAGTATCTGTCGGTAATACAATTCCAAGTACTTTGTACTATGATTTTGTAATCGAAATGAAGTATTTTCTCATATACATACTTTGTACACGATACTGTAATTACCATAAATTACTTGTTCATATACAAAATACAAGGAGAAGTGGAATAGCTACACCCTGCATAAAATGTTAGATGAATTGAAACCCAATTTTTATTAATAATAATTTTAATTAATTTCTATTATTCGAACTTTTTCTTATATAATTATACAAAACGCGTGTTTCATTACAAAAGACACAACAAATTTATAAAACCTAATAAAGAAAAATATTCAGCTATATTTGAAAATCTAAGTAGAAATTATGATATTTATTTCACAAAATAATTTTCTTTAGTATTTTAGTTATACAAAAGCATCACACATTCATACATACATGTGTATAATTTATCATCAATCTTTGTTGTCTAAGAACGTTGATATATGTATGTATGTACATACATATGTATGTTTGTATATTAGTATGTAATTAGAGCATCATCTTGGTATCAGTGTCTGCTCTTAGCAGTTCGGTATCAGTTGCTAAGCTCAGTGTTTATATTGAATCATCCTTTAATAAGAGAATCGGTGCTGAATGCTCACTATCGTGCTTCGCATGACCCTTACACTCAGGATGATTTTACCTCAGTGGCTACGATAAGCATAGAATTGTTCTCCCTATAAAACACAGGTCCCAAAGGATCGCTGTTAACAAAGATTATTTCAGACATCCCAGGTACCAGAAGTCATTGTTAACCCTCCAGACCACCATTTCCATATGGTCACTACTTCACAGAAGTCCTCATTCTTCTCCGCAAATGTAATCTGTTATAAAAATAGAGCTGTTAACTTGTTAACAGTGCCTAAACGCGGTCTTTCGCGTAGTCCCACAAAAAAAAAAAATATATATAAATGTGCATATATATATATATATATATATATATATATATATATATATAAATATATATATATATATATATATATATATATATATATATATATATATATATATATATATATATATATATATATATATATATATATATATACATATATATATATATACATATATATATATATATATATATATATATATATATATATATATATATATATATATATATATATATATATATATATATATTCATATTCATACATATGTATTTCTTTTTCTTATTTCAGGTGCAACCTCATTCCTTTTGCAGTTTGGATAAAGATTTTACACTCAAGTAAACTTTTTAAATTTTTACCCATCATAAGTTCTTGTTTTTTTTAACGATGAACCGTTCCGATACCATACGACGAGATCGTTCTTTTGATAGTGTTCTCAATAAATTAATGCGCATGCGCTCACAAAACCATGAAGGGTTTAAAGCGGCTATGTACAATTTCCTTATAGCAGCGGGTATAGCTGCTTTTGTAGCAGTTTGTTTTATACTTGGTCCATTTGTGCGACCGCTAATCTGGGCATTTTTAATGGGAGCCGTTTTGTTTCCGTTTAAAAGAAAACTGGCCCAGCTACTGAATGGATGGTTTGAAAGACTGGAAGAGCGTGACTCGAATGTTTTTGTAGCTTTAAGCTTAGCACCATTAGAAGCAACAGAAAATTGTGGTAGAATTTTCGTCGAATGGCTTAAGGAACATTGGCAGGTGATAACGACTGGTGTAGGAATTGCAACCTGCTTAAAGTTGTTAATGTTATATGCACCTAAAGGATTCTTGTGTGCAGTCTGGCGCTTAATAGTATTCTCTCACTCAATGTTTGTACAAACTATTGCTTTTTTGAACGTATATTTGGTAAGTAATTTATTTAAACAAATTAAAATCGAAAACATTTTATTTATCCTTAATTTCAGTTAATTGCTATTGTTGCTGTTTACTTGACGTCCGTTTATTTCTTTTGGAAATCTTCGAACAGCAATCGTTTTGTTATTGCTGGTCAATCGTTATGGATTGCTATAATAAGTTATGGCTGTAGTTTTCTAGGAGCTCTACAAGTGCCTGCATTTATAATGATAATGTTGTACGTGGGAACCTCAATAGTTTATCATCTGCGAATAACTGAAGAATCTAGTTCGATTGTGGAAAAATTAAAGAAACTTTTGAACAAAAGCGACTTTGAAAAAGCAATAAGTTCCTTAAGTTTTAAAAATATAAATCAATCTTCCTCTGACATTGAGGATGTCTCATTAAGTGGAACAATGGACTCTGTAGAAACACTTGATGCGTATGAAGTTAAAGATGAAGCAACAGTTGAACACGCTCATCTGAGTGATAAGTATTTTAAACTTTTGTTTTATGTCTGCGTTATAACATTTTTATATCGAAATGTTTGGATGTTTATATTGGCGGCGATACCCGTTTTAATGCATCTACTTTTTGCATTGGGCAAATACACAGGGATTTCTGATTGCATAAGTGACAAAATTAATGATGTTTACGATATAATCAAAGTAAATCTAAACAGACATTTGTGTCTATTATTTTTATTAAAATATTAATTTTATTCCAGTTGTGGGCTATTGAGCATCATTCTGCGGTTTTGCCTTTGTGCCTTCCCGGCATTCTAGAATTAAATTATAAAATTAACACCGTTTTACGTGATGCACTTAAATCTTCCGTTGACTTGGTTACATCCATACTGATGATTATTGTTATGATACTTATTATTGTTTTTCTGGGTGTTTTCTTCTGTGTAAACATTTATTCGGAAACAATAGAAGTTGCATACTTGGGCAAAGATCTAATTAATAAAACTATAACGGATCGACCAGAGTTAATTGATATTTTACCAGCCAATATACAATCTTCCATTGATGATGCTCTAGATAATGCCCATCATTATGGCCGGCGCAAAATTGAAATGTATATTGATGATTGGCTTGCTGATGCAGACCCCATACATGCAACTAAATTAAAAGAACAAATATTAGACGTTTGGGATCGTTTAATTCAGTATTGGATAGATTTTAACAAATCTGATTCCATTGGTCCGCGTGTGCCCACAGATGCCCTAAAGAGCACATTTGGGGAAATTGTCGATAATCCTGGTAAGTGACAAGATAAATAATTTGAATATTTTCCAATTATTTTATCTTATTAACATACTTATGGTTTTTGAAAGTTTACACTTGCGAAACTTTTTTCCACATTAAAACATTTGCCAACTAATTTGTGATCATTTCATGCTCATGAGAAATAACAAAATAATAAAACCTGGAAAAATTTGATCATTAAAAAATAATTTTCACAATTAGCATTTTACATTTGATCTAAAATCGGGGAAAAAAAACGGTAACGGAAAACAGAACTCACTCTTAAATACGACGCCAAAAAACCACTATATAGCCTGTTTTGTGCTGCCAATGAAATTATATTGAAATGGAATCTAATAGAAATAGTTACTTAACAATTGATGAAATGATATTTTAATTCCCAACACTGTAGGAAAATCCCCATGTAGGAAAATCATGAACCGTATTTGAGCCAATCTTATTGGGTATTATAGCATGTTTCCACGACAAGTGCTTCGCTCTCTATTTGTGCTTAACACCCCAATCAGGAGCGAAGCAACGTGCTTTGCCATACAAAATTTTGAGAGCGAATGAAGTTGCTTCATGTTGAAGCTACAAGCAAGTAAAATTCCTGTCTTCTCTAATTTATATCGCAAATTTATCTGCACTATCTGTCAAAATCATATATTGTAAACAAAAAAAAATTAATAAATAAAAAGCAAAGAAAACGTAATTCTCCCATAAAAATAAAGCTTAAGTTCTGGGCTGTATTTAATGCCCTGCAATGCCAACTCCGAAGACATTTCCATATGAATGTGGTTTTCTTGCAACAACACTGTTTTTGTTCATTTAGACATATTTTCTTGACGAAAATTAATGGAAAATTTATGCTGGCTTATCAAAAACAAAAGTCAAATCGAAGCACATAGACGAGTCGTGTAAACAGTGTGATTCATAAATATGATTGAGAGCGCGAAGCGGGTGATTCAACTCGTAATGGAAACATGCTATTAGTTAAATGTTTACTTGTGAAGGTTCGATAACACACAAGTTTTAAATTGAGAAAATTTCAAATAAAATTGGGAATTTCAGTTCGTAATTGAACATATTGCAAATTATATGAAAATGAATATTTTAAATTGGATGAAATTTGAAAACAATTGAAACCTTAATATATCATTTATAGGCTCGGTTAGCTAATTTTAATTTAATACTATTTTCAGAATAAACAAGTAAGAGTGTATAACTGGCTGGTCTGGGCTGAATCTTAAACACCCTTCACAATCAACACTTCTAACCACCAGATCCGATCTATATAAATTGTTATCAAGTTTTTGTGTTTTCTATAGCCATTTCATTATTGCAACAACCTCCTGGCATCAAAACTTATCATAAAATAACGTTTGCTTTTTGGTACCAACACGTTTTTAAGTTCACATACATTTCTAACCCTTTGAGAAATCGGTTTTTGTTTTATATAAAGCGGTTTAAGTTTTTATCATTCGTCTTTAAATAGCTATATCTTATTATGTCATCTAATTTTTGAAGCCAAAACCTGTTCAGATTCGTGTACAAGCCCAACTTCTTGAGAAAATAGTGTTCGCTATTTTTTGGCGCTATTTGGTTTCGATATTATACATATGTGTGTATATAATATCGTAACTTTTCATTTTTGGCTCTGAATTCGTATATCTTATTATAACATCTATCTTCTGGCATCAAAATTTCTTTAAGTTTGCGAAATCGGTTTTCGATATATCTCGGTATATAAAAACCGATGTCGAAAGTTTTTATTTTTTGCCCTTGATTATACATACATATATTATTATAAAATTTACTTTTTGGTGGCAAGGCATGTTTAAGTTCGGTCACAAGCTCAACTTCTGGAGAAATTGGTTTTTCCTATATCTAAGCTATGCATGTACGATGTCAAAAATATTTAGTTTTTTGTCTTTCATTTTATGTTTGCAACCGCTTCGTGGTACCAAAAATTAACTTCCTGAGAAATGGGCTTTCGCTATATCTCTACATACATATATATTCAATATGGACCGATGTTATGCATTTTTTTTTTGCCTTTAAGTAAGCTTATTTGGCTATAGCATCAACTTTTTTACTCAAAAATATGCTACTCAAAAATATGTTTCGCTATATCTCTGCTATATATAGACCGATATCAAAAACTTCAAGTTTTTGTACCATGTTAACTTATTTAGTTATAACATGATTTTTTTTTTTGGTTTGGTAGCTTGTTTTAAATCGCGTATTGGCAAAACATCTTGAGAAGCCAGTTTTTGCTATATTTCTTATGATACATATGTATGTATGTATATAGAGCGACGTACAGTGGGGCCAAATGGGGAAAAAGGGCGATAAATTTGTATCTTTGAAATGTGGGACATGATCATAAAACAGTGTAAAAAAGAATCATAGAGGAAAACCCAGTCTTTAAGAATATTGAAATTTGAACCACCCTGTTGCATCACACTGTGACCAACATGGTGTCAAAGTTGATTACATCGAGTATGAAAAAGTTAGTTCGATTCATAACTATTCTATGCTGGACGGATGTTCACCCTGCTAAATGTCTGTGATGTCTTCTTTGCCTTATTTAATTAATATCAATCACAAAAATAATATAGAAAGAACTTGAGCCTGATAAACTTAATACAAAAATAATTATATAAGAGAAAGTTCGAATAATAAAAAAAAATTAATTAACATCCCAACTCATCTGAGATATGATTTCCAATTCAATTTAGCGAGAACATACACAGTAGATGTCGAAAACCCCCATTGGAATAATTTAATCAGAAAGTTTTATCGTAGTTGTACTGGCTTCTCCTCTATGATTCTTTGTTACATTGTTTTATAATCACCTCGTACGTTTCATAGATATATATTTATTTATTACCCCTTTTATACATTTGGCCTCACTGTGCAACGTCGAAAAATTTTCTTTTTTAGGTTTTTTTTTTGACCATGCCAAATATTATCACCCATATTCATAAAAACTATTGATGGTTTATTACATGTTTATTTGACAAATATTCCGTAGAAATACGTCAAATAAGAGCTTAATAAACTTACAATAATTATTATGAATATGGCCTTATAGATGGTATTTTAACCTTACAGCAATAATTTTCATAACATATGTACATATGTATTTATAACAATAAACAAAATGATAACTCAGCGCCAAATTGACATTTTAGAGGTTCGCTGGTAAAATTAATATCTTTAGAAATGTTAATTCTAAATATATTATAAAACAACAATATTCAGTATTTTTTTTTTAATAAGTTCATTTTGTTATCATTATTTCTGACCGACAGAAAGCTATTCTCAAATTTTCTCTATTCCGTGTATTGAAAGCGCCTTGATTCCTTGAAAATTGTATGGTGTGATGACCTATACTATTGAGACATTGAAATACATAAAATAACAATTGAAATGTTTGTACAAAACAACCGTTCGAAATCTATTTCGCAAATTTGCTACAGTTTTCAAGGCTTTATTTTGTAGTCTCTGAAGCGATCTAAGCTCAACTGATTTTTTAAATCCATATATTAATGCCATGTAGTTAATATGACTATGAACTAATGCTTGGTAAATCAAAAATTTTGTTTTCTGGTCAAATTTATTTTTAAACTTGAATAATAAACCCACGGCAGAAGAGATTTTCAACTTAAGATCTTTCAGATTTCCCTGAACACAAATACCAAGATATTTTACAGTTGGTGTTTCCTTTATTATCTTACCATCAACAACTATACTAAATTCGCTGCTCACAGCAAAGTGCGGTTTGAATCTTATTAATTTTGTTTTCTCTGGATTTAAGAAAAGCCTATTTATTTGAATGTATTCTGAAATTAATCAAGCATCTCGTTCCATATAAGGTTTCAATGCAGTTTCATGTTTATAGTAGCGGTTTTCACTCTTGATACTAATTTTACCACTCTGCTATATTCACTACGATTTTTACCACAAAGCTCGAGTGACTTTCTTACCTCAAAGTCTCCATGTTCTTGCAAATATTCTAAAACTTGCTGAATTTCTTTATCTGTCCACCTTTTGTTGTGAATTTTGTCACGTTTTCTCTTCACCAGTATATTTTTATTTGTTTTTTCCATATTTTTTATTTTCTCAACACAAAATTAAGTTTTGCCGGCAAAACGATTCACAGCACAGAATATCTGTGATTCCCAGTAATTTTTTTACAATGTTTACTAAAGCTTTTTGTTTGATTTTTTAATCACAGTAAATAGTAAATAAATAGTAAATATTAAATAAAAGTTCAGTACATCTTGTTGCTGCAGTGATGTAAACACTAGTACTTTAATCAAATCTGCTACTTTAACCAAATCTGCAACCGAGTTTACGATGTAGCAAGAGTGAGAACCGCTAGTGATAAAATATAGTAATATCATCAGCGTATAGGAACATTTTACCTGTTAGGTTGAGATTTTGTAAATCGTCGATATAAATGGAAAACAACAAAAGAACACCGTATGCAACAGTTTTCATTTCACTGACTTTTTCCTTAATCTGGACAAATTGTTTCCTGCCAATTAGAAAGCTTTTCAAAAGTAATATCCCAGCTTTTGTAACAGAATGTCATGATCTATAAGCTCAAACAAATATATAATTTTGTACATTGACATACATATGTATATAATTTTGTACATTGACAACAGCTTCCTCGGTACCGCAACCCGAATTTCGAAACCCGAACTGGAAACTGTTTAATAAGTTGTTCTCCATGAAAAACTTAAAAATTTGCATATGCAAAATACGTCCAAAGATTTGATCAACAACGGGAAGTATTGAAATAGGGCGATATTGTTCTAATGAAGTTGTTCTATTTCCTTTAGGGATGGGGATAACCTTGTGAAGTTTCAAAATTTCGGAGTAAATTGCCGAATCGACCATGCTGTTAAAAATTTTTACAAGAACTGGTGTAATAAAACGTGACCCGCACAAAAATATTTTTGGACCAATATTGTCGTGGCCACAACTTTTCCCTGGAGATAGTCCCGTAATGATTTCCTCAACTTCTTCATGAGAGGTATAATTCAGGCAAAATGTATTGTTTCGTGGTCTTAAAGTTCCTAAACCATTAAAGAAATCTTTTTTTTGGAACGAAGTTCCTTAACGCGGCTTGCTGGTAGTGAAAAATACTAGAAATCGTCACGAAAGCGTGTGAGCTGTTTATATGTATTGGTTATCTGTCGACAAACAATTGTGTAGGTGTCTACACAATAAATATTAATTAGTTGTGAAAACGGTTGCTAGATGTCGCTAAAGTAATGTACATATGTCACAACAAAAAACAGCAATATTGAAAAATTTACCAACAGTTGCTTTTCTTCGTTTTGTAGCAGATTGACAAAAAATACATACAGATTTCACCTTTTATTACATTCGAAGATTAAGAAGAAACGTAAGGAACTTCGTTCCTAACGGGGGTCCCCCGACCGCATTTTTTTTTTTTTTTTTTTTTTTTTTAATTTCTAAGTTAAGAAACTAATTATGAATAGTCTTGCCAGGCTTGTGTATAACACTCGCATTAACCACTTGGGTTGTGATTTATTCAGTTTTCCTTAGTCATACAGTTTACTGGTTAAACATCAAAGTATCACATCATTGAGCAAGCTCTTAATGTTAGAATTTCCTTTTTTCTTTTTTTTGGGTGCGCTCATTAAAATAAAAAGTTATTGATGTTTTGTTAAAAAGTTTGTAATGTGTTGTATTCGTTAATGGGTAAAGTTAATACACAAACCATTATTCATTAAATCAAGTCCTGTGTGTGAAAAAAAAAAATAAATAAATAAATAAATAAAGTGACTGCTTAACATGCATGTTTCCATGGCTAACAAAAAGCAATGTGTTTTTAATAAAGGACATTTTAAAGAGCTAGTTTTAGTGGCGAAACAGGGCATCATTGGCTGGGCCAAAAGCAACACGCAAACAATAATGGAAGTAGCTGAATCGCTGTGGCACATAATAAGAACAAATCTTTCCATGATCATGACGTTCACTGGCGAAATCCTTTCCTTAGTGTTATCGGGAGGTCAAGCCTGCGTGGAATTCATATTGGACATGGTGAGTTTATTTTTCTATTCAAAATATTCTTCATAGCAATTGTGTTTGAGTTCATATGAAGTTTTGTCAGCACTTTGTGATAACATTTTATAAGAGCCATATACACTAGACGCTTAAAGAAAAGCTGTTAATTTTCTTTTTTCTCTAAAATTTGTAGATTGTCTTCTTCACCGCTCTTTTCTATTTACTTTCGAGCAGTCAGGCAAAATACGCTCCGCTACAAGTAACCAAATTTTTGGGTGTTTCATCGTCGGGCTCTAAAATTGCAGAAGCCTTGGAAAACTCTATATCGGGCGTCTTGATTTCCATGTTTAAGAGTTCTTTATTTACCGGCCTTTTTACTTGGTTGGTTCATACTATATTTGGTGCTCGAATTGTTTTTCTGCCTTCTGCGTTGGCTGCCATTTTGTCAGCTGCACCATTTTTGGGTAGTTACTGGTGTGCTGTACCAGCTCTATTGGAAATATGGCTGGCTCAAGATCGCTTATATGCTGGTATCATATTGTTTTTATTGCAATTCTTTGTGCCACCTTATTTTGAAGCCGCAATATACGCAGAAATGAAGGGGTACGTCGAATTATTACTAGAATATGGTAAACAATTTTTATAATTCTTACATTTACTTTTGATATGTTTTATTTACAAAGTGGAGGCCACCCGTATTTAACTGGTTTAGCCATTGCCGGTGGCATGTATTGGATTGGGTGGCAGGGAGCCATATTTGGGCCATTGATGCTATGTTTCTTTATTGGTATTTTTGAAGTAGCTGCTGTGGCAATGCGTGCAAATGAAGATGCAAGGTGTGTAGTGAATCAAACTTAAGTAAATAAACAATACTGCTTTTTATTGTATTTTTTTTTTTTTTTTTTTTTTTTTTGTATAGAAACATATGAATTTACACACATATGCATATCAATATTTTGTAAGAACTTTCGAAAATCTGAGTAGTTAGTGCCGTGGACAAACATTTTCTTTCTATGTGTGTTGCTGTTTTTGTTTTATCAGTGTCAATAAAACATTAGCGGTTTTCACACTTCGTATTATATTTAAAATACTTTTTTAACTTTTGATCAGCAGTTAAAACAGCTGACTTTTGTTTAGATATTTTACAGCCAAAAGTCTTTTCCATTGCAAATTTAAGAAATGTTTACCATTCACTTTATTATATGTAAGCAAAAAACAATATGGCACTAAATCTGTCAGCTGTTTCATACTTGTAAATAAATCCATTTACTACATTTAGTAAATCTACTACTGTTTTTGGCATTGCAGAGGTTTTAATTTAGTAAATTAAAAATGTATGTATGAGATTTGTTGTTGCCGAGTTTTAAATTTATCAAGATTTATTAAATTTAAAATATCTCCAATATCTACAATGGTACTTTAATACGAAGCGTGAAAACCGCAATTATTAAGTTGATTTACTCGAAATTTTAAGTAATACCATGTTTGTAATCTCCATATTCAAAAGTACTCTTGTACAATTTCAATTATTTTGTAAGACTATGAAGTTATCGAAAAATTACCTTTTGCTTATATTATTTTAATAAGTAATCTTACTTTGAAAAATTGTTTAGACTCAGATCATTTAGGATGGCTAGCAATACGCCATTTTCTCCTCATTGGAATAGTAATCACAATAGCGGTTTTCACTCTTGATTCTAATTTTACAACTCTGCTATATTCACTACGATTTTTACCACAAAGCTCCAGTGACTTTCTTACCTCAAAGTCTCCATGTTCTTGCATATATTCTAAAACTTGCTGAATTTCTTTATCTTTCCACCTTTTGTTGTGAATTTTGGCACGTTTTCTCTTCACCAGTATATTTTTATTTGTTTTTTCCATATTTTTTATTTTCTCAACACAAAATTAAGTTTTGCCGGCAAAACGATTCACAGCACAGAATATCTGTGATTCCCAGTAATTTTTTAAAATGTTTACTAAAGCTTTTTGTTTGATTTTTTAATCACAGCGTAGAAAATAAAAGTTCAGTACATTTTGTTTCTGCAGTGATGTAAACACTAGTACTTTAATCAAATCTGCTACTTTAACCAAATGTGCAACCGAGTTTAGTATCAAGAGTGAGAACCGCTAATATTTTTAAAACTTGCCTTCAGAAAAGCAATTTTAGCTTTTCTGAAAACTAAAAAATCAAACCTTACTGTCACAGATTTTTGTTTGCAATAAGAAACCTCTGAGAACGAAGTGAATTTCATTTTAATAATGAATTAATAAATATTAATAATGAATTGTTTTTTTTTTATATTTTTGCAAACATATTCATATGACACTTAAAAATGTTCAATGTTTTTTAACTTGTAGCATCAACAAGACAACACCTAAGCAAGTGTTGTAAGTTTTTGACAACACTTCCTACAACAGTGTTGAGAACCATAATTGAATTTTAGAAAATACAACATTAAATGGACAACTGTTGCAAGCCATATTCACGGCCTAAAAGTACAGTCAGACTATCAAATATTAGCCGGGGCTGCTGTTCGCGTGTTTTGGCCAAGCACATGGATACAAACAACTAAAACTTAATGCACATACATATGGACATATAAACAAACAAGAACGAAAATAGAATAACAACATTAAATTTCACAAGAGTATATTTTAAGGTTTTCTTTGACCAGGGAACAAAAACAAAATTTACAGCAATCAGTTATTTGGTCTTAAAGTGGGATCATACGATTGCCGCAATGCACCAATTTTTGTTACATTTTGTGTGCCAATCGTGTGATAGCACAATTTATTGGCTCATGCGGCAACCAAAACGAATGTTGTTTCTATTTGTCCCAATCAAATACAACCCTGATGCGACAACCATGTGAACACTTGACATACAACTAATCACCAATAAAACTTCTAAAAATGCACCAATATTTATTGTGTTCTCATGCGGCAACCAAAGAAGACAATACGTATACATGTATTTAGTTTCAAAACTGTTTAAACGCGTCTTCCAAACATGATTTCTGCTTTTCAATCAGTAAAATTCAATTGTTGTTACTATTCATTTTTTGCTTTTATCAGCCCGCACAACATTATAATAATAGCCGAGGCGATTTTCTTTCTTTTTAATGAACAAACCATATTTTTAACATTTAATTTAGTTTTTTTTGGGAAAACAAAGTTTGTCATCAGCTACAACAGCTGTTTCTCACAGTTGCCGTATAATATAACAATCGTGTGACTATAATGCGGCAATTATTGGTACTAAATTGTTTTGCGGCAATTTGCGACAATAAAATTTCAGTAAAATGTGACAATCATGTGATTACAGAGAATTTGATTGGGACAAATTTTTTATTATGCACCAATTCAGCCCAATAAAAATTGTGTAAAATTGGTGCATTGCGGCAATCGTGTGATCCCACCTTTACAAAAACTTTGCAAGAACAAACACAAATTTGTTCCAAATTTTATTTGCACTCGTTAAGCAAATAAAACAATAAAAGATGCTGCTGTGAAATTTAATTCTTTGACGTTTTTTTTCTGACTGTGTATACTTATGTATGTATCTGCATTTTTAGTTATTGATATGTATTTGCCTTAAATAGCTATAAAAATAAGTTGTGGTCCCGTTTTTATACCCTTCACATAAATGTGTAAGGGTATATATAAGTTTGTGATTCCGTTTGTAACGCATTGAAATATCCATCTAAGACCCCATAAAGTATATATATTCTGGATCAGCATCAATAGCGATTACGATTGAGCGATGTCCGTCTGTCCGTCTGTCCGTCTGTCCGTCTGTTCGTCTGTAGTCGTTGAAATACCGTTTCTGAGAAAACGGTTTGAGATAGAAACCTCATTCTTTCGCTAAAACGTGTGAAACCCCGGTAGTGGGTCTGCTATTGAAATTCAGTAAGATAGGTCCGCGGATAGCCGAGATATATTCAAAAAACCGGGTTTTGAGGGATATTTTGTGTAATTTTTGTATTCAGATTTTTTAAAAATTTTTTTTCTTAAAAACTAAACCATATCATTTTTAGTGCTCATTAAATCCTAGAAATGAAGGAATTTTTGAAATCGGCCCATATATATCCGAGATATAGCGTCTCCCGATTTTTAAAGAAATCGGCTTTATTAGCCAAATAAGACAACTTTTGGCACCGAAGATCAATCAAAATGGTATATATAGGCTACTTAGAGGCAAAAGTGGAAAATTTTTCCACATCGGCCCATATACACTCGAGATATAGCGCCTCCCGTTTTCTCAAGAAGTCGGCTCTAAAAGCCAAAAAAAAACAACTTTTGGTATCAAAAATCGATTAGAATGGAACATATAAGGTGTTTAAAAGCAAAATTGGAAAATTTTTGAAATCGGTCCATATATATCTGAGATATAGCGACTCCTGATTTTTCAAGAAATCCGCTCTTTAAGCCAAATAAAGCAATTTTTGGCACTAAAAATCAATCAGAATGGTACATATAGACTATTTAGAGGCAAACGTGGAAAATTTTGGACATCGGCCCATATACACTCGAGATATAGCGCCTCAAGTTTTCTCAAGAAGTCGGCTCTAAAAGCCAAATAAAACAACTTTTGGTACCAAAAATCGATCAGAATGGTACATATAAGGTGTTTAAAAGCAAAATTTGAAAATGTCTGCAATCGGTCTATATATACCTGAGATATAGCGTCTCCCGATTTTTCAAGAAATCGGCTCTATAAGCTAAATAAAACAACTTTTGGCACCAAAAATCAATCAGAATGATACATATAGGTTAGTCAGAAGCAAAACTGGAAATCTTTTTGTCATCGGCCCATATATGTTCGAGATATAGCGCCTCCCGATATCTCAAGAAGTCGGGCCTGGAAGCTAAACGAAACAGTTTTTTGCACTAAATATTTGTCGGAATGGTACATACAGGCTGTTTAGGGGCAAAATTAGAAAATTTTTGGACATCGGCCCATATGCACCCAACTTTTGGTACCAAAAATCGATCATAATGGTACATACATATGTATATAATATTATATACATATGTATATAATATTATATACATATGTATATAATATTTGCGATCATGTATGAATGTATGTATGTATGTATGTATGTATGTATGTATGTATGTATGTATGTATGTATGTATGTATGTATGTATGTATGTATGTATGTATGTATGTATGTATGTAGATACGTTTGTATGCATGTAGGTATGTATGTATCTACATACATATGTATGTATGCATGCAAGTATGTTAGCATAAACAATTTTTTTGCTTTGGTGTAAAAATGTGTATGTATGTACATACATATGTATACACGAGCTTGAAAATGAAAGTGATATAAAGAATTGTTGAAAAAAGGGTACGCAATGAAATTCTTTTAAACAATTGCGTCTTCAAATTCATTCACACAAAAAATCATTTTGGGTTTCCCTACGTACTTACATATGTACATACACACACACATGTGTATGATGATACGCAATAGATCATCAACAACGTGCACAAGAAAAAAATAATTTTGTAAAAGCAAGCAATGTAAATATGTATGTATGTATATATGTATGTATATAATCATTGTTTTATGGAACACACTGAAAATATTCAATAATAAAGAATTTATTTTAGAGTTTTCTATTATAGATACATACATACGTATGCATGTACCCACATACATACGTACATAAGTAAATTGAAAAGCAAATCACACTTAATGGCAATGTTTAGCATTATAATTCAAAAATAATGCAATTATATGCAATTTTTTGTTATATAAATTTTACTATAAAGTTAACTGATAAATAATTAAGAAATACATTTTGCTTTTCTTTATTTCATTGATATTAAAAAGAATTGGTGTCACCCAGTGGTTGAACTTGAGCATATTAGGAATTATTTAAATAAAAGTTTTGCAGCCTGTGTTAAATCCCGGTAGTGGATCTGATATTGAAATTCAGAAAAAATCGGCCCATTTAAAAGGCAAATAAAACAACTTTTCGCACCAAAAATCAATCGAAATGTATGTACCATTGTGAAGGGTATTTAAGATTCGGCCCAGCCGAATATAGCACTCTTACTTGTTTTATGCTAAAATCAACTAGCAAGAGCTTAAGTGTGACCGTAACTTAAGTTTATTTTATAATACTTTCTTAGAAAAATATTACGAACCATTTTTCTTACAAAATATTTCTGTATATTGTGTATTGAACATACATATGTTTGTACTCATGTATGTAGTACATATGTATGTATTTCACACTATTTGCTTTTTGAATTCCTTCTTCATTTCACATAAAAATATACATATGTATGTAAATATAACTGTATTTGAAGCTAGAAATCATGATACCCATTTGTATATTTCATATCATTATTTTGCAGGCGAAGCTCTGATGAAGATACTCGTACTACGTGAGTTTGCTTTCATTCAAGATGTCGACATCTTAAAAAAATATCTTAATCATTATGTTTGAGCTCCAATTAACCTGCATATTAGACGATAAGATAAATGATACAATCGGCTTATATAATTTCTAACAAATCAAACATTTAATATTATCTTGCATTTACTTCCCTGGCTTTCTAATCGAATGAAATAATTGAACTTACTTACATTCCTTCCTTAAGTACCATCTTTATTTGCAATCCTGAAATTTTGTTGTCAATTTCTCGTTTTAATTTTTCAACATCTTTGAAGTTATTTGTTTTTATATTTCTTTCAGTGCACGTCGTTATTCCTCTTTTGATTTTTATGATTGAGAACTATTTTCTTTTTCAAATCTAACAATTCTAACGTTATTTCCTTTTTACGGTTTAAAGACAATCAGATATCTAATAAGTTAAAAATAATTTAATAATTTCATTTACTAAAATATTAACTGCGTTATTTATAAAAAAATATTTTATGTTTGTTAAATGCCTATTTAACAAATATTCTATAGAAATTTGTCAAATAAGAACTTAAATGCAAAATATTTTTTATAAATAAGACCGTAAATATATTTTAAAATGACTATCAACCATTGAATTAAAATAGAAATAAGTTTTATGTATTGGGGTGGGGCGATTTAGCAATCGACATTGTGCCATCAATTTTTCGATAGCGCTTTGCAGGAAAATAAACTCTGCTACAATATACTTGAAAAAAAAAAAAATTATAAAATTGGGGAGAAAAAATTATTGGGGCTTGGGCATATATTTGATTCCTCTAGGGGCACTAATCAGTCCCAGAAGCCCAGATTTGGACGCCTCAAAAATGAAATGCCTATAGAAGAGTCGAATGCATGACCAACCTCCGTCTCCTTGAGGGGGCTGCCCTACAAAACTCAAAAAAAAAAATGAAAATTGGACGCCTAGAGAATGTTTCTTGATACATATGTATGTCGTAGTGGAGCTATCGAAAAATCCGTAGCACAATATCGACAAATATTCGTCCATACAAATCGGCCCTGCCTAATGCAAAAACCATGTACTTTTACACTTTTATAAATCGAAACAAAATAAGTAAAAGTTTATTTTTACATTACCTCGAATATTATTTATTGTGAAAAAAAAAACTCTGATCGTCTAGAAAGATGTCAGATATTTTTGTTAAGTTTTATGTTTACTCAAGATGCTTTATGTCTATCCATTAAGTTAACAATTGAAATGTTAAAAAATTTTACTTAAAATAAATATATAAAACAATAAAATAATTACTAAAGCAACCAAGAAATTTGGCGATTAACGATTATAAGGGAAAGAGTTTTAGGCGATTTTGTATTTAAAATGCGGTTTTCCACGAAAAGAAAAATTATTTTATTTATAAGCTAAAGTATGCCTAGATCTAAGCTAACAATATAACAGACATTAGACAGTTTATAATGAAAACGTTAACCAGCCACAAATCAAATGGAGTAAGAGCGCGATAATTTACGAGCTGCTGATAACAGTGTAAATAGCTTATTAATAGTTGCCAGGGGCCTGGCATTTGTGATCGAACGCATTCGAGATCGAATACTGTATGCTTGTTGCTTATTTTGTTTTTGCTCTACATTGTTCTTATTATCGAGTATATTCGAACACGAATGCCAGAATTCGGTTCCAGGCTGTTATTACCTTTTTACCTACATATATTAAAAATGCTGTCGCGGACTCTAAAGTACCACGGAGACGTAGAAATAATTCTCCCAGCAGTTTGATTGTGTGCGTGCGGTCGTGCTTGTTCAGCTATATACACGAGGTCGGCATAGCTTGAAGCAAAATCCAAGCCTTTTTATTTGGACGTCTCCACTTATGCGTGAACATAAGTGGTAAACAAATACATAAATGTGCGGATGAAAAGCAAAAACAAGCAACATGTGATAGTTTTGTATCTTTTTTATTGTAATACAGTCCCATTCATACCATATGAAGCTGAGATTATTAGAAAAGGAATAACGCTAATTTTCACAAAGCAACATAAATAAATGTAAAAGCCAGAATGCCATTCGGAAAATAAAACGCCATTAATGTTGGAACAGCCTTCATGCGCTTTGTTATCCGCTTTCGGTTTATTGTTAATTCATGTGGCATGCTGTGTAGAATACTGATCAGAGTATTTATTTTCCGCGCTTTAAAAATGTTATCTATAAAAAACGCGATATGTTGCTATTAATGATATTATAAGTTATTTAGTTTCAAATACACGTGTAAGCCTATTCACTATTCGCTTTGTTATTAAATATTATACTTTTTTCATATTTGTCAGAATTAAAGATGAAGCGCATGAATGTAATAAAAAAAATTTCAAAGTCGATTGTACAAAGTCGAAATTGGAGAATAGTAAAGAAGTAATGCTTGTGAGCGGTCGCACCGCAACAAATGAAACCCGGAAAGCTGTAGCTTTACAAGGAAACTTGGCGATTAGTAATAACGAAAGCCGGAATTCAAAACAACCAGAACTGGGAACAAGTACTACAAGCTCTGAGCCGCAAAACGAAGTATTAGACAATACGAAACCTTTTACGATATCTATTACGAACCAAAATGATAATTCTGAAGGAGTGGCAACACCAATAGTATCAACCCCGAAATCGGTAAAACTGAAAATAGTTACAAAAACCTTTTTGCCAACATCTTACGACGAAAAATTATGCTAAATTTTTTTTAACGGGTTTGCTGATAAACTTTATTTTATTTTACAAATTACAATATTTTCTGATTTTCAAAAAAAAAAAAAAAAACACTGTTCTTTTATTACAAAAGTAATATAATTTAGAAGATTTCACTTGAAAAATATACAATTTGTTTTATTAATAACCAGGGCAAGTTTTTTAAGCCATTCTTTACCAGTTCAGGCATTTCTTTAAATTTTTCATTTAAACCACAAAATACTATTTTTGCAAACCAGAAAAAATTCGTCTGTGACAAATTTCTTACCAGAATTATTCTGCTGAAGTTGATAGTTTATAAAACTTTTAATCGATCTATTGGAATTTATGCATGCTTTTTTTCTCCACACGATTTGTATTTAATAATTTTTTGCAAATATTTCAGTTCTTATTAAAAAATCTGAAAGAGAAGTCTCTGAAAGAACTCTCGGTTCACGCAAGTCAACTTTTATTGAAGCTGTTCTTGTCATTTCTCTTTTAAAGATGTCTTAATGTTTACACAGGGCAACTGGGTTCATACGAGATCTGATCAAAAAGCAAGTAAGAGTGCTACATTCGACTGTGCCGAATCTTATATACCCTTTACTAAAGTATACTTAGAAGCTTTTCTATATAAATGTGTAATATCAGGTCGTATATGAACTTTGATATTCTCGAGTTTATTTGAAAAACAGGCACTTATGTATATTAAGATAATGAATTTTGACCAAGCATTAGCAAAAATCGAGAACTATGAATGCATTTTTTAGATAAAATAAATAATAATATGTTAATAAATTACTTAAAAGAACAATCTATTTTTAGTAACTAATGTTTGTAGCATACCATCGAAAACTTCACTTACAATAGAAATACATACATATATATTTATATAAATATATATTTATATTTATATATTTGCCACTTTTTGCATTACATTGTATGCATTTTATAACGCATTCTTTTTTTGTGTGTTGTTGTATAACTCATTATTATACAGCGCCAAATATTAAGCCAAGGGGTCAGAGTTCGAATCCCAGATGGGCCGAACATGAAAAATTATTTTTATATTTTTTTTTTGCGTTTAACTGATGTGTGGTAACTAAAAGTGGCCTGAGCAAAATTTGATTAAAAATCATGCTAAATTAATACAAAAATAATAACCTGATTCAATATCGTAGTGTAACACAACATCTATTTAAGTTGCTTGTTGTACCTTTTTATTACGACTGCGATTTAAATCCTACCAGAGGTAAAGGGAAAAATTTGCAATGCAAAAGAAAATAAGGTGGAAGATAAAAAATAATTAATAAAAAACAATTACTTAAAAAATGTTTTTGCAAGTATTTTTATATTCCTTGAGAGTAATGATTTCGACTACCTTTGTAAGCATAAACTATGAGTTTTTGTGATGATAATTAATCGACCTTATAAAATGTATATCCGTTTTTAATAGCAATTATGTCTATTCGGGCTTCCAAGGTCCGTTATTCTAATTAAATAAATAAAGGATTTATTTTATTTCATTTATTATCCGACGTTTCGTTGGTATTTTTCCAACTTCATCAGGGATTTATATATATTTGAAATCTGGCAACATTGACTGTAACATATGAAAATACAAAAATAAAGAATTCAATATAATAATAACAACAGCAATAATACAAACAATAATGCAATCAATTCAACTTACAATCTTATCATTTTTTCATTTTATTTTTGACGAAAAATATGTTTTAGTTCGACATCAAACACACGACATAAAACATATACATACTTTAGATGGTCAAATAAAATAAATAAATAAAATATCACAGTTAAAACAAATTGTTATCATTCCCATATCACAGCTGAAGTTACAACAACTATTCATTTAACACAATGTTATAATTTGAATTAGTGTTGTCCTTATCTGTTTTACTGTTCATCGCCAAGTCAATGTTTTGCTGAATGCACAGACTCTCAAGGGTGTATCTCTTGTTGGTGTTTTTTTTTCTCAATATGTAAAATTTTAACATTATCAAGATCAGCTGTATGTGCATTATCATTACAATGTTGTGCAAGTGCGGTTGTTTGTCGTCTCTTCCTTATATCAGCTTCATGTTCATGTCATTCATCCTTGTCCCCAAATTTCTCTTAGTTGTTCCAATGTAAATTTGTTTACAGCTTTCGCTATTGCTGCCTTTACAGTTAATTTGATACACAACGTTGTTTTTGTCTTTTTTTTGTCTATTTTTGTCTTTAAATCTGTAAATAATGTATTTGTTGTTTTATTTTTCTTATGTGCTACAATGACACCCGCTTCATTTATTATTTCTCCTATTATTTTGTTTTCAGTTAGCTTTGGTTCAAAAGGTAAACTTAAGTACATATGTATATATTTTGTGTTGCCAGATGTTGTGGTTTTGTTTTTTGGTGAGGTTTTCGTTTTGTTATGTAATAAGTTTCTTATCATTTTTGTCGGATAATTGTTTTTGAGTAATATATTTTTAATTGTAGCAATATTTTGGTTCTTGAATTTTTCGTGACTAAGTGAATGCATTTTGTGAATAACGTTTCGTTTCGTATTGTATTAATTTTTTGGTTCATTGGTTGTGTAGAACGATAGTTAATTATTCTGCCGGAAGCTATTGATTTTTTGTACCAATCTGTAATTATAGTGTTGTTGTGCCTTATAATCTTCATATCCATATAAGGTAACGTGTTTTCTCGTTCTTTTTCAACGGTAAAATTTATTTTGTTGTGGTGTTTGTTGAAAACGTCCAAAATTGTCTCTTCGTCTCTTGCTTTAATAATGGCAAACAAATCGTCCACGTAAACTATGGGTTTTTCTTTTAACTATATATTTAAAAAGTGTGATGCATTATTTTGGAATATCGTATTTATCTAAATATTTTTGTAGATGTTTTGCTTCATTGTCCTGAAGAAGCTATTAGAATGATAGCGAAATATCGACTTTTCTTGCTGAAGCGAGAATATGGCATTCAAAAGAAAGTTATTCAAGTGCGTAAAATAAAAATTTTCGATATCGATTCATACAAAATAGCCCAAACTACCAAAATAGCAAATATACTCTTACGAATATGAAAATTGTGATTTATATTTAAGATTATGCCCAGCCGAATACATCATTCTTATTTGTTTTTTTATTCTTATTTGTTTTTTTATGACTATTTTTATTTATTTCTTGATCAACTCATATGTATAAATTTTTACTAATGTCGATTTCTTTTCTAGAAAAAAGTGTTTTAATTAATTATATAAGTAATATAACAACAAATAATAAGAAAATTAAGCTGACTAAAAACTAAGCGAAGTCCCCATAAGGGAAACCGTATTTTTTTTACATGTATTTAACCACATTTTGAGTCATATTTCAGTTCAACAGTTGCCTCGACATCATATACTCAAAACATAAAAGTAAAAATTAAAGGTGTCCCCAATACTTAAAATATGACCGTTTTCAGCAGTATTAGAAATTTTTAGCCGTTAAACCGGTTTAAATGAAAATCCAAAAGTATGTAAATAGGTCTCCGAAAATATTTTTTGAATCTTTAAATATTTTATTTTTATTTTGAAATTCTTTTTATTTGCAATCTATTTTGACAATAATAAGCAAATTTGATTAAGTTTTAAGAAATAACATGCATTATTGATTTAAAATCAAAAAAGAAATGCGGTCGAGGGACCCCCGTTAGGAACAAAGTTCCTTACGTTTTTTCTTTATCTTCGAATGTAATACAAGGTGAAATCTGTACGTTTTATTTTGTGTTGTTTTTGAAATTTTATATGCTTTTTAAAATTTTTGGAAAGTTTTATTTTTTGTCCGTTTTCACCACTAATTAATATTTATTGGTAGGTGTCTCCGCTGACAGCAGCGGGGACACCTACACAGTTGCTTGTCGACAGATACACTAATACATATAAACAGCTCACACGCTTTCGTGACGATTTCTACTAATTTGCACTACCAGCAAGCCGCGTTAAGGAACTTCGTTCCAATTTATATACATACATATGTATATGAACGAACATCGATATATAGGGATAATGTAAGTTTGTTGTTGTTGTTTTTTTTACATAAATTGTTGGAACGAAGTTCCTTAACGCGGCTTGGTGGTAGTGGAAATTAGTAGAAACCCACCAAACCTCAACATTTGCGAATAATATCGTTTTCGACGTTATGCGAACATTTTGCGGACAAAACTATCATAAATGGCTATCGTAAACGAAAGTAAAACGAGCTAATAGAGCTCACTCGTCGCTCAGTTTGTGGCAGCAAAACACTCGTAAGCGATGGCTCAGAAACGATACTTTTGCGGACCTCTTGCGATATTAAAGTCGGAGATTTGGCTGACTAGCAAATGATCCATTTTTAATATCGTGAAAGGTTCACTCAAGATACCAAGAGTGGGCATTAGTTGTTCGTTACAGATATCATAAATGATCCGTTTCGAATATCGAAAACAAATCTTTAGCAATAGTAAAAATTATGTTTATAAATATATGTTTTTCATTTCCATTTCATTTCAAGTAATTACAACGACTCACTTTGGTTAATTATAAATTTATTGAAAAAAATAAATCAAAATTGCTTATTTCAATATAAAAAGGAATAAATTAAGGGCCTCATTCAAAAAGATTAACTGCTGGTTTTTGTAAAATAGTTGTACAGCTCTAATTCAAACTACGACTAATTATTCTTGCTTTAAAAATATTTCATCTTCCGCTATTCCTGTATACATTTTTTGTTTTTTCAAAATAAAGCAAAATAGCTACATACAAAAAAATTTTGCCGTTTTTTGTCCGTTTATAGTACGAAAACGATATTATTTATGAATAATTAATGGAAGAAGAGAAACTAATGTTCTTTATTTGTCACTCTCACAATTTCTTCCGCATTTTATTCGTTTTTGATACTACAAACGATTGTTATTAGCGAGCATTCGCTTAAAATGGATCTCAGGTTTGGTGGGAATCGTCACGAAAGCGTGTGAGCTGTTTATATGGCTTGGTGTACTGTCGACAAGCAATTGTGTATGATGGGCGGTGTCTCTGCTGACAGCAGCGGAGACACCTACCAATAAATATTAATTAGTTGGAAAACGTTCAAAAACTTTAAAGAATTATAAAATTTCAAAAACAACACAAAATGAAACATACAGATTTCACCTTGTACTACATTCAAAGCTGAAAAAAAACGTAAGGAACTTTGTTCCTAACGGGGGTCCCCCGACCGCATTTCTTTTTTTTTTTTTATAAAAATAAATTTTCTTACGAAATTACTGAAAGTATGAAAAGCAGAGTGACTAGGTAAAAGGGAGATCTAAAACATACATGTTTTCATTTAAGTCTTTTAATTTCTTCAGTATCATCTAAGAGTGTGATTGCCAATATATGTATTTGTATGATTACTTAGTCTTTCTAAGTAATTAGAACTAAACCTTTTAATTTCAGATTTCACGAAAGGTATTCTCAAGTCATTATGAAGTAATTTATTTGTTATATAAAAAGGTGCGTTTGCAATCGATCGCAGAACTTTAGAGTGAAATCTCTGTAGGATCTCTATATTAGAATTGCTTGCGGTTTCCCATAAGTCCATACTGGTTTTTTAAATAGTTTTGTATAGTAAAACTTTGTTTTCAATGGAAAGCTGCGAATTCCGCCCAAGCATCCAGTACATTTGTTTAAACTTAGCGTCAAGTTGCTTCCTTTTGGTATTTAAATGATTTTTCCATGTAAGCATTCTATCTAAATGAAGGCCTAAATATTTGACGACATTTTTTGATGGTATGACATTGCCTTTGAGAAAAACATCAGAGCAATTCGCTTTCCTTGTGGTAAATGTAATGTGAGAAGACTTTTGCGTGTTTACAACAATATTCCACTTTGTTAGCCAGTGATCTAGACAGTTAAGTTGGTTCTGTATAATTTCAGATACTTTTAATGGTGATTGACTAGAAGATAAAAAGGCTGTGTCGTCAGCATATGTTGCTACAGTGACGTTTTTATTTGTTGGCATGTGAATGTTTTCACGAATGTGAAAAAGGTATACAATACTGGACCAAGCACACTACCCTGTGGGATTCCTGCTTCTATAGGACGAATGTTTGAAAAATCATTATTTACCTTAACGTAAAAGCACCTCCTTTTTAAATATGACAAGAAAAACATATAAAATGGAGCTGGAAACAATTTCTTTAATTTGTAGAGCAACCCTTCATGCCAAACTCTATCAAAGGCTATCTTTAAATATGAATAGTTTTTTATTCATGTTATTTCTACAGATTTCTTATTTCTGTAATTGTACCATATAGTTTTCATTTGATTTTTAAATATATAGATTCGCCGGAAAATTAATTTTCGTTTTATGACTGGTTGAACAAATTTTTTTTTCACAGTAAATATTTACTTCAGTTATGCTGACACTGCAAACATGTTGTCTCAAACAATATTTTTCAGTTGTTAGAGCTGATAAAAGTGATTAATAAATTAACCCAGTGTGACCAGAAACAAAATTTGTTTATATACGAACATATTTTCCGCAAACAAGGGAAAACATATTTGACGCAAATATTTCCCCAATGTGATGAAAAAATATCATTCAAACAGCAAAGAGCATAAAAAATACCCGCACGTATACGTAATTAATCTATATTAACAAAATTTCCTGCCACATAACACTCATACGTCAACTTAACAGGTTATGTTTTATAGGAGCAAAGCTACGAATTTCGTTGTTTGAGTTTATTGTATAAGTAAGAAGCAAAAATGTTAGATTAGATAAGTTCATATAAAATGTGGCAAAAAATACATTTCGTTCCTCTAGGAGTGGCTAAGGGACAGTTATAAACTCCGATGAGCAGTCAGCTGCTCTTAGACTACTGTAATTTGTAAGAACAACTTTGAGCACCAAAACTAGCCATATTACCGTCTGGAACATTCAAACTAATACGTATAATTGAAAAAAGGAAGGACAAATAGAGATTTTAGTACGTTCCGTTTCCTGCCAGTCATATTAAACCTGTTAAACAAAGTAACAGAACTCCAAGCATTGCTGAACAGATTACTCAAACATTATTATTATCAACTATTTTTGGTTCATTAATTTGTATTTTATAGCCAAACTTTATGATTTACAATTGCTAATTACACTTAGAAAACTTTGTCCGCAAGAAAACCACTCTCTAAAATAAAATAAACTTCATTTAAAAGCGTTATACTTATTTTTTGACTTGTATTTATAAATGCTAATTATTTTATTGCGCTTAAGTTCAATTTTACTTCCTTGGAATTGAGTAATTTTTGTGATAAAGCTGCAGTGATATACATTTTTAGGGTTCCGTACTCATGAGAGTGAAACGGAACCCTATTACCAAAACTTCTACGGCCGTCCGTCCGTCCGTCACAGCGTCCATTCTCCGAAACGGCAAGAGCTAGAGAGCTGAAATTTTCACAGGATGTTGTTATACCTTGCCGCTACAACAGCAAATACTTAAAACAACAACACGTCCAAAACTATCAGGTGTCCCCATACAATGAAAAGTAACAATTAGCTATAGCTCTCGAACCGTAAGAGATAGCCGAGCTGAAATTTGCACAGTATATGTATTTACAGATGCTCTTCAACAATAAGTGCTAAAATTAACACCAAGTTGAAAACTACCAGGTGTCCCCATACAACGTAAAGTAACAATTAGCCGTTTGTCTCGAACCGTAAGAGACAGGGCGATGAAATTTAAAAAATATAGATATTCACATATGCTCCACAACAACAAATGGTAAGAACAACAACAATTCCAAAACTACCAGGTGTCCCTATACAACGTAAAGTAACAGTTAGCTATAACTCTCGAACCGTAAGAGATAGTCGAGCCGAAATTTGCACAGTATATGCATTCCCAGACAACAGCAAATGCCAACAACAACAACAAGTCGGTGTCCCCATACAACATAAAGTAGCAATTAAACGTAACTCTCAAGCTGGAATTGGGCACTGTTTTCCCCATTTGAGAGAAAAAACTTTGTACACTGATTTACTCCTGTCTTAATCAAATAAGTTTCACTTGAATTGTTTGACAATGAAGAAATATATAGCCTTGGAATATATTCTATTAACTGGTGAATTGATTTTACAGAAATAATATTCCCGCGAAATTCTGGAAATTTTCAAATCTTGCACCATTATTATAATAGTGACCGCCAAAATTACAACAACGACCTGCATCGAACAGATAGGTAATTTTTATAACCGATACTGTAGAGTATAAAAATAAATACCACCAGGGTTATTGTTGCATCCCTTTTCTTTGTGATAAAATTGTATTGATCACTATACTTTTAAAGAAGGCAAGAAAAGACAAGAAAAATAAAAAATATTTTTGGTTCAATTTTTTATTGAGCTGCAACGAACAACCATTCATACTACATTTTGTGCTAAACTAAAAACTTCAAAACAAATTGCTGGCTTAATTTTAATAACAACTTTTACAAATATGCAGTCTAAGTCTTGCATAAGTAAAAAAGAAAACTGCAAAATAATGTTATTTTTATTACTGGTTTCGCTGCATACTCCTTCTATGTTAATGCAGTATAATCGAACAATTAGCAAATACAATATCATTTCGGAACCACTGAAAATTGGCCTTAATAGTGTTCTAAGCAAATTAAGTTGATATCTAATAGTACTGAATGTTATAAAAACTTAGTGCCAGGCCAGCGATGTCACTCGACATCGTTCGCTTACCCAAAAAACACTGAAAACAATAACACAGTTTTGAATTTTGTTATTATTTTGCGTGAGCGAGCGAGCCAGCGATGGCGCGTGACATTGCGAGCCTGCCAGTTAATGTTACTAATTTCTAAAGATTGATTTTAGATTAGTTTATGCGTGTGCAGGATTAAGATACTGAAACGGTCCACGCTTAAAATGTAATCAAGAATTTCTTCGGGATGAAACTGAGTAGGGAAAAAGTTTAGAAACAGAAATAGCTGAAAGTTATTTACTGAAAAAAAAAACTTACCCGGGATCAAATTCATTGTAGCAAATGTCGATATTTTATTTAGTTATTCATTTCCTCAGCCAGTTTTGACTCGATGATTTCCAAATTTCCCGCTAACCCTTTGCAGTTGGCAGTTTTTGGTACAGCAGATAGAGTTGAATCAATAATCCAGCATAAATGCACGTGTGCTGAAACTTTATTGTAAGCTCCAGCAACATTCATTAATTTTGTTTTGGTCAAAAAATATGCGTTAGTTTCTGCCATTTTATTGCCAAGTCAATGCCAAATAAAACTGTTACTTGCAAGTTTTTTAGTTTTATAGTGCAGTGTAACTACAACATATTTACCTACACATGCACATGTATATACACATATATATATATATATATGTACATTTATGTAGTAGAAATATCCCAACGAATAAATATTTTTGCTATTTAAGAACTTGACTGTAAGCTTTCGCACGTTGCGCGATGGTAAAAAGTCTGAAGCTTGTAAAGTATTAAATGAATTTTTCTAAAATTTGAAATAGTAATAGATAAATATAGAAAATTGTATTAAGTCGTATATTATTTTAATTGTTTGAGCCTTAAGGTCACTTGTTTTTTTATAATTGTTTATTGAATTCAATATTTCGATATCACAATGGATATCTTTTTCAGGAATGTTTCGATGTTTTTTCAAAAACCTTTTCTTTTTAACAATTTTAAAAACAAAAACAATTTATACTGACAAATGTTTGGAAATAAGAAATGTAATAGTTGCCTTACATTTGATTATTTTATCCCTCACAGTCGTATGTGGAACAGACCTTCCTTCACTCTCCACAGTCTATGCCACAGCTCTACCAAACTTCAAGCTCTTGAATAATATCAAACAGCAATAATGTTTAAATATTTTATTATATTTTCTTAGCACTACTTGACGCTTTGAATATTCTCGACTGAATAAAATTATCAGGAATATTGAAAAAATAAATTGACGTGCTCAGACAAAATATTAAAGTATATGCATACTGAGGTTTTGAATTAGAAATAGTTCAGTGTTGTCGATTCATATGATGGTACAACCCTGCAAGAAATATCTGATGGAAACTAACACATTAACAACTTATTTACTAACACATGCAAAGCAATTGTATAGCTTTCAGAGTTGCCATCACAATGATATTTTTAGTATTTTGATTTCCCCGTATTAATTTGGTAATTTAGTTTTTAACTACGTTTGTGCATTAATGTTTTTATAGGGTCATTTGTTGTCTTTTCTTTGAAAAAAATTGTGCTGTGCTGCGAAAGTTTTTTCCATATCATTCAGTTTTCTATTGTTAAAACTGCTACTGACTGCTGTTTTTCATTTAATTTTATCTAAAGGTATCTCTCAAATAGTTTATTCTATTCTCTATGAATAGAATTATTTGTAGACCGCTTTTTTTATTTAATAATATGGAAATTAATAGCATTATATGTTATTTTTTGGCCATTTTGAAAAAAAAGGATTTCGGATGATCACTTTACTGAGGTGGTAACGCTGGTTTAAAAAATAAATCACACGTACACGAATGTTTACATCAGTTTTTTCATTTTGCCCTTAAGAAAATTATAGAAACCCTGATGTATGGACCCATCAGCAGTGTCGGTCATATGATGCATCAAATAACCGACACTGTTCTTGCTGGGAATGAACTATAGCGACTTTCAGCAATAAAAAACTACATTTTTAGCGTCATGCTTTCTTATATGTATAGCTAAAATGGAAGCGGGGCTGTGGCGGCTGAAATGTACTCACCCACCTCAAGTATGGGTAACATTGGGTAGAAAACATTTTAATACCTCTTACAGTTTAAGAGGCAGTTTCCGTCAACTATTTTTTTTCAGGTTTTTGCCTCGTCTTTGTTTGGTCTTTTACGCATAACTTTTTTTTTTTTGTTAAAAAAGATCTTAATTTGAAGTCCAAAATTAGTTTGCTACAAAATTCTAAGGTACATTATTACAACTTACAGGTAGGATTTTGTTGGAAGCATTTCGCAACAGTGCTTTGTAAGTGGAAACTTCAAACATAAGATAGCCAAAAGTTTTTGAATTTTTAAATTATAAGAATTTATTTCGCAATAATGCACGTAAATTCATTCCATTAACTATCGGCAAGTTGTAATGACAGGTCTAAGTAAGATTAAGTTGAAATATGTTGAAATAACTCGGTCATCAAATGAGTCGTAGTTAGAAAACTTTTAGTTTTTGTTAAAAAGTCGTTAATTTTTCAAAAAAAAAGATGGCTGCATTTTTCTTAAGCTTGCAAAAAATTTTGCACCAACTTTTATTCTTATTGTGATTTATTACAAAAGAAGACTCTGTAAATACAATGTATATGGAAAAACATATTGCTTTTGAATTTGGACTAACTTGCCCTGCAAGAACAGTGTCGGTCATATGATCCATCATATGGCCGACACTGCTGATAGGTTCATACATCAGGGTTTCTATCATTTTCTTAAGGCAAAATGAAAAAAACTGATGTAAACATTCGTGTATGTGTGATTTCTTTTTTAAACCAGCGTTACCACCTCAGTAAAGTGATCATTCGAAACCTTTTTTCAAAATACCCACAAAAATTACATTTAATGTTATTAATTTCTTTATTATTAAATAAAAAAAGAGTTTTTCGAAAAATTTAATTAAACAATTCACTTCTAAAATAGAATAAACTATTTTAGAAAAACGTATAGATAAAATTAAACGAAAAACAAGATTCAGTAGCAGTTTTAACAATAGAAAACTGAGTTATATGGAAAAAGCTTCCACAGCACCATTTTTTTTCAAAGAAAAAAGAACAAATGAACCTATAAAAACATTAATGCATGAACGTAGTTAAACAGTAAATTACAAAGTTAATACGGCAAAATCAAAATACTAAAAAAATTGCTTTTCATGTGTTAGTAAATAAGTTGTTAATGTATTAGTTTCCATCAGCTATTTCTTGCAGGGTTGTGTACTAACTTGGCAGGAGACGAAAGTCGTAAATTTTTAAAATAATTTTTGGGTATGTAAAATTTTGCCCAGTGCTGTAAAAATCCAATAGTAAGATTTTTGTTAAAAATTTGATAGAAATTGTCGCTGCCAGGGTGGCCGTTGAAAATTTTGAAAAAGTGTCATAAAAGGGGAATTCTTTTCAAAAAAGGCTACTTTAAAATAAAAAAGGGTCACATTTTAATAACAAAAAAAGAACAAGATTCAAATTTACTTTTCTTAGCTTCCTTAAAAGGTATTAATCACTAAAAAGAATTCATAGCTCGTTAATATTAAAATAACAAATTATAAAATTAAAATAGCATTCACTAATGAAGATTTATTTTAGCTAAAGAAAAAATAACGAAGAATTTTAACAATGTAGTAAATAATAAGGGTCTTATTCATAATAAATATTTTAGGTTTATTAAACTCTTATTTGACAAATAAGCCTGATATAATTTTTATGAGTTAGGTGGTAAGGCTAAAATAAAAGTAAATATAATATAATACATATTGGTATTTAGACCATAAAGTAATTTTAAAACTAAAAAAAAAACAATTCACAGCAGCGTTACCATATTTTTTTTTTCAAAAAACTTGCCATACCAGAAAAAAACCTTTTTTTAATAAAAACAAACTTTTTCCTTATCTAAACCAAAATAATAAACGAAAATACAAAAATAAGATTTCATTTTTATTAAAAATATTTAAGAAAAATACATGTTTTTTCCAACTAAAAGAAAACATAACATAACCCACAATACAACACCACCATTGAAGAAACCATTTCGCTTTCGGCTCTCGTTAAGGTAAGTTTGTAAGTTTGCTCGCGTTAAGTTCAGAAATAAAATTTGTTTATGTATTCTTGAGATAATTCTTCCACGAAATTTATTGCTGGGATATGTTTAATGAGTAAAAGTTAAATTTAGGTGGACCTCCTTAGAAAATAATTTTAAGCAAGTTTTCAAAATGTTTGTTTACTTTTGCGATTAAATAATATTAATTATTAACGGCTTACTTAAATAAACTGGCTGTGCTGGCTTTTTTTTTTGAAAATGTATATTTGTACACGTTTCCATACAAACATTGCATTCTTTGATTCATTTAATTTTTTTTTTTTATCTTTGAACAAACAATAAACAGCTTTATCAATTATAACAGATGTTTTTGTTTTTCTTCGTTATTGTGCTTCATACCACAAATTTACACAGCGAATTTTAACCGGCGTATACGTCGTGTTGGGCGAAATTCTTCGTTCTTCCCAGTTGTGTTCCTAGTAGCATTAGGTTGAAAAATTGTTTAGGTTTATTAAAACAAAATAAAAATCAGGTACAATGTTGACAAAGGAACAGAACCATGACCTTTTTTCCAACAAAATATTTTTTTTTACGTTTGTGGAGCTAAAAAAATTAAATAGACGGAATCAATTAAGCGAAACATTTGCTCTTGTTTTTCGCAATGCGGTCTTAATTTGCGAACAAATTAAGCCGGTGACGCAATTAAACGGAACTCAATTAAACGGATGTCTTAACATAGACAGTTATACTGAATGACTTCGTTCCATGATTTTTAGTGCAATAAAGCGGGAATCTCAATTAAGCGGAAATAGCTGTATATGATTTTCAATTGTTAATAATTTTATTGGGCTTTCTGGTCCAATTTCTACTTCCTCAAAATTGGGAAAAAAAAATTTTTTATGATAAAATTGGAGTGATTAACATTTTCAAAGAAGACAAGAAAATTAAAGTTGAAGACCCACTGGCTGGGATACATGCCATGGCTGTTTCACGTTCACCACGACTCTCATCAGCACCCAACTACCTTTTAAATAAGACAAAAGAGTCAGTAAGTCTTCAACTTTACTTTTCTTGCCTTCTTTAAAAATATTGATCAGTTTAATTTTATCACAAAAAGAAAAATCTTTCTCAATTTTGAGGAAGTAAAAATTGAACTAGAAAGCCCAATAAAATTATTAACAATAAACAATTTTTCTTTGCGCTATCTGTACTGGCTAATAGTAAAAAATACGGTAGCTTTCATTCTAGAATCAACTTTTTATTAGGAGTTAATCAATCATAAATACAATAATTGTGCGACAAAAAGATTTCTAAGAAAACGTGCCTTTACTTAAAGAACAACTAAGAGCTAAATTTTATATACACATAGAAAAATCTTTATGAAATCAACCTTTAATTTTTCCAATTGATTTGATTGAATAATACTTTAATAAAAAAATAGATAAAACAAAATAGTAAGCTTTCATGCAATATGATACAAACATACGAATAAGTACATCTGTATATTAAAATAAAGGTGGGTATTCTGAAAAGTTCAGAGACAATATCCACTAACATTAATTTGGAATGAAACTAAAATGCAATCGATATCATAAGACTCAAAGATAAGCTTGTTATAATTATTCTAATTTTATTAGTTACATATGTATTGAAATTTGATCAAATGATGAAAAGCTTTCCCATCAAGATTAACTGCTTGTTCCTCTAAATGCAAACGAAGTTTTCTTTCGAATATTTGCCTTGAAAACTGCAACAAGTTTTATATTGTTGTTTTCAATGTAAGTATGCGAAAGGAGAATCCTTTCGCATTTAGAGGAACAGTTAGTATACATATGTAGGGGTGCCGAAGGTAGATCGTCGCTGACAGAAAATGATACAGAAGAATGGTAGAACAAAGACTAAAAACGAACGTAACATTTACTAAAGGAGTTAAACTGAAGTTACACAGTACGCTTTCTACGCGTCGACGCTTTTCACGCGGTTGACAAAAAAGTAGGATTAGTGCATTTGTATGTGACAAGTTACAGAGCACAAAGCATAGAACGCGAAGACGCGTAGAACGCATAAAGTAGACCTACTTTCTACTTTTATATGCGTCGCAAGCGGCATGAGAAAATGTCAGCTGTTTATAATAACCAATGCTGTGCCTACTCTCAACGTTATCGATAAATACATTTTATATCGTAAAATAATTTATAAAATCTTTTGCAAAAAAAACATTTTTAATAAAAAAAGAAAAGTTTTGTTACAAATTTTATAAACGTTTTCACGAATAAACCAAATTGTAATTGTTTTTTACAACACTTTTTTCATTAACGAAATTTGGATTCGATTTATCGATTGCGTTTGCGTACTGAGTATCATCACTGTCATGTTTACAAATATTTTTAATTTATTAAAACAAGCGATATGGAAGAGAAGCTAATAAATGCAGTTAAAAACCACGATCTTTTATATAATAAAACCTTGCTGCTCTATCGGAACAAAAATAAAAGAGCAGCTGCATGGAGTGCAATAAGTAAGGAGCTTAATTTACCACGTATGCATATACATACATATAATGTACAATTTTGGAGCTTTTCGTAAGCTCTTATCGCACAAATAACAATGCTTATGAACTCTATAAAGTCCATTAATTCTTTTAAAATTCCAATTTCACTTTCCATTTTGTAAATATTTGTTTTGTATGCTAAAAATATTTGCACAACAGCTGATCAAAACAAAAAAAGATGGCGCGTATGAAGCGTTGTATGTAACTTGTAGTATGAAACGCATAGAACGCATAAAACGTATAAAAAGCATGAAAAGCGTGGACGTGTCTAAAGCGGGCCATGTAACTTCACCTTTAGTTGAAAACGGACAACCAAGTCATACGGACGCGTGATCCAATACTTATTTTAAGATTTACGAATATTTTATATGAAATAAACTTAATGAATATTCTATGTGAACATAAATATACGGAACGCGTTTCTTTTCGACTAAAGGGAGATAATCAAATCCTACACATATGTAAATAAATATTTTATATATTTATTTGAGCTTAAGGTCTTTTAGAATTTGACCACTCGAGCATCCCCGTCAATACCTCGCTCTCCTTCGGATAGCTTCTTCAGGACAATAATATCCGAGTGGTCAAATTCCAAAAGATCTTAAGCTCAAATAAATATATAAAATATAAAAAAAGGGGTCAAAATGATTAAATATTATATGTATATAAATTATATATTTTTTAAATGTATTAATTCAGGTCCAAAAATGAACCTTTTCAAAAAATATTTGCTGTATTTTTTGAAAAGGTTCATTTTTGGACCTGAATTAATACATTTCAATTGGCTCCTAAAGCAAATAAATAATTAAGTTCATATTTAAAATATTTTTTAAATGTTTTTCATATTTTATGATATTTCTTGATGTTGATTTCACATAAGTTTTTTCTATGTGCTTATGATTGATATTTTCAAGGATCCAACATGAGTGCGTATTTAGAAAGGAAATTCGGGATGCTTGTCCACTCTGTTTGGAAGAAATTGTTTAGAAATTGTTTAGAAAGAAATATGAAAAATTCAAATAAAAAGAAAAACTTACCCAGGGAAAAATTTGAAATCGCAAATGCGTACATTCGCATCCAAGCCTTTCATTTTCTCAATTTCTTCATCGGTGAGATTGAAATCAAAAATATCCAAATTTTCTTTCAATCTTTCAGGATTTGTACTTTTCGGTATGGCGGATAGACCACAATCAATAATCCAACGTAATAGTACTTGGGCTGGAGTTTTATTGTGAGCTTCAGCTATTTCCTTGACTACTGGAACATCCATTAGGTCAGGCAATTCGCGTTCAACGCCCGCCATTTGATTCAAAGTTGCAATGCCCTTAGAGCCCAAAGGTGAATAGGCTGTTACAGCTATATCCTCACTTTTACAAAAGTCAATCAAATCGGGTTGTTGCAAATATATATGATGCTCAATCTTGCATAAAAGTTTTATTGGTTTCAGATATGTATAACAATTAAATACATTTAATTACAATTTTACCTGCAAGTTTGCTGGTCTTATGGTGCAGTTATCAAGAACTCGCTGAATTTGGTTGATGTTGAAGTTTGACAAGCCAATAGCTTTAGCAAGACCCAGCTCATAAATAGCTTCCATTTTCTAAGAAAATATTAAATATGCAATAATGGCTGAGTTCACAAGTGCAGTCGTATCGCTTGTCATTGTGTTTGGAAAGATATTTTAAATAAAAATCTTCAAAATAAAAACACTTTTTAAATTATTTATTTGCGAGTTTGATTTTTGATGTTTAAAACTGACTGTCTCTCCAAATACAAGGGTAAGCGGTACAAATTGGCCTGTGAATTCAACCAATCACCCCTATCATGAATAATTTTTCCCCTAAAATTTTTTCCCATTTCCCAAAAGTGCGATCATGAATTACTTTTCCCATAAAATGTGTTCCCATTCGAATTTTCCCTTATCGTGAATGGATTTTTCAAAGACATTTTTCCCATTTTTTTTTTATCAATTTGTTCATTGTATTTTCTTTGGAGAACTAGAAAAAAAGATGCAAGTTGTTGCTACATTTTAATGGATATATAAATTAGCTGAAAAATATTTTTAGGTTTAAATCAATAAATAATGTGCAACGTGACATGCTTCTCAATAGGGTGCAAAATAACCGACCCATTGCAGGTGGTTTTGTGAAGGTTTCTAAAGATGTGGTGGCCGAATTTTGGTATTCGCTTACAGAAGAACTAAAAAGTGCTGGCCCTCCTTTTAAGAATGGAATTTCATCCACGGATATTTAATCCATTCTGCTCAGAGACTTTTCTAAAGCATCCAACACTTTAGAGAGAACTTTGCAAAAAGTGGATTGCGCCATTCTTACTTCGTAATCTCTTCCAACACTTTTTTGGTATCCACCCTCTGCAAAAAAACGTAAGCATGCGCTTAGTTTTACAATGGGCGGAATATCAAATGATTTTTTTTTCCGACAGAGGATCTGTCAAAATATTCAACAGGCAAGAAAACTCCGATTTATTCACCCTTTTTACCTTTTAAACTACAAATTTCTCTTTATTAGTTATAAAACATAAATTTAATTACTTTTTACCCACAAATTTTCAATAAATTTCCTTTGTATTTACATTTTCTTCTTCCCAAACGTTCCCATAATATTCATGATAGCAAATTTCCCTACTTGGGAATTGAAAATTTTATGAGAATAAAAATTTCACATTTTACTCACGATAGGGGTGAATATGTATGTATGTACTAGAGATGTGCGCGTGAGTGATTTTTAGTTAATAATTCATGCGTGATAAAAATTCATGCGTGATAAAAACACCGCATAAATATGTCTTTAGTCCTGCATGTTAAAGCTTGAAAACTTTTTTACATAGATTATATAGATACCTTCCATACTGCGATGTGATCAGTTTGGGGATTTATGACAACAAGACCATTTTCATCGCGCTTGAATTCGCCATTTTCCAAAAATACTCCAAATGGAACATGTATCAGATACAAGTCAACGTAATCTAATTGTAAATCAGCTAATGAATTACGCAAAGTTGGCTCAACATATTCGGGAATTAAAGCTGCAAAACAAATCCAAAACGTTTAATTAAAACTTTTTATTTATTAAAAAAAAGAGGTGTTACAAAGTCAAAAATAATTTATATACTTTTGTAATGGCCCAGTGAGGATAGAACTTGCGTAGACCGATAGATTGGTATAAACTATTTTTTATTATTTGACGATAAAAAATTTGTTTTAAAGGCGAAATTGCACTGGGCACGGCAAAACTTGGTATATGGCACTGTAACTGGAGCAAAGCTGCGCTTCGCAGCAAAATTCGTTTTAAGCCTATTTAGTGATTCAAACAAAATGAAGTGTGGCTGATAGAGTTAAAATTTCGTATTTATGTGAGGAAGAATGTTTTCTGTCTTTTTCAGACGTAAAATGTTTCCGGCATAAAAAGTTTGTTTGAACATTTCTGATTCTCATTTTGTTCATGAGAATTTTGGAATAAATAGTTGGGCTTCAAACATTCTTTTTAGATTTTTCGAGTCTACTAATGTGTTGTTTTTAGCAACAACGAAATGTCGGCGGCATGTAGACGGCTGAAAAAGACAGAAAACATAAAGGTGTATTTTTAGACCTAAAATACTAAAAATGAAATTGTTTTTAAAATTGTTGCTGGTTGTATAACGTGTTCGCGTGGTGCCCCGGTGTATAGTTCTGATGCCGCCTAAGGCCGTGATTCACTATCCTATTGAATCGTACGATCTGTTAAAAATGACATGTGTGTCCAAAAAGTGTGATAGTCTGGACTAAAAGTGTATGTATGTGTGTGAAAGACTTTTTGACAAGTCTGTCCGATTTGTTAATCTTTTGAAAATTTTCAAAAACCATCGTTTGCTATGCGATCAGAGTTGCCTTTTTGAAGTTGTTTACAAAAGTATAATAGTGTGGCCGTGTTGATGCGACTTTTTAAAGTAGGACAGAATTCTATCAGAATGAGCTAGCAATTTTCAGTGAATGAATCGTACGATTGAGTAGGATAGTGAATCACGGCCTTTAATGTGACATGAGAAATAATAAAACTTGCCGCATTGCTTCGCGTAACCCAGTATGGTTTAACCTTTAAGGTCAAGTAAATCAAAAATTTCGTAAAAGTTTTAATTTTAAAGTTTTACACCGGCAATCACACTGACAGTTAAAAAAATATAACGCTGTTCTGATACATTTTAGAAAAAAATTCTATATGAAATATATGTTCTAAAATGAATTTCAACCAAATTTTATTATTTACGAATACCGGTGTTAATTTTTAAGTACGGGATAGATCAAACTTTGCTCGGAATTCATGTCATCATATTTTTACTAGTTTATTTCTTTTTAGCGTTCCGTACTCATCAGAGTGAAACGGAACCCTATTACCGAGACTTCTACGTCCGTCCGTCACAGCGTCGACTCTCCGAAACGGTAAAAGCTAGAGAGCTGAAATTCGCACAGTATGTATTGACACATGCTCTATAACAAAAATGCTGAAAACAACAAGTGGAAAAATACCAGGTGTTCCTTTACAACGTAAGGTAAAAATCAGCCGTAGCTCCCAAACCGTAGAGACAGAGAGATGAAATGTCCACAAAATATGTGCTCACATATGCCAAACAATAACAAATGCTAAAAACAACAAAAAGTCGAAAACTACCAGGTGACCCTATGCAACGTAAAGTAACAATTAGCCGTTACTCTCGAACCGTGAGAGACAGAGGGATGAAATTTGCATTACATATGTATTCGCATATGCTCCACAGCAAGAAATGCTAAGAACAACGATAACTCTAAAACTACCAGGTGTCCCCATACAATGAAAATTAACAGTTAGCTACAACTCTCGAACCGTAAGAGATAGAGAGCCGAAATGCGCACAGTCTATGTATTCCCAGATGCCTTACAACAGCTAATGACAACAACAACAACAACAGCAAGTCGAAAACTACTAAATGTCCCCATACAACGTAAAGTAACAATTAAACGTAACTCCCAAGCTGTAAGAGACAGAGAGATAAAATTTATACAATGTATGTATGTATTCTCATATGCCACTCCATATATTACGCATACGTACGGAACCCTAAGTGTGCGATCCAGCCTCGTACTGGACTGAATTTATTTTTTTAAATAGAAAAATATGGCTACTTAGTAGCAAAAAGTTTTCAGGATAATTTTTTAAGGCTATATAACACTACAAGTTTTAGAGAGCAGTGGAAATATAACGCATGTAGTAGGAAAATACACCATGTGCAAAGAGTCCAATTACGCAAATACCAAGAGTGGTGCTAAGTCAGCGGATTTCGAACAAGCTCAGGCACTTAAACCAAAGTTCTGTTTTTTTTTTTTTTTTTATTAATTTTATTTATTTATTTGATTTCAATACAAAGAAAGCCTCATGGCCAATAATACATGTATTGTTAGTGAAATGTCTATGTAAATTAATTTGACTAATTCTAAAATTAAAACCTAATTGTTAGTTAGAAGGCTCCCCAACCATCCAAATACCACCAAAAAATATAAAACTAGTTTCGATATTGAGAATTACAATCGCATTTCCTAAAAACCAAGGATACTTCGAAAGATTTAAAAATTTATTGATGAATATTGTTAAAATACTCGAAGAGCATTTTACTATAAGTATGATAAGTATAACAAAATAATTTGAGAGTATTAGGAAGTTGACTCCAAATACGATGAACTCTTATCACAAAAGATCGATCAAATACTGAAAGGCGCCCCAAGGGGACGTTGATTTGAATGTTGCGTGTTGAGTTACCAAAAGAAAATTCGTTAGCTAGTAGTGTAGGTCTTCCAGTTTTAATGATTTTATAAAAGTGAAGTAAAATACGTATTTTCAGATAATTGTCAAAATTGCTTTTTAAAATTTCAGGGGTAAGTTCAGAAACACGTTCATGCTCCATTACACCAATATTGAATACATAACGAATAATCTTTCTAATTATTCTCTCAACAACATTCATTTTTCTCCTTTGATCTCCCCAAAAGTTCAGAATTTCAAATAAGTGCCCGACACTTGTCCCATTGTTTGTATTAGGTTTTCAGACCTATTTTGAAATTTTGTCCGGTTTTATTCCTTTTTGCCCATTAAAAGTTTAAAAAGTATAAAAATGGCATAGTGCATTTGAAATTTTGTGCTTAGGGGTCTAATACTTGTTTTACTTTTTTCCTGCTCCCACCCATCTCTGCAATTCAAAAAAGTACCAAATTTTTGTTTTTACCTCTTTTATCCGCCTAAAATGCAGAATTTCGAAAAAGTATCAGTCACATTTCCGATTAGTTTTAGTAGGCTTTCAGGCTCTCTGAAAAAAAGAATTAGACACGGGACTAACTATTTCGGCTATACTTTTGGGTACTTTTTAATTTGCTGTAGGTAGTTTCGATTTCGAAATTTACAGATTCACTGTTATAAAGAACAAGACACTTTTTACTTTGTTACCCTGATAGTTTCAGAGTCTATCACGGCTCACGGCTTGAAAATTACAGCTAAATTTCTTAGTTTCTTGTATGAACACAGCCTCTAGTTCCCAACTCTTTCTTCTTTAGTATTTGCTGTTGTAGCAACTACATATCTTTTGAGAACTCCAGAAAATGGGTGCTGTGAGGGAAGGACGGGCAGCAAAGTCCTAATAATATTGTTGCCTTTTTAATATCTGTTATTGAAATAAAAACATATACGGTATTCAAACGGTCTCATATTGTGTCATAATGTCAGAAAGTACTAACATTTTATGATAGTTTAAAAAAATTGTTGTTGTGCTGCAAACAAAAATAGTCATAAATTAATAGGACTTCATCGACTGTGTTTAGTGATTCGTCATAAGTTAACAGCATACATCTGAGGTGAACGGCTAAAATGTATTCGTCGAGCCGGTGATATTATTTTCCTGCCGCAAATTATATTCTAAAAAAATATAATATATATACATAAAAAAACTCTTATATGCGTATAACGCTTATATGTATGTATGTACCCAAACAAGAATACATTTGTTTAATAGCTGAAGGCCTTGTTTTACTATCCTACTCAGTCGAACGATAAGGTAAAAATGAAATGTGTTCTCAAAAAGTGTGATAGTATGGACTAAACATGTTTGTGTGCGATACGAATGTACGCATGTATGTGTTTCGCAGATATATATATATATATCAACATCCCCATCCATGCATATCACCTAAAAATGAGATACTACTAATCTTAGAAGACTGGCAGCCCACAAACGCTTGAGTACTGGCCGCCGTCTAAAAAATGAATCGACTTCGTTCAACCGTCGCCAGCTGTTTTTGTTTGAATAAACTTATTTATTCAATTTAATATCATTTAAGAAATAAATGCATTAAAATATATACATGTGTATATGTTCGTAAATATGGACATATTTGATTTCAAATTTACTTCAATCAGCTATCAAAACATCTAATAGCTAGTTTTCGCACAAACTGGCTATTATTTTAGGTTTTTCACTTAATTTTGGCATTTTGACAAAAATATTTAAATTGCTTTCCTTTTCTTTAACAGCTGATTCATATTTGATATAGCACACTACTTCATGACAGGTTGCTCACAGCAGTCATATATTTTCGTGCTATTATTTTAAGACTTCTGACTTTAGGACGACCCTTTGAATACCATAATAGTATTTAAAAAATCTACAAGAGATTTATCTTAAGAAATTCAAATAACATTTACGATAAAACGCTTAAATTTGGTACCGCGAATAATTAATTTGACTACAAAAATATATTTTCGAATTATGACAACGCTAATAGAAAAAGAAGGAAATACTGCATGATAAAAAGCTTATGAATAAAACACACATATGTATGTATGTGTGTGTAAAATGTTATATTACCTGGTGGTGGCAGCTTGGTGGTAACGAAAAGTTCTTCCCGCGTAATACGTCCAGAATCCAACCACTCTTTTAGTACTTTGCCAATGGCCTTCTCATTCATATAAACTGGAGCCGTGTCAATATGGCGATATCCAGCCTCCAGTGCTAAATTAATAGCTACTTCAACTTCATCGTCTGGAGCCTTTAAGATTAGGAAAAAAAATTAAATGTCACAAAAAAATTTATTATTATTTTTTAAACGTAATAATTCAAATATTTGTTCGATTCAAAGATTCGTTCACATTTCGATCGTATATTATTTCTGGTTTTTGTTTTTTATTGCCCGAACCCCCGTCGAGTGCAATCGTTGCTTGTTGATACTAACTCTGCGAGGTCTGTAAAAACTGTCAGTCCAATGACAATTTAATATGAATAAATTTCTGTTCAAAACGTATTTAAGTCGTTTGTTATCTGTATATTAAATAAACAATTTGCGATATGTTGAAATTAAAATAAGCCTAAACAGCAAAAGCAAAAGCATGTTTAATGTTAAACGAAAATCCCCAAAAATCTAGAATATGCAAACTATAAAAAATCATTCCGAATTAATTGCCCAATTCTAATGCAAATTTGTTATTCTCATTTCGAGAAATATATCCCCGATTTGAGTATAAATTTCCTAATCTGACAACTCTGTCACTAATACTTAAAAAATACGATATTATATCTGTGCATCAGGTTTTAGATTGATTTAATTCTTTACTCTGCGGTTGATTGGTTCAAGAAATCGGTTACAATGTTCTCTATTTGTATGTATGTACATACGTACATACAAATAGAGAAATATCAATTTACCAGTTCCATACAAATGCATGATTAAATGATTTTTTTTTGTTAACCGGTTAAAAGAAAGCAAATATGTATGTATGCTATTATTGTTATGTTAATTTAAGTATAAACAGAGATTAATATTGTTGTTTAAGTCCACAGAGAGTCATTGAGAACGTGAAAATTAATACATTTTTCAGGTTTAGCTTATTAGCAGAACACGCATGATTTAGTACTGGTGAATTTTACTACCTTTCTTTGCTCATTAATGCTCAATACTTTTCATTAGGGCATTACATACATATGTATATGCCACTCAATAATTTTAATTGTGTTTTAGGCTTCCGTACTCATCAGAGTGAAACGGAACTCTATTACCGAGACTTCTACGTCCGTTTGTTCGACCGTCCATCTCAGCGTCCATTCTCCGAAACGGAAAAAGCTAGAGAGCTGAAATTTTCACAGTGTATGTATTTACAGATGCTCTACAACTACAACAAATGATAAAAACAACAACAAGTCTAAAACTACGAGGTGTCCCTAAACAACGTAAAGTAACAATTAGCCTTGACCATCGAACCGTGAGAGACAGAGGGATGAAATTTGCATTATATATGTATTCGCATATGCTCCACAACAACAAATGCTAAAAACAACAACAACTCTAAAACTACCAGGTGTCCCCATACAACGGAAAGTAACAGTTAGCTATAACTCTCGAACCGTAAGAGATAGAGAGCCGAAATTCGCACAGTGTTTGTATTCCCAGATACCTTACAACAACAGATGACAACAACACCAACAAGTGGAAAACTACTAGGTGTCCCCATACAACGTAAAGTAACAATTAAACGTAACTCTCAAGCTGTAAGAGACGGAGAGATGAAATTTATATAATATATATGTATTCACATATGTAATGGCACATACGTACGGAACCCTAAGTGAGCGAGCCAGCCTCGTACTTGACTGAATTTATTTAATGTTGACACAACAGGCAGTTTTATTTTTTTTTATAAATACAGAGAGAAAGATAAACATGCATACATATGGGTATTTCCATGAAATGGTCCACCGTTAGTTAAAAAAATCAAAACGCTCGCACAATTTTTTTAAGCACAGAAAATTGAGAAAAAAACTATTGACATTTTATTATTTAAGAAAAAATTTTAACTTATAATAATTTTAAATGATGGCAAAAACTTCTGAAAATATATGTTAAATTACAAAAATATGTATGAAGGTAAAAAGTGTCACGTGCGTAATGTAACGTGCGTAATCAAAAAAATTTTTTTTTCTTAGCCAACCCATGCACACTTGTTTTTGAACAAACCATGATTATAAAGGTCCATTAATAACCTTTATAAAAACATTTTTTCCGAAATAAAAATCTTCTACAATTCGCCTACTTTTGCAATATTTCATGCTGCTTTAAAAGGCACTTACGTTTTTTGTCACGTGCGTAAGTCAACTTTTATCGCATGGAACTTGGGTGCTCAATTTTCCAATATATATACTTTTTGGAAGGAACTCATCACATTAAATGTAACAATGGCAAAATTCCATTCAAAAATTCCAACCCATTTATATTTTTATAATATTCAAAACAATTAAACGTGCACAAATGTCACGTGCGTAACCATGGAAACACCCATATGTATCTGATACAAATAAAAACTATTGCATCTGATATACTCTAAAAACTATTGATACAGAGAGAAAGATAAACATGCATACATATGTATCTGATATAAATAAAAACTATTGTATCTGATATACTCTAAAAACTATTGTTGATCTGCATACCAACAATAGTTTTTAGGATTCCCACTCTTAGAGTGAAAACGGAATCCCATTACTGAGACTTCGCTTTACGTTCGTCTCTCCATCACAGTGCCCAGTCTCTGAGCTAGAGACCTGAAACTGTCACAGGACATGTGGCTGCCCAGCAGCTGCAACAGCAATTACTGAAAACCATAAAAGGTTTAAAACTAAAGGGTGCTCCCATACAAGAGACTGTGAAAATTAGCTGCAACTTTTGAACCATAAGAGAAAGATACATACTTGAAATTTGCACACGATATGTAATTACATGAGCTCTACAATATTATATATTAACAACTTAAAGGTAACCCATGCAAGAAACTGAAAATTAGCTGTAACTTTTGAATCGTAAGAGACAATATCCGAATTTGTTTGTTGCCGGTCTCAAATTAGAAAAGTAGCCAATGTAGGATTTGCGGTAGACCAAAAGATTTATGGAAATATTATGTTCAACGTATTAAGTCGCAGATGCGTATGTACGTTCGTATAATTTAAGCATAAAACTGTGAGCATCGCTATAAATTTTTACTAGTTCGTAAAGATTTCTGTTTGCATAGCAACAGATATATTAACTTTCTTCCTAAACTACTTTTGGAGTGCTCGAAATACATTGGATTCTGCAAATCCTGCGATTCGGGGACATTGCTGTAATGTTTCTTGTATTTGATATGACAGCAGCCTCTCTTGCAAAAGCATCAGTTCTTTGTCAAAGCTTCGTATATGTATTTGAAAACAAAAATTGTGGGAGCACCTATTACCTTCTAACTATGGTCACTGGCACAGACTAAACAGAAGGGTCACCAGTTACACCGCACTACACAAAATACCAATATTTCTATCAAATTTCATGAAAGTGACAGTGTTGGGGTGCATCCAGTGAAAGACAGAAAATATGAAAATATTTATCTGTTGGTAGACTCCGCATTTGTTTACATTTGATTTTTGGTTAGAAAAATTCAGTGCAAATCTAATGCAAACAAAACAGCTTTGCAAGCAAACAAATGATAATTACACTACCCAACAACCAAGAAAAAAAAAACCATATATGAACACTATATTTTTTTCGATGTGTTATGCCTATCTTAGTACAAAAATCATAATAATTTCAAATTCTTTGGATCATTTGTCTTAGAATCTTTTTTCTAAAATATGAGATTTTCATAAAAGTTGATCCAGACCTCTAGTCATAACTCAACTAAAGTTGTTGATGTGTTATGCCTATCTAAGTACAAAAATTACAAAAATTTCAAATTCTATGGATCAATTTTTATTAGAATCTTTTCTCTAAAATATGACATTTTCATAAAGGTTCATCCAGACCTCTAGTCATAACTTAACTTAAGTTTTTGATGTGTTATGCCTATCTAAGTACAAAAAATAAAGAAAACCTTATTGTTGTTTATTGAAAACTTATTAATGGTTTTATCACCTAGAACATTTATACAAAATAGAGTTTTATATTACAAACATGAAGCTTTGGCATCAGTTTGCAAGCCAAGCAGGTAGATTAAGTTTGCTCCAATCAACCTTAAGTTAAATGATTTTGCAGAGTCTAACGCTAGAAGGTACGTTTTCGCCAACTCAGTCTTGCGTCATAATTACGATCAATAGCGCAGTTCATTATTTGGTGCAAATGTCTTGCGTAAGTGCGAATGCAAGAAATCGTTGCTTTTTCTTTGCAACCCAACAACAAAATATACAAGGTTGCACTCGCAATATTTTTGCATTTACGCACCGCTAATTACGTGTTGCTTTTTTCGCATGAGTATTGCGTTTGCAACCCTGACACTCGAACAGCTGACATTTTAAAACAAAGCAAACAAAAAATTGTAGAGATGGAGCCAACAGCAATTACCAAAAAAATAAAACGTGAAAAATTAAAAATTGTGTATTAATTTATCAGCTGTTATTTGGAGTGCAATAAAATTTGCAAAGTTGTTAAAAAGGGTGCTCAATATTAGTTGCAATATAATCGCAAATGCAAATAGTCGCAACCAAAAACGCACCAAACGTTGAGTACCGCTAATGTGTTTTGCCGATTGGCTGTTTTGTGAATGACTGTTTTGTGATTGGAACACAAAATACGGCTACTGACTCGTTAATATTTATGTTTTTCTTTATGAGTTGTTTACCTAGATTATGTGCTTAGACTTCGTTTGTTTAATTAAAAGTATTTAGCAAAGAAATGTTTTTCATTAAAATTGCTTATTTGATAAATTTTTGTGAATCGAAAGGAAACAAGTAAAGCTTTGTATTTCAAGAGCTTACTTATTTCTATTCTTATCTAATCTCAATGCTAATAAAAGAAAGATTTTAAATTTATAAAATAAACAGCATTGTTAGTGAGAGTAAACCATGAAATTCAGCACACATATGTACATAATAAACTTGACATGTACATATAACATTTTCTCAAATGTGTGTAATTAATAATAATCAACAAGAATTATTTTAGCTCTAAAAATATACCTCACATTTCGTTGATGATAATCAACTCATCAGCAGACTCTGATTCTCATTTTGTTCATGAGAATTTTGCAATAAGTAGTTGGGCTTCAACTATTCTTTGTAGAGTTTTCGAGTCTACTGATGAGTTGATTAGCATCAACGAAATGTCGGCGGCATATAGACGGCTGAAAAACACAGAAAACATTAAGGTCTATTTTTAGAACCAAAATAATAAATTTCAATTGGCTCTTATAGCGAATAAATAATTAAGTTCATTTTTGAATAATCAATAATAAAATAGAATCAAAAAGATTTTCTGTATGGAAAGTCTTTTTCATAGAGATTTCTTTCTACATATTTGCATATGGCAAGCATTATTAATTTTATCAATAAGAAAAACACATAAAATTTAGAAGAAAACTTGTTATTCACATTTTAGTCTGGAACATCTAATAATATGGAAAAGTCGTAGACAAGAAGTTACATTTTCAGCATCGTGTTTTTTTTTAATTATTTGTTCGAGCTTATTTCGCTCTGCTGACGATAGCGCTTCTTCAGCGCAATAATATAATACATATTTCAAAAACTAATAAAGGTTCGAATAAACTTAATAACTAATCCTGTTATTTTAACTATAGCTTAAACAGAGGCGGCGCTGAATGTTGCCCACCTCGAGTAGGCAAAACGTTGTGCAGCCAATAACTTTTGTATTGTGGACCGACTTTAAAGATTTTTAAAGCTTTTTAGATTTTGCTCTTCAGAGCAAAGAAAAAATGGTTTTGAAAAGGTTTTGATATCTCTCACAGCTTTAGAGATATTTCCTTTACATTTTTTTTTGTTCCATATTTTTGCCTCGATTTTTTTGTTTAAGAACTTATTTTAATTTTATAACTAATTAATTTGTTCATTAAATTTTTAAATAAAATTATGCTTAAATATGTTAAAATAACTTAGTCTGATAAGCCCTTAAGCGGGTCGTAATTCAAAACTTTAAAATCAGTATTTCTCGGGAAAAATGTGTCTGCATTGTTTTTAAACTTGCAAAAAACTTTGTCTAACTTATATTCTTATTTTAACTTATATCAATAATGTGTAAAAAGGATAGTGTTTTGAATTTGAAATAAGTACGCTACAGTGGCAAGGGTCGAAAATCGACAATTTTGAATATAATATTTGGATATATGGGTGTGTGAAAAATTTAGCATGAGATTAATTGGAACGAGATTCAATATGAATTAGATTTAATTGGTGAATTAGGGGAAATTGTTTGTGTAAGGCCCTAGACATCCTAGAAAAAAAAATCATTAAGCAAATTATTAATAGATTTAATATTTAGTTATTTTGACCCCTTTTCTTTCTTATATTTTATATATTTATTTGAGTTTAAGGTCTTTTTGGAATTTGAATATTTATTTTTGTCAATATTTCGCTCTCCTTCGGATAGCTTCTTCAGGACAATAATAATGAAAAATGTTCCGAAATACGTCATAAATCTAATAGATCAGTATTTCTTCATAAAAATTTAGACAGATGCTCTCACGTGTTTCTTCGAAATGATGCGGTTAAAAAACCCCTTCAACAACCCTATGATGGTCCCTATCGTGTTTTGGAAAGAACAGAAAAACTTTTTACTTTGGATATTAAGGGTCGAAAGACAACTGTCTCTATAGACCGAGTGAAACCAGCACACATGTTTAATGATGAGATAATCGAAAACCCGAAGATAGTTACAATTCTTCATAGAACTTCAAATTTAACTTCAAACTCCAGCTCAAGAAATTTGCGAAGTTGATCAAAAATCCCCAAGAGAATAAGCTTTCCGAGAGTTTAATATTAAACTCTAGTGGGGGAGTATATGTAGCGGAGTACCTTGTTACAATACTACTTGTTTTTAAAAAAAATATAAAAATAAATATATACCTTTGAATTTAATAAATAAGTTTGATTGTAAAAATATATACATACATAATTAATAAACATTTTTCATTATTATTGTCCTGAAGAAGCTATCCGAAGGAGAGCGAAATATTGACAAAAATAAATATTCAAATTCCAAAAAGACCTTAAGCTCAAATAAATATATAAAATATAACAAATTATTAATATTGACAATTAACTTTTCCTATAATTCTTGATTTCAATTAAAATTGCTCTATTCTTTTGCGTGCTAAAATATTTTAGGTACATCTTGTATTGTCTTTGAGATATTCAAGTTTCAGTTTGATCAGTATAGAATACAAAAACAAAATACAAGGCAAAAACTGCTTTTGAAATTTAGATCGAAAACAAGACAAAACAGATAAGAGTGCTATATTAAGCTGTTGTGTATCTTAGATGACCGTCACAAACGTTCAATCAAATGCAATCAATATTGGGCCATCGGTTTTGTGATAGCTTTTGGCATGAGGAATAAAAGTTGCACTACGGCATATAAATAAAATAATTTTCCAGGCGATCGTTTTAAATTTTTTTTTTTCGTATTTTTGTCTTTTGGAGCCCGTAAGGGGTTGGTGTGTTCGATAAAAATATTGTGGAGAAAGAATGATCCATAATATGTATACTTTGTGGGATCGGAAATTAAAATTGTTTAAACTAAAATCGTAAACAAAGTAGATTTTGGGTATGACCTAGTCTACACACGCATAGCAATAGATTTAAGCTGGTACTGCACAGCAGCAAACGTTGTACAGTAATTATCGGATATAAGAACATCTCATATAAGAACAAAGCGCTTAGAAGAATCATTTGCAAAAACACCATATCTTTTTAGTGTTTTTTCTAACAAAAAAAGTTTCATATAAGAAAAACGCTTACATATAAGAAAAAAACTGATAAAAGAACATTTTTCTTGAACACCAAAACCACAAAGAATTTATATAAGAAATTTTCAAGGGCAACACTGAATTTATGTAGTTTGCATGGACAACTCTGTTTTCTGCCTGTTTAACGGCAACAACAACGTTTTTTTTTTTTACTTTTAGTGCTCATGAGAAGTTTTTGTTTCTTGCCTCGTAAATAAATAAATAAATAGTACAAAATGAATTATGTATGTACATGTATTTAGTGCATATAATTTTTTTTTTTCAAATTGAAGTTGTCTAGTTTTTTTATATCTATTTACTAAAGGGGTTAATAAAATAAAATTTGATTTGTTTTGTTTTTCTATTTACATACATACATCTACGTACATATATACATAAAAAGCTCGTATATTCATATAAGAAACAAATGCCTTATAATGCTAATAAAAGAAAGCTATGGCCATCTTATATAAGAAATAAGTTTCTTATATAAAAGAATTGTATATAAGAAAGAAACGCTTATAAGAAAGTTTTTTCGTGGATTTTTCAAGTTTCTTATATCCGTTAAATACTGTATAATTTTATAGTTTCATAATTAATAATTCTAATGAATTTTTTCATTAATATTTGTCCACTCATCCAATGAAAAATTTTATTGTGACAATCTAATGAATAAATTTCAATGAAAGTTGTCCATAAGTATTCATAATTTAGTTTAAAAAATCTAATTTTTCAAATTGCATTAAATTAATGACGGATTTCATTATAGCACTTTTTTAATTCTCATTTTGGCTTTAAAGAAGCTTAGATGTGAAGTCTAATGGCGAGCAGCACCTAAAAATTTCGTCTTACAAGAATCTACCTTTTTTGGTTTGGTGTAACTGTAACTAAGATTACGCGGAACCTTAACGAAATATTTCATTAAAATAATGTACTGTTTTCATTAGTTCAACAAAAAAGTTCTTAGATCTAATATATGTATGTATATGTTATATATAGCTCCCTAGAAATTGTGAATATTTTTATTTAGTTAAATAATTTTTTGGCATTAAACAAATTAAATACTTTACTAATGTAATTATTATTAACATAAATTCAATGAACCCCAACGTGGATTAAAAATCAATGAATTCCTAAGATATATAAACCAAATTCTTTCAGTGTATATCTGTTAAGCCATGTAGCTCTAATGACTTTGATTTTTTTTTCATTAGCGCAATTTCTTCCAATAATAATTATGAATTTTGTGCAACTGAAAGTAATTTACGGGCTTAAAAAAAGTGTGAAAAATGCCAAATACTAATAACAAAAGTGTTAATATTGCATTTAGTACTTTTTTCTTGAAAATTTTAATGCTAAACCAGAATATAAAGTGGTAAATTCAGTGCTAAAATGGCAAGCCTGCACTAAGGCATTAATTATTGGATTTCAGTTAATGAAGAGATTATTTCTATTGAAAATCGTTTAACACTTAAGAAAGAGCTAATAAATTTCTTCATTTCAAGTTCATGTGAACAAATCAAAAATAATTGTTTACATAAAAAGTTCACGTTTGAACTAATTATTTACATACGAGTATGAAAAACATTTGTGCAAAACAATACACTGAAAATAGACAAGAAAAAATGTTGAGTTTTCCGCTTTATTGCACTAAAAATTCTGGAACGAAATCATTCAGTATATCTGTCTATGTTAAAATACCCGCTTAATTGGTTCGCAAATTAAGGCCGCATTGCGAAAAACAAGAGCAAATGTTTCGCTTAATTAATTCCGTCTACTTAATTTTTTGTTTTGCTCCACAGAAGTAAAAAAACTTATTTTACTGCAAAAAGGTCATGGTTCTGTTCCTTTATAAACATTGTACGGTGAACGAACCTGATCGGTGATTCAATTAACCGAGTATTGCTTAACTGAGTTCCCGCTTAATTGCATCAAAAGTCGTGCATTTTTAGAAACTCAATTAAGTGGAAATAACTGTATTTAACTATCTAATCAACATAACACAGTATGCATTAAATTGCAACAGCTGTGCAAATATGTACTATAATTTCAATAAATCTTTTTCATAATTAAGTGATCGCAGATAACATGTTTGCACTTTAAGTCACATTTTGCATTTTAAGAAAATACGCTTCTAATAAAAAATTCTGATAACATCATCGCACATGTAAAGACAAATAACGGAATTAAGAACTAAGTGACAATTAAAAAAACGTTTCACCAAACATAAAATATATACAGTATTTATCAGATATAAGAAACTTGAAAAATCCACGAAAAAAGTTTCTTATAAGCGTTTCTTTCTTATATACAATTATTTTATATAAGAAACTTATTTCTTATATAAATAGCTATGGCTATAAGGCATTTGTTTCTTATATGAATATACGAGCTGTATGTATGTAAATAGAAAAATAAAACAAATCAAATTTTATTTTATTAACCCCTTTAGTAAATAGATATTAAAAAAACTAGACAACTTCAATTTAAAAAAAAAAATTTATATGTAGTAAATACATGTACATACATAATTCATTTTGTACTATTTATTTATTTATTTACGAGGCAAGAAAAAAAAACGTTGTTGTTGTTGTAAAACTGTCAGAAAACAGAGTTGTCCATGCAAACTAGATAAATTCAGTGTTGCCCTTGAAATTTTCTTATATAAATTCTTTTTCTATACATTTTGTGGTTTTGGTGTTCAAGAAAAATGTTCTTTTATCAGTTTTTTTCTGATAAGCGTTTTTCTTATATGAAACTTTTTTTTGTTAGAAAAAACACTAAAAAGGTATGGTGTTTTTGCAAATGTTTCTTATAAGCGTTTTGTTCTTATATGAGATGTTCTTATATCCGATAAATACTGTACATATACACCGGTATTCATAAAAAATAAAACATTGTTGAAATACATTTTAGAAAAAATTTTTCATATAAAATTTGTTCTAATTGTATTTGAGCAACATTTTATTTTTTATGAATACCGGTGATAGTCTATTCAATTCAATTTCTCAATAATTGGCAACTTTCTCAATGTGTGTGCGTGCATACAGTTGCGTTTACTTTACGCAGGTACTTTGGTAGTTAAATTATGATATTGTTATTTTTTTGGAAATAGAACAAAATTTTGGAAATTTTTGGAAATAGTAGCAAAATTTTCGGATTTTAGTTGATGTCTGAATGGAATAATTTTTAACGCATATTTTTTAACATAAATTTAAAATGTATTTGGAAAAAAGTATTTTGAGAGCACAAGTATTTGAAATACTTACACCGGTATTCATAAAAAATAAAACACTGCTCAAATACATTTTAGAAAAAAATGTATACGAAAAACTTGTTGGAAAATGTGTTTCAACAATGTTTTATTTTTTATGAATACCGGTGTTAGTATTTAAAATACAAATACATTCCTGAGACGTATATAAAATACAAATACAAAATACGTATTTGTATTTTAAATACGTATTTCAAGTACTGCCCAGCCCTGGTTATAAGCCAATGTTCCATACCTTCGTCTAGTCATAAACCAATTAATGTGACTTGACTGTGTGTCGATTACTTAATTCAAAATTATGAGTAGTGAGATTGGTTTGGCATTTTTTTCAGCAGTGATGCCACCTGATTCCTAGTTTAAAAGTATGTTGAAAATGATAGTTTATGAATCACTGAATCGTTAGTGGAAACATTAAATGCGGATGTTTAGTTTAACGACTGCATTATCTTTAAAAGTTACTGAATTGCACTACAGAATAGTATTTGAAATACAAATTGAAAAATGTTGAAAAAATTTGATTTGATAAAATTCAAAGAAAACTAAACTTAAAAACACAAAATAATAGTAAAAATAACACAAGTAGAAATAAAGTAACATTTGCTATGTTCACACTCCCAACATGTTGCATTGTAACTTTCTGTTACCAACAGCAAACATTACTTATGTGATTTTATATATCTATACTTTTGGCCGGAGTTTGGCAATAGATAAAAGTGAAAAGAAATACAGGGTCCGTCAAATAACTTTTTTTGGAACGAAGTTCCTTAACGCGGCTTGCTGGTAGTGGAAATTAGTAGAAATCGTCACGAAAGCGTGTGAGCTGTTTATATGTGTTGTTGTACTGTCGAAAAGCAATTGTGTATGATTGGCGGTGTCTCCACTGACAGCAGCGGAGACACCTACCAATAAATATTAATTAGTTGGAAAACGTTCCAAAAATATAGAGAATCATAAAATTTCAAAATTTCAAAAACAACATAAAATAAGACATACAGATTTCACCTTGTATTACATTCAAAGATGAAAAAAAAAAACGTAAGGAACTTCGTTGCTAACGGGGGTCCCCCGACCGCATTTATTTTTTTTTAAAACGGTGCAAAACATCGAGTGTAGCTTCGGCTGTGTGGCACGTAGCGCCGTCCTGTTGAAATCAAATATCCTCCTCTTCAATTTTTGTGAACAAAAATTCGTTTGACATGGTCCGATAACGATCGCAACGGCCACTCCTTGCTCATTTTCGAACAAAAATAGCCCAATTACGCCTCTGGACCAAAATCCGCACCAAACAGCGACTCGTTTTGGGTGCGTCGTTTTTCGTTTTCAATGTATGCGTGCGGGTTTTCTGTGCCCCAAATTTGACAATTTTGCTTGTTTACGTACCCGCCAAGATCAAAACGAGCTTCTTCTGAAAAGATGATTTTTTTTTTGCAAAATCGGCATCTTCTGTAAGCGTATACACAACCATATTCGTTTAGCGGAATGATAAAACTAATTATCTCTCAAATCAGATGGCGGACCCTATATAATCAATATTGAGCAGTATAGAATATCTCATAAAAGTTATAGCACATTGGATATATAAATCCACAGAAGACAGCAGTATATTTGCATTGTAGTACATTAACCATCTAATTCATAAAAATTATAACAGGTTTATGAAGCTCTTATTTGACAGATTTTCCATACAAATATGACAAATAACAGTCTTATAAGCCTGTAATAGTTTTTATGAATTAGGGGGTAAATCATTATCCTCCTTTTGAAAATGTTTCGGTGCTAAAAACAGAGAGTAGTAACTGTAAGAAACTTTACATGAACTTTAGAGTAGACACACAGAATTTAGCACACAATTATAGATAGTTAGTTAATAAAAGATTAGGAACCTGAATGTATTTAAATGTTTATAATTATATTAAAATGTTTAACATTGCTATTCTGTAAGTAACATTCAGCAAATTTTGCTCAAGAAGATACGCAACGTAGTATCGAAATAAAGCAACATGTTTTGAAAACACTAGTGACCTTAAGCTCAATTTATATACGCAATAACACTAAAGACTGTTCCAGTATAAGAAACTGTAAAAATCAGCTGTTACTTTCGAACAATATGGTTGGCTGGACTTTATCAATAACAACATAAAACTAAAATTTAAATTGTGCAAAATTAAATTAAAAGCCAATGCCGCATCCGCATACAAGAAATCGTATTTCACATATACATAGTTGAAAACATCTTCAGCTGATTTTATGAAATTGTGAAAACAGTTCTTCGCCTGCTAAGTGAAATGGGCTAAGCCACATGCACGGTTGTACGGCGTGTGGTTTATTAAAAAAGGAGAAAAATTTAGAAATGTAGAATTTCAGTTATACCCCAAACCACTTACCGCCGATTTTTGACTTGGGATTTAAATATAAAATTAGTAAATTTTCCTTAAAATTTAAGTTGGATTTAAAATAGCTTTCTGTTTTACAGTCTAAAATTATTTTTGGTAATTATTTGTAATAAAAGTACGGCAGCACAATGTACATAAGTGTCAAAAAATTATCGATAGCTCAGTAAAAAACAGCTGTTTAAACAAATTTGGAAGCAAGTGAAATTGTGAAAAGTTTAGAAAATAATAAATTGTTTTGTAAAAATTATTAAAATGAGTAGCAAAAGTGATAAAAGGACTCCCAATTTCAATGCCACAGAAGTTGATTACCTTGTGGAAATAATAAAAAATCAAATTATGAAACAAACAAAAAAAAACATGTGCAATTTTCTTAATTTGCAGAACAAAACCAAACTGTCAAAATCATATGGCAGTACGAAAAACTTAAATCGATTTTAAATGGGCACGGCGGGCCGTTTAAGTTTGATTTAAATAGCAACTGTTTGACTCAATTTTGTATTTAAATCAAATTTAAATTGAAATGGCATTTAAAATCCAAGTCAAAAATTGGGGGTTAATCATATTGAAACGGATTTATCGCAGAAGTTAATACCATCATTATAACAAGGCCGCATCAAAAAATGTTTGCCGCAATCTTTTATCTCTAATATACCACTTGATTATATTATAAAAAATAGGAATTTTGTCGACAACGCTTATAAAGATGCTGAAATTTCTTTCATACGAATAAGATTAAGAAAAGCTTAATTCTACATAATCGAAATTCGACATTTTCAAATGAAAACGTTTTCTTTTTTTTTTTTGCAACTTTATAAAATTAAAAATAAAAAGAGATTAGTTGGTGACAGCATTTAAGTAATAAATTTATTAATGATCCGTATTGTGTCATTTTCTGGAATACAATACAAAATACATTTTCACAAATGCAAATTTAAGAAAGTTAGTTCTTTTCAATTCCGAACATTTTCTCAGTGCACAATATTTGATCGATAAAGTGGAACAATAACAGCTAAAAATGTAATTTTCTTCACCTCTTAAACATAGAAGAACATCATCCACTGTCACTTTCTTTACTTACTTGCCAAGTCCCAATTCCTAAGGCCGGCATTTTAATACCATTGTTAAATGTTAAAAATTTGTCACAAGCCATATTGTTGTTTTATTGAACAGATTTATTTAGTCGCGTATGTAGTTTATATGAAACGTCTGTTGCACACAAAAAATCAACTAAAACTAAACCTGTATTCATCAGATAACTTAGTTTTGTTGCGGCCAGGCAGTGGTAACTGAAAACTTGTGTCGTTCTACAAGTTCACTTTCCACACAAACACAATGAAAACAATTTTTGGATACAATTTGAGAGCATGCGAGTATAATTTATATTTAATTTGAATGCTTGAGTTTTGAAACTTAAATGAGTATGTAAAAATACCCCATTAGCCATATCTGTCATACCATCCAGCAAGATTGATAATCAGCAGAATATAATATTGGTATATATGTATATATCATCACATGCATGTTTGCATGTACATAGTTATAATTTTGTGCCCACAAAATCGCATGCAATTGAAACTAACAACGAATTTCGCCCAACACAACGAAATCGTCGATAAATGTGTTTAAGTTCGCCATTTGGTCATATGAATCACAATAGCAACGAAAAACTTTATTTACTATCACCGAAATAATTATTTTATTTTATTATTTTATCTATTAATTTTTGACCTTTATAGCCTTTTTACACCGACTGACATCCACGTGAAACGCATGGAAGATGTTGAAAATGTGAAACAGTCGCTTACATTGACAACATCTTTCATCTTTCATTTATTTGTCAAAAAAAGACGCAAAATTTTTGTGAAAAATAAAAAAAACTTTTAAATGGACCATTTTGGACATTTTTATTTCCATAGGTCAAGCAATATGTTCTCCATATTGATTGACCATACGATGATGGGCTTTCTTCTGCACTGCAATTAAAATGAATTTATTTATATGTATGTATGTATGTAATTAATTAAAAATTATAAGAAAATACATGTTCCGCTCATTTTTTTATGTTAAATTTGTTTTCTGAAATGTCTTTTTGCTAGTGATGGTACAAAAGCAACCGATTTTCTGCAATTATTTTGGTGATGGCATTAAAAAAATCGAAAGATGTAAGATGGAACAAAATGAGAAAGGATCATCTTCTACTGATGTAGAAAGATGTAGAATTTTCGCCCTGTATAATTCTTATGGGGAAGATGTAACATCTTTGCAAATTGATGTAAGATGTGCATCAGTGTAAAAAGGCTATTATTGTTAAAATTAACAACACTATTTTTTAAAGCTTTAGGTCTTTATATTTTTCTTTTTTAATTTTTCGATATTTCGCTAACAATTTGTTAGCATCATCAGGAATCTTTAATTGTTTTTATTTTCTATAAAAATTTTTAAACAAATTTAAATAAAATAAAAACAATCAAAGATTCCTGATGATGCTAATAAATTGTTAGCGAAATATAGCTTTAAAAACTAGTGTTGTTAAATTTTATTTTATAAAAAAACTAAAATACATTTACCCCGATTTGTTTGATCATTGAAAAAACAAAATTAAAAGTTTTTGAGTCCAAGGCTTGGTCAGGAAACGCTAATGTTTTCTGCGTTGCCAGGCTTTTACCGGCAGTTTACCGATGCCACTCGACACCGCGCGCTTTCACAAAACCACTGATGACAACAACAAACTTTTAAAATCTGCTATTGTTTTGCATGTATTTCTTTTTTCGTTTTGCAACACTTCGTTTTGCAAAGAAAGGTAGAAGTGTTGCAAAACGAAAAAAGAAATGTTTGCTGTGTTAAAGGTTTGTTTGAACATTTCTGATTCTCATTCTGTCCATGGGAATTATGGAATAAGTAGTTAAGTTTCAAACAAACTTTTAAGAATTTTTCAAGTCTACTGATGAGTTGATTAGCACCAACGTCTACATATAGACAGCTGAAAAATACAGCAAATATTTTTTGAAAAGGTTCATTTTTGGACCTGAATTAATTCATTTCAGTATTTTATGTATATATGTATGTATCTAATCATTTTTTGTATATTTAAATCTGTAAAATAATATTTTTATTTTTCAACCATTTTTTAGTATTTTTTCTGTAGTATTTTCCATGGGAGCTAAACTGTCAAACATGTCATGTTCTACATTTCATGCCTAACTTCATGGCGAATATCGCTGCCCGAGCAAGCAAGAAACATGAACATGAGCCATCAGCGATGTTCGGCATCATGTTCATACCAAGTTCATGGCGATGAACTTGGTAAGCGAGAGAGCGATGTCGAGTGACACCGTCAAACTAGCGGTTAGTTCGCTACGTTTCAACTATTTTTAGGTTGTGTAAACATTTGGTAGTTGCATAACATTTTTTGTACAAAAGACGAAATATAAAACAAAATTCACTCTTACTCATAAAAAATACATTCAACAACATTTTTCGGAACAAAAAATATTTTTTAAATCAGTTTTCAGCGAGAAGTTGCAAATAGCAAAAACCAAAATTCTTAAAATTGTTAAACAGTTGCAGAGGTATTACAAACAAATGCGAAATAAAAACGAACAAATTGAAGTTAGCAAAAGTTAGGTCGATTCTGAGAGATTAAGGGTGAAAATAAAGGCTAAATTGGAAGACCCCTATTATCGCGGTCCTTCGAACTTTGCAGTCAAATTTCGATTTACAGCATATTGTTTATATGGTTTTCTTGTCGACAAATTGATATATTATATATGTATAATAATAGATAATAGATTAGTAATAGATATCAGAAAATTAATTTAAATTTAATGTAAAAAAAATTTACATTAAAAAGAATTTGCACTTAAAAGTGACATTTGTCTGAGCAAAGCTGTTGTTAAATAAGTTAAAGACAACTTCTGCTGGTTTTAAGTTTAGAGCAGACTTTTGCGGGTAAAGTCGGTTTTTTCTTGTCTATAGTAGACATAAAGTTGACTCTTATTTAGCAGTGATCTAAAATTGCTTAAAGTATACTTTTTTGATTCAAATTTATTTTGATTTATATATGTATGTATGTATGTATGTTTATTAGTTGACAATCTTAAACTGTTTTCAACTTGTTTGAGTTTTGACGTTGCGCTATTTATATATGTAAATAATCAATCCACCTGTACCCTATTTCTCACTTGTCGTAAGTAGAGATAAATAGAGCCCTGGTATGAATGAGTCATTTTCATTTTCTTTCATTTTGAAATGTGTGTAACATTCATGTAAATATTAAAACAACAAATTAATTCACATTAACTTTCTGAAAGAGAACGAGCGATTCGCTCAAATGAACATTTTTGCCCAATACTGTCATATTTACGGAATACAGATGTTTAACCTAAATCAAAATTATAAACTACCTTTGTATATGTATACTACACTGTTCAAATCTTATTGAATCCAATCAATTTGAGAATCAACAAAATTAAGACTTAGCTGTTGGACTTGTTCTCCACATAATGGAAAAGTAAATGATTTTGCAAAACAAAATAAACTTCATTAAAAAATTGTATGCAAATAATTTGCAATTTGCTTAAACATCTGCTGCCAGTTGACATTTGGTCAACTGTGCACCATACCATAAATCAAAAGTAATAAAATTGGAGGTACGTTTAATATGTGTAAAGTACTGGGTAGGGAGATTTTCGATCCTCCTACAAGTATACTGTTTTAAATGAACTTTTATTTAAAACTCGTGCTTAAGTGTTGGTAGACTATACAATTATGCCACAGCAAATCCTCACGAGAAAAATTAATTAATTTGCTACTGATGAGTTGTTTAGCAGCAACGAAATGTCGGCGGCATATAGACGGCTGGATAAAGACAGAAAGCATTAAGGTCTACTTTTAGACCCAAAGTAATAAATTTCAATTGGCTCTTATAGCGAATAAATAATAAAGTTGATTTTTGGAACGAAGTTCCTTAACGCGGCTGGCTGGTAGTGGAAATTAGTAGAAATCGTCACGAAAGCCTCTGAGCTGTTTATATGTATTGGTGTACTATCGACAAGCAATTGTGTATGATGGGCGGTGTCTGCGCTGACAGCAGCGGAGACATCTACCAATAAATAATATTAGTTGGAAAACGTTCCAAAAATTTAAAGAAACAAAATTTAAAAATTTCAAAAACAACACAAAATAAAACATACAGATTTCACCTTGTATTACATTCAAAGATGAAAAACAAAAACGTAAGGAACTTCGTTCCTAACGGGGGTCCCCCGACCTCATTTCTTTTTTTAATTAGGATGTTAGGAACCGAACCCATTACTCATGAATTTCGCCAAACATTTTTTGAAACCCAAATATCCAGTCAACGTCGAAAAAAAATTAAAAAAAAAATGTGTAATATTATTACTTTAGGTCTAAAAAAAATAGACCTTAATGCTTCCTGTCTCTTTCAGCCGTCTATATGCCGCCGACATTTCGTTGCTGCTAAACAACTCATCAGTAGACTTAAAGCAGCAACGAAATGTCGGCGGCTTATAGACGGCTGAAAGAGACAGGAAGCATTAAGGTCTATTTTTTTAGACCTAAAGTAATAAATTTCAATTGGCTCTTATAGCGAATAAATAATTAAGTTCATTGTTGAATGTGTAATATTCTTAAAATTGAGATTTTAATTTTAGGCAGTCTTACTACCTGTTGTTAAATATTAAGGTAGATAAATAAAAACTGTTAAGTTTGTATTAATTTTAAAAATTTTGACGGAATTCTTTTAAAAGTCGAGACATGTATGTTTACATTTTTGGATTATAGTGCTCTGAAGGAAAAGAGGAGAGGGGATTTTTACATTTGCAAAAAAAAAAAAATGCTATAGAAGAAAAGTGCATGGACTAAATAGTCCCAGAGGTTCACTGGGACTATTTAGGACGACATGGAAAATTTTAAAATTATTTTTGTTACCATCAAAAGAGGTGGAAAAAGCCTCGTGCTTTCAGGGAAAGTGTTTGAGAGAGGAAGTTAAAGCTGCTGTCTTCCCGATAATACCCTGTGGCTAGTTAGGACGTTGGAGAGGGGGGGAACAGTTATAAAAAAGTATCATCACGATGGAACTCCTTTTTAAAGAAAAACGTTTTTCTCGAGAAATTTACTCCAATTAAAAATTTATTGGGAACCAACAATTTGAAAGAGTGGCATTTCCTCGTTGTTGGCCAGCCATTTTGCATGTTGACATTTATTTCTTTACTCTATAGTTTTTAATTCAATGTGCAAGAGATTGGAAGTTTATTTTCAACTTCTGATATTTCACTCCTGATGTTCATATATGTATGTATATGGGCCAATTTCTTATATTACGAGTTTTGTTTCATTTCCGATTTAGCTTATAAGGCCTAATAATTTTCATAATTAAAAGCTATAATTATTGTTGCACCCAACGTTTCATCGATTTTTTATCGACTTTTTCAAGAGGTTTATATTTTATGGCACAATAAACTATTTAGAACATTGAAACATTAAAATATTACAAATGCACTAAACATTTAACGCAAAACGTGTTTCACGGTCTTAATTCTTAAATTAAGCTAAACTAGAAATGGAACAAAACACATTACTAATTAGATTATTTTTCTTTTAAGGGTAAAGTAATTGATTATAATATGATTACTTCCGATTTCCCAAATTATTTATTAACTACAACTATAAAAAATTTAGAAATAGTCGCGATTACTAAAGATTATTAAAAACAAGTAAGAGTGCTATATTCGGCTGGGCCGAATCTTAAATACCCTTCACAATGGTACATACATTCCGATTGATTTTTGGTGCGAAAAGTTGTTTTATTTGGCTTTTAAATGGGCCGATTTTTTCTGAATTTCAATATCAGATCCACTACCGGGATTTAACACAGGCTGCAAAACTTTTATTTAAACAAGTAAGAGTGCTATATTCGGCTGGGCCGAATCTTAAATACCCTTCACAATGGTACATACATTCTGATTGATTTTTGGTGCGAAAAGTTGTTTTATTTGGCTTTTAAAGCCGATTTCTTGAAATATCGGGAGACGCTATATCTGGGGTATATATGGGCCGATTTTTTCTGAATTTCAATATCAGATCCACTACCGGGATTTAACACAGTCTGCAAAACTTTTATTTAAATAATTCCTAATATGCTCAAGTTCAACCACTGGGTGACACCAATTCTTTTTAATATCAATGAAATAAAGAAAAGCAAAATGTATTTCTTAATTATTTATCAGTTAACTTTATAGTAAAATTTATTTAACAAAAAATTGCATATAATTGCATTATTTTTGAATTATAATGCTAAACATTGCCATTAAGTGTGATTTTCTTTTCAATTTACTTACGTATGTGGGTACATGCATACGTATGTATGTATGTATGTATCTATAATAGAAAACTCTAAAATAAATTCTTTATTATTGAATATTTTCAGTGTGTTCCATAAAACAATGATTATATACATACATATATACATACATACATATTTACATTGCTTGCTTTTACAAAATTATTTTTTTCTTGTGCACGTTGTTGATGATCTATTGCGTATCATCATACACATGTGTGTGTATGTACATATGTAAGTACGTAGGGAAACCCAAAATGATTTTTTGTGTGAATGAATTTGAAGACGCAATTGTTTAAAAGAATTTCATTGCGTACCCTTTTTTCAACAATTCTTTATATCACTTTCATTTTCAAGCTCGTGTATACATATGTATGTACATACATACACATTTTTACACCAAAGCAAAAAAATTGTTTATGCTAACATACTTGCATGCATACATACATATGTATGTAGATACATACATACCTACATGCATACAAACGTATCTACATACATACATACATACATACATACATACATACATACATACATACATACATACATACATACATACATACATACATACATACATACATACATACATACATACATTCATACATACATACATGATCGCAAATATTATATACATATGTATATAATATTATATACATATGTATGTACCATTATGATTGATTTTTGGTACCAAAAGTTGGGTGCATATGGGCCGATGTCCAAAAATTTTCTAATTTTGCCCCTAAACAGCCTGTATGTACCATTCCGACAAATATTTAGTGCAAAAAACTGTTTCGTTTAGCTTCCAGGCCCGACTTCTTGAGATATCGGGAGGCGCTATATCTCGAACATATATGGGCCGATGACAAAAAGATTTCCAGTTTTGCTTCTGACTAACCTATATGTATCATTCTGATTGATTTTTGGTGCCAAAAGTTGTTTTATTTAGCTTATAGAGCCGATTTCTTGAAAAATCGGGAGACGCTATATCTCAGGTATATATAGACCGATTGCAGACATTTTCAAATTTTGCTTTTAAACACCTTATATGTACCATTCTGATCGATTTTTGGTACCAAAAGTTGTTTTATTTGGCTTTTAGAGCCGACTTCTTGAGAAAACTTGAGGCGCTATATCTCGAGTGTATATGGGCCGATGTCCAAAATTTTACACGTTTGCCTCTAAATAGTCTATATGTACCATTCTGATTGATTTTTAGTGCCAAAAATTGCTTTATTTGGCTTAAAGAGCGGATTTCTTGAAAAATCAGGAGTCGCTATATCTCAGATATATATGGACCGATTTCAAAAATTTTCCAATTTTGCTTTTAAACACCTTATATGTTCCATTCTAATCGATTTTTGATACCAAAAGTTGTTTTATTTGGCTTTTAGAGCCGACTTCTTGAGAAAACGGGAGGCGCTATATCTCGAGTGTATATGGGCCGATGTGGAAAAATTTTCCATTTTTGCCTCTAAATAGCCTATATATACCATCTTGATTGATCTCCGGTGCCAAAAGTTGTCTTATTTGGCTAATAAAGCCGATTTCTTTAAAAATCGGGAGACGCTATATCTCGGATATATATGGGCCGATTTCAAAAATTCCTTCATTTCTAGGATTTAATGAGCACTAAAAATGATATGGTTTAGTTTTTAAGAAAAAATTTTTTTCAAAAATCTGAATACAAAAATTACACAAAATATCCCTCAAAACCCGGTTTTTTGAATATATCTCGGCTATCCGCGGACCTATCTTACTGAATTTCAATAGCAGACCCACTACCGGGGTTTCACACGTTTTAGCGAAAGAATGAGGTTTCTATCTCAAACCGTTTTCTCAGAAACGGTATTTCAACGACTACAGACGGACAGACGGACAGACGGACAGACGGACAGACGGACAGACGGACAGACGGACAGACGGACCGACGGACAGACGGACAGACGGACAGACGGACAGACGGACATCGCTCAATCGTAATCGCTATTGATGCTGATCCAGAATATATATACTTTATGGGGTCTTAGATGGATATTTCAATGCGTTACAAACGGAATCACAAACTTATATATACCCTTACACATTTATGTGAAGGGTATAATAATTCCTAATATGCTCAAGTTCAACCACTGGGTGACACCAATTCTTTTTAATATCAATGAAATAAAGAAAAGCAAAATGTATTTCTTAATTATTTTTTATCAGTTAACTTTATAGTAAAATTTATTTAACAAAAAATTGCATATAATTGCATTATTTTTGAATTATAATGCTAAACATTGCCATTAAGTGTGATTTTCTTTTCAATTTACTTACGTATGTGGGTACATGCATACGTATGTATGTATGTATGTATCTATAATAGAAAACTCTAAAATAAATTCTTTATTATTGAATATTTTCAGTGTGTTCCATAAAACAATGATTATATACATACATATATACATACATACATATTTACATTGCTTGCTTTTTTCACAAAATGATTTTTTTCTTGTGCACGTTGTTGATGATCTATTGCGTATCATCATACACATGTGTGTGTGTATGTACATATGTAAGTACGTAGGGAAACCCAAAATGATTTTTTGTGTGAATGAATTTGAAGACGCAATTGTTTAAAAGAATTTCATTGCGTACCCTTTTTTCAACAATTCTTTATATCACTTTCATTTTCAAGCTCGTGTATACATATGTACATACATACACATTTTTACAACAAAGCAAAAAAATTGTTTATGCTAACATACTTGCATGCATACATACATATGTATGTAGATACATACATACCTACATGCATACAAACGTATCTACATACATACATACATACATACATACATACATACATACATACATACATTCATACATGATCGCAAATATTATATACATATGTATATATATAATATTATATACATATGTATGTACCATTATGATTGATTTTTGGTACCAAAAGTTGGGTGCATATGGGCCGATGTCCAAAAATTTTCTAATTTTGCTCCTAAACAGCCTGTATGTACCATTCCGACAAATATTTAGTGCAAAAAAACTGTTTCGTTTAGCTTCCAGGCCCGACTTCTTGAGATATCGGGAGGCGCTATATCTCGAACATATATGGGCCGATGACAAAAAGATTTCCAGTTTTGCTTCTGACTAACCTATATGTATCATTCTGATTGATTTTTGGTGCCAAAAGTTGTTTTATTTAGCTTATAGAGCCGATTTCTTGAAAAATCGGGAGACGCTATATCTCAGGTATATATAGACCGATTGCAGACATTCTCAAATTTTGCTTTTAAACACCTTATATGTACCGTTCTGATCGATTTTTGGTACCAAAAGTTGTTTTATTTAGCTTATAGAGCCGATTTCTTGAAAAATCGGGAGACGCTATATCTCACGTATATATAGACCGATTGCAGACATTTTCAAATTTTGCTTTTAAACACCTTATATGTACCATTCTGATCGATTTTTGGTACCAAAAGTTGTTTTATTTGGCTTTTAGAGCCGACTTCTTGAGAAAACTTGAGGCGCTATATCTCGAGTGTATATGGGCCGATGTCCAAAATTTTCCACGTTTGCCTCTAAATGGTCTATATGTACCATTCTGATTGATTTTTAGTGCCAAAAATTGCTTTATTTGGCTTAAAGAGCGGATTTCTTGAAAAATCAGGAGTCGCTATATCTCAGATATATATGGACCGATTTCAAAAATTTTCCAATTTTGCTTTTATACACCTTATATGTTCCATTCTAATCGATTTTTGATACCAAAAGTTGTTTTATTTGGCTTTTAGAGCCGACTTCTTGAGAAAACGGGAGGCGCTATATCTCGAGTGTATATGGGCCGATGTGGAAAAATTTTCCACTTTTGCCTCTAAATAGCCTATATATACCATTTTGATTGATCTTCGGTGCCAAAAGTTGTCTTATTTGGCTTATAAAGCCGATTTCTTGAAAAATCGGGAGACGCTATATCTCGGATATATATGGGCCGATTTCAAAAATTCCTTTTTTTCTAGGATTTAATGGGCACTAAAAATGATATGGTTTAGTTTTTAAGACAAAATTTTTTTTCAAAAATCTGAATACAAAAATTGCACAAAATACCCCTCAAAACCCGGTTTTTTGAATATATCTCGGCTATCCGTGGACCTATCTTACTGAATTTCAATAGCAGACCCACTACCGGGGTTTCACACGTTTTAGCGAAAGAATGAGGTTTCTATCTCAAACCGTTTTCTCAGAAACGGTATTTCAACGACTACAGACGGACAGACGGACAGACGGACATCGCTCAATCGTAATCGCTATTGATGCTGATCCAGAATATATATACTTTATGGGGTCTTAGATGGATATTTCAATGCGTTACAAACGGAATCACAAACTTATATATACCCTTACACATTTATGTGAAGGGTATAAAAAGGAAATGCGGTCGGGGCACCCCCGTTAGGAACGTTTTTCCTTCATCTTCGAATGTAATACAAGGTGAAATCTGTATGTTTTATTTTGTGTTGTTTTTGAAATTTTTAAATTTTATATGCTTCTTAAAATTTTTGGAACGTTTTATTTTTTTATTTTTGATACATGCAGTATTTTTTTGTCAATCTGCTACAAAACGAACTGATAGTGTCCGTTTTCACAACTAATTAATATTTATTGGTAGGTGTCTCCACTGACAGCAGCGGAGACACCTACACAATTGTTTGAAGACACACCAATACATATAAACAGCTCACACGCTTTCGTGACGATTTCTACTAATTTGCACTACCAGCAAGCCGCGTTAAGGAACTTCGTTCCAAAAATCAAGAAGAGTCAAAAGTAGTCCTACTACTTTCAAGGATTATTCTTGATTCTTTTTGATTATTCTCATTTCACTTCAGTACAAATTAGTTCGTTTTATTCGCCATAAATGTCATGCAAAGCGAAAAGTAAAAGGTAATTTTATCCGAAATCTGTTTTTTTTTTATCCCAAAAAACACGTATTGTATATTTTGATGCTGTACTGTAAATTGAATCGTACATTTTAGGAAAATGATTTTCATGAAGCATTTAGATTTTAAAGCATAAATGCCTAGTAGTGGCTGATATCAGCAAATTAAACTCACACTTATACTTACGCTCTTTTGTTTGATCGTCAATCAACCAATAGGAGATCACCATGTTGAGTGCGAGAGACAAACTACACTTGAAGAACTTCTGTGAGTTATTTTACATTTTAATCGTCATCGAGACTGCTGTCAGTGAACATGTTTATGTTTCATGAACATGTATATGATTATGTTTAAAATTCTTTCGGATTTTAAAAATCAGCTATTTTTACTTGCAGCTCAAATTGATTCTGCAGACTTTTTGGACTTTCCGAAAACTTCTGTTATATACGACCAGAAGAAAAACTTGAAAAAGTTTGAACTTTTAGAAATATTAGAAACGCTTTTTAATAACTTTAATGACAGGTTTAAGGATTTTGAAAATATTAAGCATTTACTGGATATTTTTCAAAACCCTTTTAAATGCGATATGTTAAAGTACGAATTTCCAATCCAAACAGAACTTATTATGATACACATGTGTCACAATCTCGTTGACGACTAAATCAAATGAATAGCAAATTGTGTTATTTTGTCACTCTCACCAATACTGCTACATTGGGCATCTATGTTTTAAAGTGTTGATGCTACGCAATCAAAATTTGCCCAAGCTAGCATGAAGAAAAAGTGCGGACTGTTTTGTGCAACAAAAAAAAAAAACAAGAAATTTTCTCTCTCAGAAGACTCCTCACTTCCACGAACTTTGAGTACGGGAACAGTTTTTGTGCGAATTGGCATTCCCCGGGCTCCCAAAGTTGTGTACGGGATCACAGCTAATATACGTATACATACTCGTATAACCAGTACATAACACAAACTCTTTACAAAAATCAAAATGAAGAAAATACCTATATTGTGTTCAAAGGGAAAAATTCCAAAGCCTACATTTTGTGTTAAACTCCACTAAGAATCTTATTTCAGTTTTAGTAGCTAAGTGCATACATATGTATTATATTTGGCAATATAGAAAAAGGGATGACTTAATTAGGGGTCTATTAAGTAATTTGCACTTTGCATGCAAACAATTTTCGTTGACCTTTTACTATTTTAAATTACCTTCTATATTCTATGAACACATTGTGGTAGTGACAATACATTTGCTTGATTGTCTTTTGGGGAAAACTTATAATTAATTTAGTTTTTTATACACCAACACACATTTAAAGCAAAAATGTGCACTTTAAAACTGAGGTTGATTTATTGTTATTTTAAAATAGTAACAGCGAATGGTTGGTAATTTAAAGTTGTTGTTTTTGTTTTTGCCTTATCCAATAAAATGAAAAGTGAAAATTATCTTTATTTGCTATTAAGACAAATACTAGACATTCTAAATCACTTCCTCTATTTAGAGTTGTTGATCAAAAAGAAACATTTTGTTGTTATTTAAATAAAAAAAATGAAATGAGTTTTAATGGAATTGTATATGGAATTTTTGAATTAAAACTCATTTTGAACTTGCTCATATGTACTTTTACATACATATGTATATAATAACTCTTTACATACATAAAAAGCTTAAAAATTATTGCAGTTCTGCCCATAAACATTGATCTTGACTTTCGTTTTTTAAGGTTATGGTTAACGCAAGGCTACCATGCAAATAAAATGAGTAGTGTACGATGGGAAAATTTGGAATTGCCTCTGAATTCATACTGGCTTTATATATGCTTTTTTTTTCATACATCAAACTTTTTACAAGTGACAATTATTTATTGGGCTTCGGATTCCTTTTCTCCAAATTGGTGAGGGAGTATAAACTTATTCCAATCAACAGAAAAGCATAGTAAGAAAACTGAAAGTTGCTCAATAGGTTGTCAGTAGTAAAACAACCCTGGAACGTTCCCCAGCTAATACGTTTTTAACTTTATTTTTTTTTTTTTTTTTATACTCCCTCCAAATTGGTGAGGGAGTATAAAGTTATTCGAATCAACAGAAAAGCATAGTAAGAAAATTGAAAGTTGATCAATCAGTAGTAAAACTGTCAGTAGTAAAACAGCACTAGCACGTTCCCCAGCACGTTTTTAACTTAACTTTTCTTGTCTTTTTTCCTAAAGTTGATCATTACAACTTCTGCAAACTGTCAAAAAGGCGCCACTTCTACATTTACAGAAGAGAGATGAACAGAGCTTACGTGGATTGGCTATCTCGTTTTGGCTGCCTTTCACCTCTGCATTCTCTTGACAACCTAAAGAAGTCAGATGATTAACGGTTTAGCTGATGAGGCTATGTAGTCCAGCCAGTAAGTCTTCAAGTTTTGCTATAAATTTTTTTCACATACTGCTTGTCAAAATACAATAAAATTGATAGCTGAGACGTGTAGGCTACACGCAATTTCATAACAATTCGTTTTCAAGATGCCATCAAGAAAAAAATTAAAAATAGCTGTTTCATTAAAAGTACTATCAGAAATAAAGAAAAACAAAGAAGAAGAAAAAAACCAGAGGGCAGAAAGGAAATTCTGGGTGAAGACCTTATTAGTAAGAAGGTTGGTAAATATATAAAAAATTATAATTATAATTATATGCTCTATAAATCGCAGCACATCATTATATTTGTTGGTTTTGCACGTAAACATTTTTATTTCTCTATTTAAGCTTGAATCTGTTTAATTTTTATCACTTTTAATTGCAACTTTCAAACAAAACAAAAAAATATTTGCAGACAGGACGAAAAAAATTGTTGTCAGCTGTTTTCTTGATTGTAACTTGATGCTCTCTATGGAAAGCAAAATTTGCCATCAAGTTTGCATCAATTTTCAAAATTGTGAGTATATTAGTAAAAAAGTGTGAATGTATTAAATCTTGAAAGGCAAAACTTGATCGTGTAACCCCAAGTAAGTGGGCCTGCGATCGACTTACAGCAGATGCCGATTTTTCCCAAAAAAAAATCATCTTTTCAGATGAAGCTCATTTTGATCTTGGCGGGTATGTAAACAAGAAAAATTTGCGGCACAGAAAACGCTCAGGCATACCTACATTGAAAAGCCAAATCACCCAAAACGAGTCACTGTTTGGTGCGGACTTTGGTCCAGAGGCATAATTGGGCCATTTTTCTTCGAAAATGAGCAAGGAGTGGCCGTTGTCCATGTCGATCGTTATCGCGTCATGCTGAACGAATTTTTGTTCATAAAAATTGAAGAGGAGGATATTGTCAACATTTGGTTTCAACAGGACGGCGCTGCGTGCCACACAGCCGTAGCTACACTAGATGTTTTGCACCGTTTTCAAAAAAAAAAAAAGTTATTTGGCGGACCTTTTAGTAATTTTACTGACAATTTAACCGTTTTTGACCATAATATGGAAAGTGTGATTACAAAAGGTAAACAAATTTATATAATTGTCGCTTTCCAACATTAACAGTCTTAATCTTTCAATCGAAGACCAGAGCAGTTGTCACTTGTCTCGTTTTTGTCTTGTTGCAGCCAACAATTAATATGACTATTAAAAAACATAACTAGATACAAATTAAACATCTTTATTCAGTAGTATTTAGGCTTTGAGATCAATTGAGCTTGCATTAAAAGATAGTTTATTAGGTCCGTTACAAGGAACATGACTGATGCAAAAGCGCGAAAATTCTAGAGAAATAGGCTCAAGGCAAAAAAGCATTTAACAGTTTTGCCTGTGAATAAAATATTTAAATTCTACTTTTGCCTTCAGTAAAATTTTCATGAAATTGTAAGCTTTTGCACCAATCAACATCTTTGTAATTGCTTAACTTTCTAAATTATGATTGTCTATTGCAGAATTTGTTCAACCAATATAACAATGTTATTTTGTGGCTCACAAAAACGTACGCAATCCGCATATATCTAAAACGGTAGCAATACTTTTTCACCAAAAAGGAAAACGCCATTAGACCCTCGTCTATCTCAGTTATTAATATGCTTAACATTTATTGCAGCAAGCGTCAAACTCAGAAAGCTGCAATAAATGACATCGAATATTCGTTAGCAATTATTCCTGCTGCAACAAAAGTTAAACGTATGCCCTGGACGGGGTCTACTAAAGCAAGCGTATGCATTATCATTTAAACACCAAGCGCTGTTTTCCCCTTTTATTTTGTTCCTGTAGTCAACAATTTTCTGACAGCTTAGCCAGACATTCACAATTAATACACTCACAATTTTGAAAATTGATGCAAACTTGATGACAATTTTTGCTTTCCATAGAGAGCATCAAGTCACAAGCTGACAACAATTTTTTTTCGTCCGGTCTGCAAATATTTTTTTGTTTTGTTTGAAAGTTGCAATTAAAAGTGATAAAAATTAAACAGATTCAAGCTTAAAAATAGAAATAAAAATGAAAATGCTAAATGAAAATGCTAAATGTTTCTTCAAGCTTGAGGTCCAATTTTATAATTTATTTTAAAAATTTTTTCCTTTCCAATATTTCGCTAACCTATGGGTAGCCTCATCAGGGCTAATGTCAAACAATAAATAAATCCATAAATAAGTATAAAGGTTTTTTTTTCTTTAATATCCATCATAAATGGATCAACAATATAGCAAGTGTACAAGAAACATCAACATACATATATAAATACTTGGTGACAAGAACAAAACAAACTTACATTAAGGTATGTTTATTAAAAATGACTTTACAGCCACACGAAAAAAGCTCTTCTTTGTTGAGTTATTTTATATAAACTAGCTTACATGTAATTATCACAGTTTTTCAATTCTTTTGTTGACTAAATATCTATGTATATATCTGTGAGAGGTTCTCAGTGTCTGTTTTATAATTAATTCTCTCATCTGTTGGAAGTTTTATTATTTGTAACATCTCTAGCATGTAGCGGCGCTTGTAATTCTTCTCAATATTTAAAACTTTTGTTTGATCAAAGTCCGGTATGTGATGTAAATCCGCACAATGGGATGAAAGTGCAGTTTTTTGTGATAAATTATATTTGTATTTTTGATCGGATTTATGACCAGCAATTCTTGTCTTTAGTTTGTTCTTTGTCGTTCCAACATATTCGTTTTTACAATTTTCCATACTATTGCCACTACAGGGTATTTTGTAGACTACATTCGCCATGTCCAGTTTATCTACTTTATCTTTGGTTCTACTATATAATTTATTTAGAGTATTACCAGTTCTATGGGCTATTCTATATTGGGTGTGGTCAAATATTTTTGAGTTTCCCAATCTTTCAGAAACTTCAGGTATATACATATGTGATTGACTAAACTAAAAAGGTCGAAAAATCAACAATTATTATTAAATAAAAATGTTTACGTGCAAAACCAAAAATTTTTTTTACTATTATTTTTACATTGATTTCCATTAAATTTATTAATTTTAAAAAGCGATATTTGTATGTTATGATTATATCTAAATATTTTAAACAAAATATTGATTTAGAATCTGAATTAGTTTCTGGGTTTAATGCAGAATATAGAAGAGGTTTTTTTTTTGGTTTTGCTTTTTTTAGCAGAATATGCAAAAAGCTATTTTTAATTTTCTTCTTAACGGCATCTTGAAAACGAATTGTTATGAAATTGCGTGTAGCCTACACGCCACAGCTATCAATTTTATTGAATTTTGACAAGCAGTATGTGAAAAAAACTTGATAGCAAAACTTGGTCGTGTAACTGCAGTTCATTGAAAAGTTCATTGAATGTCATCAGAAAATAAAAGTCGATTTTTGATTTTTCGACCAACCATTTTTCATTACGATTATTTAATCGATTAATCGTAGCTCAAAATCGATTTTTTTTTTTGAAGTCGATTAATATTTTTTGCATAAAATAAACGCACTACGACTTGAATTTTTACATGGTGCCAAACGTGGCTGGATGGCATTTTCCTAAACATTCACTTATTTTGTATTATAACTTGCACGTTTTATTTGATCAAATTTTCACAACAAAACACTTGCTTTTGTTTTCTCTTCAATAACTTTAGTGGTGGCAGCTTTCTATAGCAATAAAGTGGTTAAAGCGGCTGTGCTAAAATTGTGAAATTTGACACGTCCAAAGTTCATAGGGTGCTGATGAAGGGTGTTTGCTACCCAGAAACAGCCGGTTGTCCACCTAGCTACTAAATTTTACTTTTCTTTACTTAATTGATATTGATTAAAAAGTAGTGAAAACCCAAGGGTTGAACTTGAGCCTGAAAAAGTAATTTAATATATTTGAAAAACTTGTTTTGCTTGCAGTATGTAATGAAATAGATGTTTTTGTTGTCACACTTCTACAACAGGTAATTTTATTATGCTTTGTGGCATGGTACAACTAATAAGGTAACCTCATCAGCTAAACCGTTAATTGTCTGACTACTTTAGATTGTCAAGAGAATGCAGAGATGAAAGGCAGCCAAAACGAAACACCAAATCAATGTAAGCTCTGTTATATCTCTTCTATAAATGCAGAAGCGGCAGTTTTTTGACAGCTTATCGAAGTTGTACAAAAACAAACTGCATGTTATTTTTATTGAAGTTGTTGTTATTGTAGTGAAAAGGCTACCTTAAAGCATGTTTCCACGACATGTGTTTCGCTCTCTATTTGTGCTTAACACCCCGATGAGGAGCGAAGCAATGTGCTTCGCCATACAAAATTTTGAGAGCGAATGAAGTTGCTTCATATTGAAGCTATATACGAAAAATTCCTGTCTTCTCTAATTTATATCGTGAGTTTATCTGCACTATCTATCAGAATCATATATTGTAAACAAAGAAAACATAAAAATAAAAGTTAATTTTTGAAATCAATAAAATAATACAACGTTACAAACAAAGGCAAAAATTTTGTGAAAAGTTTTATTATGGCAAGAAGGATATCCAAATTAAAATTTATGGAATGTTCAAAAACATGCTTCAGCTTGTGAATTGAATGAAACAAGAAGCATTCCCAGTTTTTGGAGCAGCTGAATCTGATTAATTGGAGAGTATTGTAAACAAAAGTTAAATCGAAGCACATAGACGAGTCGTGTAAACGGTGTGATTCATAAATACAATTGAGAGCGCGAAGCAGGTGACTAATCTCGTAATGGAAACATGCTATTATTAGTTGTTGTATCACGCTTTTACCGTTTCGATTTATCGACGCAAAAATCAAATTCAGCATAAAGTTGGCAATGCACAATCGATCAGAAAATAATCGTTTTCTAGGACAGAAAATCGATTATCGAATACAAGTCCCTAATACATACATACATACTTTAGGCCATATTCATAATAATTATTGTAAGTTTATTAAGCTCTTATTTGACGTATTTCTACGGAATATTTGTCAAATAAACGTGTAATAAACTTTCAATAGTTTTTATGAATATGGGTGTTTATATTTAAATTGTATTTGATAAGAAAATTAAATTTCAAAACAACTTTTCTGACACCATCAACTTTTTTTGTTTACTGATTTTACTTATTTAATTCAACAAATTTTGAAAAATGTATTGCTGTCGAAAAAAGTCTAGTGGACGCCAATTCCAACCGAATTATGCGAAGAAACCCTTAACCCTAAAGTTTTATGCATACCACGATGGTGGCATACCTACAGCAAATATAGAACGGTATGAATTTTATGCAAATGAAATAGAAAAGCGCTTAAAATATGATGCTCGTGATCGTTACGATGCACCGATAACCGAAAATCAAAACTATGGTTGGCTAGAGCGCCTGGCCGTAAAGTACACTGGCTTGGACCGAGAAATATTAGTACATAATAAACCGAACGACGAGATTATGAATGTAATGAAGCAAATAGCATATCAGACTCATGTACTAAAAGTGTACGAAATGTAAACTGAACAACATGTTTTCATGCAAGCCAGTAATTTTAATTGAAAACCAAAAAGAAAATTTATATGTAAAATTTTAAAGCTCAGCCATTGATTAAAAAAGCGTGTATAAAACACATATAATTTATTTTGCATATTGAATAAAAAAAAAAACGAAAATCAAAACAATTTTTTTTATTCAGAACAAATGGGCGAATTGAATCTGATCATACCTAACAAGGTTCAATTGGCTCTGCGGGTCCCAGCTTTAGCAAAACGCAGAAAGGTTAGCAATACGCAGAATGCTCGGTTGAAGAGACAGATGTGGAGTGAATTAGGTCAGTACCGAAGCTCTCAACTGAAGGTGGATCCAACCACTTGGTGTAATTCTGACGTTACACCACCGCCCCCGAACAGTCGATAATACTGCTCGGGTGGCAATTTATTTGCCTTCATGTTCTTAGCGCATAACAAAACCCCTTGCTGGGGAGTTTAAGCTAACTAATCTCTGCTTCAGTGCGATTCCCTGTACGGCATACGAAAATCACGACTACAGCTGGTAGCCCGAAATTCCTGCACAGAAAGAAAAAGCTCGTTCTAAATTTAAGTTTTCTCTACTTGATTTTAGTACGAAGCGTACCTGAAAATTTAACTATGCATAACACACAAGTGTACTTAAAACAAGCCGAATAGGGGGATTATTAAAGAGAATCAGTCCTGTTAAGGCTTAAAATGAGTACAAAATTCTTGGGTTTATTTGTAACCAGCACTTGTTTTTGCTTCTACAAGTATTGAATTTTGTTTCATTTCTTAAGTTGCTACGACGGCTGAATTGGTAGAGTAGCTGGACTGGCAGTAGTTAGGTTCCAGGTTCAAATCGGCAAAGAGACAAACGAATTTGTAAATTATTATTAAATCAAGAAAGTAGAGGGAAATATTTCCGGTATGAATTTGGAATGGAATAGATACAGACACATCGAATCAAGTGCATAATCAATCATCACTCTCAAAACAAATTCCAACTGTCCGTACTTAAATCAATCCCAAGCCGTGTCAAAGTATGGCATGTTATATTACGTGGACTGCTGGTCATGAGACCGGCCCACTTGGGTCCTAGAAAGGTGAAAAAAGTATGGTAACTACCAATTGTATTAAAGCAAGAACGATGTTCTTGCCTTAAGCACGGATTTGAGCTATTCAATCCGAAACCAGAATTGAATATGGGCAAAATGAAGTATTTAGCGCTTAAGAAATCCGTACTTACAACAAACACAATGCACTTGATTTAAGGAAATCCGTACTTACCGAACTTCTGACATCGCTGGGAATTGATTTAAGTACAAATGGATTGAATTGTTTTTTCAGTTTAGGAACATCAAGCCTTAACCAGTCCTGATGATCCCGCCGTTCCAGTCTCTTACACAGCACTACGGGTCCATTTGAAACTCCAAATATAGCCCCGAAGGCCATATGATCAGTTTGGTTACCAACGTTCCCTTCCATGCGAACTTATGGTACTGTGGTGAACTACGTACACAAGTACATTTTATTTCAAATTTCATTAAATGTTTACTTGTTAAATTTCATTTAAAGCTACTTGTTAATATTTATTTTTGTTTAATCAGTTTACCAAATCTTATGTTTCAATAATTTTTATTAAAAATAAATACATTAGAATTCTTTTAAACTTTAATAAGAGACGTTGTTATTTTCGAGTTCCTAACTTCTACAATTTGGTGACCCCTACAATGCCTACAACACGTTCACCTACACGTGAGTCCATTGCAAATCCTCCAGTATTGGAACGCAATGGAGATGATTTGAATTTAGGAGGTATTATGAACAATCCAGAGGTTTCAGCAGCGTCAACAAGCCTACAAAAATTTCCACATTTTTGGTCGGAACAGCCACAGCTATGGTTTATTCAAATAGAAAACATTTTTTCGTTGGCTCGGATAACAAGAGACGAAACCAAATATTCTCATGTGGTAGCAAATTTGGACCCGATGTATTTGAAATTTGTTGGCGATATTTTAATCTCACCGCCTGCTGAAGGAAAGTATACCGCAATTAAGGAGCGTCTAATTACATCGTTTGCTATTTCGGAAGATGCTAAGCTGAAGAAATTACATCCCTGGCTGTAATTTCTTAACCTATGATTGGGCGAGAAGACTCCGTAGAGTCATCCCGCGGCACCGATCACCATACTACCGAATTGCACTTCGGTGAAGGGTTTCAGCAGGTCCTTCAGGACATGGTGCAACCCCTCAGGACCTGCCTAAGATTTCTGGTTAACATAACAGCGATATCTTGCTCCCCATCTGCCCCGGTGACACAGCATCGAGCTCGAAGGATCAGCAAGATACATTATGTGACCCCAGGGGGAAGGTTGAAGGGATAGTAGAGAGTGGTGATTTTACAAAGAAAATTTACTTCAGCGATGAGGAAGACTTTCACTTCAATGGATTCCCTAACAATGAGAATTGCCACATTTGTGCAAATGAAAAACCATGAAAAATTGTTGAAAACCCGATGGATTCACAAAGAGTGATTTTTTGTGCAGTTAACAGGCTGACGGCATCATCGAGCCGTATTTCTTTAAAAATGAGAGCGGCCAGGAATTTACGGACTTTTTTTTTTGGCCAGAAATTGAGGATTTAAGCCTGAAAAATTTGTGGTTCCACTCACCACACATCCAACGAAACAATGGGTCCGATTATTGATTCCATTCCGCGACTGCAGAAAGCATTTTTTATGCAAAAACAAAATTTATAATTATACATTCCGTTGCTGCGGTATCATCTCTACAGTGCGGTATTGCTGTATTATTGATACCGCAATGTAAATGGCCCACCAAATAATTTTTTTTTTAAATGCTATAAAAAAACTACTGCATATTTTCTCAAATTTCTTTTTTTATTTTTATTAATTCAGGTCCAAAAATTAACCCTTTTTTCAAAATGTTTTCTGTCCTATTCTATTAAAAATGCCGCCGACATTTCGTTGGTACCGATCAACTCATCAGCAGACTTAAAAAATTCTTAAAATAATGTTTGAAACTTAAGTAATTATTCCATAATTCCCATGAACAAAATGAGAATGTTCAAACAAACCTATTTTACTTTTCTTTGCAACCTTCTATGCAATTAATACATTTCACTTGGCTCTTAAAGCAAATAAATAATTAAGTTCATATTTGAATATTCAAAAAACTTTTAATTTTTGATACTTTCAAAAATGCAAATCGTAATAACCGATGGTAACTCGTTGTATAGAAGGTTGCAAAGAAAAGTAAGAGTTGCAAAACGAAAAGAAATGTTTGCTATGTTAAAGGTTTGTACTACCCAATCAGCCCAGTCATGAAGGAAAGTACGTTTCTCGAGAAAAAAAATTCCTCTAATCATAAATTACCTGAGAAACAATAAAATAAATGTTGGTAATATCGAAATTTTTTATAGGAAAAAACAAAAAGCATATGTTTTTAAAATACCTATTTTTGCCTCCGCGGACTATTTTTCCCCTTCCATGTGGCCAAGACAGGAAAGGTTAAAAAAAACTTTCCTAAGGAATTTATCAACATAATAAGAGGAATGGGAAAAGAGAAAAAACTCTAACGGAATTATCATTCATGATTGGGCTGAATGTCTTTTCTGCTCGAGAAGTTCAATGACCGTGACGATGTTAATAGGCCAACACAATCATGTGATTTGACGCCGTTGGACTTCTTTCTATGAAAATATTTAAAAGCCAAAAGCCACTCTAGAGTTAAAGGACAACACTGAACCTCAATTATAGCTCAAGGTCATTGAAAATATGCCACCGAAGCCGTGGCAAGTATTTAACCGTCATTTTGTGTCACATACAATTGCTTTAAATCAGTGTGGGGCAGACACAATACACTCTCATATGTCTCATATGTGCTAGTGTGGGAAGCAGCAAAAAACGAACAACGACTGTAAATAATTCTACACTCAGAAGAAAAAAACGTAAAATATTATCTTCATTCAAGAATTTCAACAAAAAAAAACATTTACATACTGTGTTATTTTGCACACATCTTATTACGGTACTTATTTGCGACTATAAGACGCCAATATTTTTCAAGTAGCCATAAACATTACAACAACAATATCAAAAAAGTTTACTCAGTATAAAAAATGTAAAACATATTTGCATATTGAATGAAGACAATTAAAAAAATAACAGAAAGAGTTGTAATGTCTTCTTAAATAAAACAAACTTTTTTCGCATATAACGCGATGACAAATCAAGCATTGTGCATCGCCATCCATGTTCTCTATAAAAAAAAATTATTTTCCCATTCTTCATTAAACATTTTGCTTTGAGTGTAAACAAACAAATTAACAGCGAGATCTTTCTCTAACAAGTGCTGATCAGCGACTGGTTTGATTTACTTTGACGAAATGATAACAAAGCAACATCCGAACGTTAATTATCGTAAGTTATACGAAGAAGCTTATAGTGTACGTGTGTCAATGTAGCGCAAGCAGAATTTTCTTCCTATACACGCGTGCATAGGATTTCAAAAATCTGCCCGACACTGCTTTAAATCCTTCTATCATAGAATTTACAAACCAACATTTATGAGAAAACCATTTGATATGTTAATACATACATATTACCAAAAATTATAATTCTAAATAAATGAAAAATTTAAGTATGAAACGAATATCAACACTAGACCAGAATTCGTTTTTTCATTTTAAAAATTTTCAAATTTTACGCACATACATACATATGTATTTATTTGCCCACTGTAAATAGCTTTACAAAAAGAGAAAGAAAGCCTTTATTATTACATTTAATCGAGGCCATGATACGAAAATGTATCGCTATTAAGTTTTTGCTGAATAAATAATCATTGTCCAAAAATGTCATTTTGAACAATAATGGGAATATTTACATATGATGTCAAAAAGTTTCCCAATTTAATATTCTATTAAACGTCTTAATTATTTTAAATTCATGAAATTTTCAAATAAAACGTTTGCACGCGCACATGAATAAAATATTCACAAAACTGTTTGTCGCCAAATTTGGTTTTACTCACGTCAAATGACCAGATTTTTTCAGGTAATAGTAGCAAGCAGTGTTGCCAGCTTAGGGGGTTTCCCCCTAGATTTAGGGGTTTTTTACTTTTAGGGGTGGATTTGGGGTGTTAAATTATTTCGGGGGAAACAATTTATTTTTGCGGTATTTTTAGGAGATTTCTGTGTTTGGTTGAACTGTAAAATTGCAGGAGTTAGAAGATTTTTCAACTGATAAATTTGAAGCCTTTAACGATTTTTAAAGTAAAATTAAATGAGATATTTTATGTTCATCTGGTAGCTGCAAGTACAGAATTTTGCAACTGGTAATTTTAAGTCCTTTTTTTTTTGAATTTTTTCCATATGGGTCATTTCTTCGAATTTTTTCCGTTTCTTAAGAATTGGGAAAATTAAAATATCTAAGAAACTTTGATAAAAATTAAACTCTTTTTATGAAAATGTCAAAAGGACGTAAAGGGTGAAGAAGACTTACCCCCAATTTTTGACTTGGATTTTAAATGCCATTTCAATTTAAATTTGATTTAAATACAAAATTGAGTCAAACAGTTGCTCACGGCCTGCCGTGCCCATTTAAAATCGATTTAAGTTTTTCGTACTGCCATATGATTTTGACAGTTTGGTTTTGTTCTGCAAATTAAGAAAATTGCACATGTTTTTTTTGTTTGTTTCATAATTTGATTTTTTATTATTTCCAGAAGGTAATGAACTTCTGTGGCATTGAAATTGGGAGTCCTTTTATCACTTTTGCTACTCATTTTAATAATTTTTACAAAACAATTTATTATTTTCTAAACTTTTCACAATTTCACTTGCTTCCAAATTTGTTTAAACAGCTGTTTTTTATTGAGTCATTGATAATTTTTTGACACTTACATTGTGCTGCCGTACTTTTATTACAATTAATTACCAAAAATAATTTTAGACTGTAAAACAGAAAGCTATTTTAAATCCAACTTAAATTTAGTAAATTTTCCTACTAATTTTGTATTTAAATCCCAAGTCAAAAATCGGGGGTTAGAAACTCTTAATATTTTTGGAGAAACTTAAATTTTTCTAGATACGCAGATAACGATTTCCAGCTGCCTATAAATATGTACTTAGATCTCAAAATATGTGAATACAAAGAAATCGCAAATTTATAATAAATATACATACGCCTGTAATCACAACATACATATGTACTGAAAAATAATATAATCAGTGAATTCTTACTTCTTTTTAATTGGGGAAAGTTTAACAATTTTGTGCATTTTCCTCATTGTCAATGCATTAATATTGGTGATTCGCAAACTAAAGCAGAATGTTTACCAACATTTTTTAGGGAGATTTTGTAGAAAAACATTGAATTTTAGGGGGTTTTAAAATTTTTCTGAGGGGAAAAAATACATTGACCTGGGAACACTGGTAGCAAGGAAACACGTGCGTATATATATAAATATATACATATGTACATATATATGTATGTGTGTATGTATGTACTTGCATTTGTATATGCAAATAAGAAAAGTTGTCCTTTTGGTAATTACTATCCTGCTATTGTCCTTTAAGATAATAGTACATAAAACATTCACAAAAACAATATTGTGTTCAAACGAGTGGAGGCGCACGGCATTTGCCTTTCTTCTGCTCACAATATACATACATTCATACATACATATGTATGTATATGTATGTATGTATGTTTGTATGTATGTATGTATGTATGTATGTATGTATGTATGTATGTATGTATGTATACATGTTGAGGTAATGCATGCAAGTTGCATATAAATATTGTATCATTGTTTGTTAAACAGGACAAGATTAGTAACATAAACATTACTTCATTTGTTATATTAATCATAAGCCGATTGAACAAATTTACATGAATTATCTCGGTTAAGAAGATAAGGAGATGGCGAGATTAAATGACAAGATTATTCTTTTGTTAAGTTATTGAAAATGTGTGCCGAAGAATAAAAGAAAATTATACGAAGAGTGAATGAGTTTCTTACAGTTGATCTAACAATAAGGAAGTTTACACTGAAACCGTGTGCAACAGACGCCATACTAGAATATCGGTACTACTTACTGAATGCAGGTTATGACATGAAAAATTAAAAGATACTCACTCACACTTTTCGTCTATCACTGGGACAAAAAGATTGGGGGCTCGCAAAATCGTCTTTATTGTAAAAAGAAACATGAGACCCTGAGTTCAAGGACGGGTGCTGACGAGAAAGTGTGGCGGCTTCGAAACAACTAGTTGTCCACCCTGCTAAATGTCTTTGATGTCTTCTTTGTCTTATTTAATTAATATCAATCACAAAAATATTGTAGAAAGAACTTGAGCCTGATAAATTTAATACAATAACAAGTAAGAGTGCTATATTCGGCTGGGCCGAATCTTAAATACCCTTCACAATGGTACATACATTCCGATTGATTTTTGGTGCGAAAAGTTGTTTTATTTGGCTTTTAAATGGGCCGATTTTTTCTGAATTTCAATATCAGATCCACTACCGGGATTTAACACAGGCTGCAAAACTTTTATTTAAATAATTCCTAATATGCTCAAGTTCAACCACTGGGTGACACCAATTCTTTTTAATATCATTGAAATAAAGAAAAGCAAAATGTATTTCTTAATTATTTATCAGTTAACTTTATAGTAAAATTTATTTAACAAAAAATTGCATATAATTGCATTATTTTTGAGTTATAATGCTAAACATTGCCATTAAGTGTGATTTGCCTTTCAATTTACTTACGTATGTGGGTACATGCATACGTATGTATGTATCTATAATAAAAAACTCTAAAATAAATTCTTTATTATTGAATATTTTCAGTGTGTTCCATAAAACAATGATTATATACATACATATATACATACATACATATTTACATTGCTTGCTTTTACAAAATTATTTTTTTCTTGTGCACGTTGTTGATGATCTATTGCGTATCATCATACACATGTGTGTGTGTATGTACATATGTAAGTACGTAGGGAAACCCAAAATGATTTTTTGTGTGAATGAATTTGAAGACGCAATTGTTTAAAAGAATTTCATTGCGTACCCTTTTTTCAACAATTCTTTATATCACTTTCATTTTCAAGCTCGTGTATACATATGTATGTACATACATACACATTTTTACACCAAAGCAAAAAAATTGTTTATGCTAACATACTTGCATGCATACATACATATGTAGATACATACATACCTACATACATACAAACGTATCTACATACATACATACATACATACATACATACATACATACATACATACATACATACATACATACATACATACATACATACATACATACATACATACATACATACATACATACATACATACATACATACATACATACATACATTCATACATGATCGCAAATATTATATACATATGTATATAATATTATATACATATGTATGTATGTACCATTATGATTGATTTTTGGTACCAAAAGTTGGGTGCATATGGGCCGATGTCCAAAAATTTTCTAATTTTGCCCCTAAACAGCCTGTATGTACCATTCCGACAAATTTTTAGTGCAAAAAATTGTTTCGTTTAGCTTCCAGGCCCGACTTCTTGAGATATCGGGAGGCGCTATATCTCGAACATATATGGGCCGATGACAAAACGATTTCCAGTTTTGCTTCTGACTAACCTATATGTATCATTCTGATTGATTTTTGGTGCCAAAAGTTGTTTTATTTAGCTTATAGAGCCGATTTCTTGAAAAATCGGGAGACGCTATATCTCAGGTATATATAGACCGATTACAGACATTTTCAAATTTTGCTTTTAAACACCTTATATGTACCATTCTGATCGATTTTTGGTACCAAAAGTTGTTTTATTTGGCTTTTAGAGCCGACTTCTTGAGAAAACTTGAGGCGCTATATCTCGAGTGTATATGGGCCGATGTCCAAAATGTTCCACGTTTGCCTCTAAATAGTCTATGTGTACCATTCTGATTGATTTTTAGTGCCAAAAATTGCTTTATTTGGCTTAACGAGCGGATTTCTTGAAAAATCAGGAGTCGCTATATCTCAGATATATATGGACCGATTTCAAAAATTTTCCAATTTTGCTTTTAAACACCTTATATGTTCCATTCTAATCGATTTTTGATACCAAAAGTTGTTTTATTTGGCTTTTAGAGCCGACTTCTTGAGAAAACGGGAGGCGCTATATCTCGAGTGTATATGGGCCGATGTGGAAAAATTTTCCACTTTTGCCTCTAAATAGCCTATATATACCATTCTGATTGATCTTCGGTGCCAAAAGTTGTCTTATTTGGCTTATAAAGCCGATTTCTTTAAAAATCGGGAGACGCTATATCTCGGATATATATGGGCCGATTTCAAAAATTCCTTCTTTTCTAGGATTTAATGGGCACTAAAAATGATATGGTTTAGTTTTTAAGAAAAAATTTTTTTTCAAAAATCTGAATACAAAAATTACACAAAATATCCCTCAAAACCCGGTTTTTTGAATATATCTCGGCTATCCGCGGACCTATCTTACTGAATTTCAATAGCAGACCCACTACCGGGGTTTCACACGTTTTAGCGAAAGAATGAGGTTTCTATCTCAAACCGTTTTCTCAGAAACGGTATTTCAACGACTACAGACGGACAGACGGACAGACGGACAGACGGACATCGCTCAATCGTAATCGCTATTGATGCTGATCCAGAATATATATACTTTATGGGGTCTTAGATGGATATTTCAATGCGTTACAAACGGAATCACAAACTTATATATACCCTTACACATTTATGTGAAGGGTATAATAATACTGTGCTTGAATTTGAAACTTTTTTTCCGACAGACGGGCCACCCAGTAGGTAAACCTAATTCGGGTGCGTTGAATTCAGTGGTGCCAAACGTTTTTTTTTTATACCCTTCACATAAATGTGTAAGGGTATATATAAGTTTGTGATTCCGTTTGTAACGCATTGAAATATCCATCTAAGACCCCATAAAGTATATATATTCTGGATCAGCATCAATAGCGATTACGATTGAGCGATGTCCGTCTGTCCGTCTGTCCGTCTGTCCGTCTGTCCGTCTGTCCGTCTGTAGTCGTTGAAATACCGTTTCTGAGAAAACGGTTTGAGATAGAAACCTCATTCTTTCGCTAAAACGTGTGAAACCTCGGTAGTGGGTCTGCTATTGAAATTCAGTAAGATAGGTCCACGCATAGCCGAGATATATTCAAAAAACCGGGTTTTGAGGGATATTTTGTGTAATTTTTGTATTCAGATTTTTGAAAAAAATTTTTTCTTAAAAACTAAACCATATCATTTTTAGTGCTCATTAAATCCTAGAAATGAAGGAATTTTTGAAATCGGCCCATATATATCCGAGATATAGCGTCTCCCGATTTTTAAAGAAATCGGCTTTATTAGCCAAATAAGACAACTTTTGGCACCGAAGATCAATCAAGATGGTATATATAGGCTATTTAGAGGCAAAAGTGGGAAATTTTTCCACATCGGCCCATATACACTCGAGATATAGCGCATCCCGTTTTCTCAAGAAGTCGGCTCTAAAAGCCAAATAAAACAACTTTTGGTATCAAAAATCGATTAGAATGGAACATATAAGGTGTTTAAAAGCAAAATTGGAAAATTTTTGAAATCGGTCCATATATATCTGAGATATAGCGACTCCTGATTTTTCAAGAAATCCGCTCTTTAAGCCAAATAAAGCAATTTTTGGCACTAAAAATCAATCAGAATGGTACATATAGACTATTTAGAGGCAAACGTGGAAAATTTTGGACATCGGCCCATATACACTCGAGATATAGCGCCTCAAGTTTTCTCAAGAAGTCGGCTCTAAAAGCCAAATAAAACAACTTTTGGTACCAAAAATCGATCAGAATGGTACATATAAGGTGTTTAAAAGCAAAATTTGAAAATGTCTGCAATCGGTCTATATATACCTGAGATATAGCGTCTCCCGATTTTTCAAGAAATCGGCTCTATAAGCTAAATAAAACAACTTTTGGCACCAAAAATCAATCAGAATGATACATATATAGGTTAGTCAGAAGCAAAACTGGAAATCTTTTTGTCATCGGCCCATATATGTTCGAGATATAGCGCCTCCCGATATCTCAAGAAGTCGGGCCTGGAAGCTAAACGAAACAGTTTTTTGCACTAAATATTTGTCGGAATGGTACATACAGGCCGTTTAGGGGCAAAATTAGAAAATTTTTGGACATCGGCCCATATGCACCCAACTTTTGGTACCAAAAATCAATCATAATGGTACATACATATGTATATAATATTATATACATATGTATATAATATTTGCGATCATGTATGAATGTATGTATGTATGTATGTATGTATGTATGTATGTATGTATGTATGTATGTATGTATGTATGTATGTATGTATGTATGTATGTATGTATGTATGTATGTATGTATGTATGTATGTATGTATGTAGATACGTTTGTATATATGTAGGTATGTATGTATCTACATATGTATGTATGCATGCAAGTATGTTAGCTTAAACAATTTTTTTGCTTTGGTGTAAAAATGTGTATGTATGTATATATACACGAGCTTGAAAATGAAAGTGATATAAAGAATTGTTGAAAAAAGGGTACGCAATGAAATTCTTTTAAACAATTGCGTCTTCAAATTCATTCACACAAAAAATCATTTTGGGTTTCCCTACGTACTTACATATGTACATACACACACACAAGTGTATGATGATACGCAATAGATCATCAACAACGTGCACAAGAAAAAAATAATTTTGTAAAAGCAAGCAATGTAAATATGTATGTATGTATATATGTATGTATATAATCATTGTTTTATGGAACACACTGAAAATATTCAATAATAAAGAATTTATTTTAGAGTTTTCTATTATAGATACATACATACGTATGCATGTACCCACATACGTAAGTAAATTGAAAAGAAAATCACACTTAATGGCAATGTTTAGCATTATAACTCAAAAATAATGCAATTATATGCAATTTTTTGTTAAATAAATTTTACTATAAAGTTAACTGATAAATAATTAAGAAATACATTTTTCTTTTCTTTATTTCATTGATATTAAAAAGAATTGGTGTCACCCAGTGGTTGAACTTGAGCATATTAGGAATTATTTAAATAAAAGTTTTGCAGCCTGTGTTAAATCCCGGTAGTTGATCTGATATTGAAATTCAGAAAAAATCGGCCCATTTAAAAGCCAAATAAAACAACTTTTCGCACCAAAAATGAATCGGAATGTATGTACCATTGTGAAGGGTATTTAAGATTCGGCCCAGCCGAATATAGCACTCTTACTTGTTTAGGTTAGCTTTTGTTTTTGAGATATACCGTTATTTTAAAAATGGAGGAGGTAGGACAACATACATATGTATATTAACTTAACTCAAAAACGGTTTAAAATATTGCAAAATATACAAAAACCGAAATTTGGCAAAGAAATTACCTTTAATCCCAAAAATCTCTTTAATCGGCTTAGTAGTTTAGAAAATACAAATTTTTTTCGATGAAAAAAAAAAATTTTTGCAAAAGTTCTAAATTTTTTGATTTTTAAAACAGCATAAAAAAATCTAAAAATAAAGTTATGCTAATGCATTTTCATACATTCATAAAAAATAAAGTTTCAAACAAAAGAAGTCATAAATGACTAAAATCGGTGCACAACTTTAGAATTTGTTCCCAAAAAATTAAAAATTGCAGTTTCAAACGGTCACCAGACGAAGCCTCAAAAATTAAAAACAAAAAGAAATGCGGTCGGGGGACCCCCATGAGGAACGAAGTTTCTTACGTTTTTTCTTCATCTTCGAATGTAATACGAGGTGAAATCTGTATGTTTTATTTTGTGTTGTTTTTGAAATTTTTAAATTTTATATGCTTCTTAAAATTTTTGGAACGTTTTATTTTTTTTACTTTTGACACATGCAGTATTTTTTTTTCAATCTGCTACAAAACGAAGAAAATTTTTCAATATTGCTGTTTTTTGTTGTGACATACTTTACTTTAGCGGCATCTATCAACTGATAGTGTCCGTTTTCACAACTAATTGATATTTATTGGTTGGTGTCTCCGCTGCTGTCAAATAGTTTCGCCACTTACCGCCCATCATACACAATTGTTTGTTGACAGATACACCAATACATATAAACAGCTCACACACTTTCGTGACGATTTCTACTAATTTGCACTACCAGCAAGCCGCGTTAAGGAACTTCGTTCCAAAAAAAAGACAAGTATGTAATAATAAAATGAAACTTTCCATATAACAGCTGGCTTTTATTGGAGAAAAAAAAAATATATTTTTAATGAAAATAATTAATTTATTACCGATGATAAAAACTTTCTTAAATAAAGCCGTTTAATGATTATGTTGTTAGTGTTTTATGTCTTACTATTGTTTTTCAATGCAAATGCAAAATTGTATACAGAGTCCAGCGAGTACCATATAAACAAATTAGTTTTATGTCCATTTCGTACAACCATATGACTGACTGAATTCCACATGGCATGCTTGCTCACATATGGCTGATGTGGTCTAGTCCGTGTAGTAACTGAAATTATATTTTCCACAGTCTAGACAGTCAATTTGAATGCCGCGATTGAAACATTAGTGCCTGAGTTGATTGCAATAGTGACGAAGTAGGAAAAAAAACATTAATTCATTGTTCTGTGTTTTTTACTTGATTTACTGCCTGTTACTCGATGTCGCAAGAAAATGTAAGCGGTGGAAATGTAGTCGCACGATTTCGAATCAATTTGGGTTCCTCCATTTCGACAGCTTGCGTTGGCATGGGTTTACGCCATGAACTTTTTGCTATTTACTCTACAGACATATCAGATCGGTAAATTAAAACTACTAAATTGTTCTTGTGTAAATACAACCCTTCTTAAAACTGACAAGCCAAAGCACATGCATTTATAAATATGTATGTAAGTACAAAATAACAAAGCAAACATTTTGAAAGTGTGGAAATAGTTTTTGTGGTGTTTTAAAATTTAAAAATATTTTTTTTCTTGCATAGACATTTAATAAGTACTTTGACGCACTGAACACTGGCATTCCTCTGTCAAAGTCAGGATTTTCTTCTATCCAGCGAACCAGTGAGCTGTTTAGGAAAACTATATACATTAATATGATAATTGTTTAATATATTTACTTGAAATACTATTTAGTACAGCTTCAGATCGTTTTTATATAAAAAAAATTTTTTTTTTTTATATACAATATTATTCAATATTTCGATAACAATTTGTTATCATCTTCAGGATAATATTTGTAATTAAATTGAAAATGTTGAAAAAATTTTTGATTTAAAAAAATTCAAAAATTGAAAAATAAAAACAATATAAATAACAGTAAAAAATAACACAAGTAGAAATAAACTAATTCTATAGTATTTCAAATAATTAAAAAAACATCAAATAAATATTATATATTTAATATATTTACTAAATAAAAAAAATATGTGGATTTTGTAGTTTTATTTCCCAATTTTTTAACAAATAAATATAAAATTTTTTCTATAAAAACAACCACTCGATAGCAAAACAGCAGCTGATTTGTCTTGACGCTTGTGTTTGCAGTGCTGACGGCATGATCGAAATAGAGGAATTAGATTTTGTATGAACACACTTACGTCTTTTCGACCTGTCGATCAACTCATCGTTCTAATAAAAGAACATCATAAGCGTCTTTCGCTTAGAATGCGAACAATCGCACAACTTCGACATTGAGGAACAGGCAGTTAATTAACTTCACATACTCTGGCATTCAAATATTTGCATTCCTTGCAAGTTTTCCGATCGGATCAAACTAACGCAATTCAGGCTTAGAGGCGAGTAAGGGAATATTTTATACTTCCTGCTATAAAATGAAAATTCTGCTTTGACTGGATTTGTAGTCAGTCTGAATTTAAAAGCAACATTTTTCTTGTTACACACTAGTCCCTTTGTCTGCAGGCTACTCTTACATACATACATACATACATATGTATATTGGGATTAAGATTTAAAATAAGATTTTACATCCAGTAATTTAAAATAGGTGTATTTTACTAATACCAAACAAACAATGCAATAGACCGACCACGTAATCTGCAGGCGCGGCATTTAAATAAATTACTCAATATATTAAAATAACAATGGTCAGCCAATTCAGTGAGTCTTCTCTCTAAGTGGATGGGGAAATATTTCTTTTAAGGTTGCGGAAGTGCTTATTGAGTTTGAGGCTGTGTCTTTTTTAAAACAAAAATATTTGCGTAATTTGATAGGTTTTCGTAAGAGAATCACCTTCAAAAATTAGCAAACAGTCATATGAGTTCATGTGAGGTACAAACAACACTTACACATTCACTCGTATTTAAAAACAAATGATTTAAATCCGCTTACGTGTCCTATTTATTGTGTACCATTCCATTTTATACCTTTTTCCACATTTCTTTTAATTCTTATTGTGGTTGCTCTTTTTTCCGGTTATTAGATCATTTAATATTACACCGAGGTTTGTTTATGAAAAACTATTGATGCTTTGATGTGGAGCGCCTTTACTTGATTAACAGCAACTTTATTTTTGTAAATCTGGGATAAAAAGTGCGGATATGTTTTTGAGTTTCAATTAGTTAAAATTTGAAAATGAATCAGTGTAATCACAAAAAGGTGTTTATTTTAAAGGTGTAAGGCTACAATTTCCACACTCAGCTCCTCGATTCACACAAAATGCTGCCAAAAATTTATATAAAAAAAAAATATTTCACTGTAGTACGAAATAATGCTACTGGAGTAGAATATTGTGAAAGTTTGCGGAATGTTTGTGTTTGCCATTGGACAATTGTGTATTCAAACACAAAAGCCTTTTGGCAAAATATATTTTTCTAATCGTGAAACAATCAGCCTAATCATAAATATTGCCATAGAATTTCGTCCCGTAAAAATATTTTTCTCGGGAAAAGATTACTACAATTATAAAAAAATTTTGGGAGTAAAGATCATTAAAGTGCGGCAACTCCTTTTGAAGCGAGAAATATTTCGAGCCATAACCGCCGAATAAATGTATCCCACAAACTCGAAATTTTACAGGGGAAGGTTTTTTTTAAATGAAATCAATTTGAATAAGGCCATTATTTTAAAATTTGTAATGTAAATATTGTTCTGTGTAATACATTTAATTTTAATAATTTTAAATAGATATTTGCATCATAACGGTTGTTTTTGTGGGATACATTTTTTTTGCTTTCCTTCTGGTAACATATTATTAAACAAGTGTGTGGGTTACACAAAAATTTATTTTAAGGAAATGACTTCCCGTTTTTTTTATTTCATTTTTTTATTTACTCCTTAAAATTAAATTTCATTAAAAAAAAAATAAGTGTATATATTTCATAGTATATTGGATAAAACAAAAATAAAGGAATGTAATTCATATATTTAATGTTTTGTATTAACAAAGTAATGTTATTCATATTAAAATCTTGTGAACTTGAATATCGATAGATAAAAATATATAAAGAACGCTAAATACTATCTTCCTGGTCGGTTTCAGGTAGCAAATCTTTAACAGATCCATCCCATTTTAAATTTAAATACTCGTGTTGGAATTTTACAGGTATAGTTTTTCTATTGCAAAGCATTTTCAAATCCTTATATTTAGCAGTAGAAATGTTTAATATATCATCATATAATTGAGTAGGCCCCTTAGAAACTATTTCGGAGTTTCGTCTGGATCGTGGAATTGAATTTAGATCATAATTTATGGTTTCAGATTCATCAAAGTAGCCATATTTAAGAGTAATATTTGGAATATTTTTGTCCAATGTAACAGAGCGTAATTTTGTAAATTGAATTTTCACTGAATTTGGAAATAACGCCTGTGAAAATGTCTTCCAGTCTTTAAAATCACTGTTAGTTAATTCAATACAGTTATATTTTCTTGGGTTAGTTCTTGCATTTGATATTATGGTGTACCACTCACTTGGAGCCCAAATAGTTCTATTCCGAATAAACGATTCAATTGTACTATGTATCGAATCAACAGGCATCATGGTGTGTCCAGGCAACAAGTATGTGATTTTGATATTAGTCACAAAATTAGAATTTTCAACAAAATAGGTTAATGTCGCAAGCATAGCTCTGTTTTTGTTCTGTCCTGCGCAGCTATCACAATAAAGATGGATTATCGACTGGGTTTTTCTTTCATCGACTAATTTAAGGTATTGCAAAACAGTTGTGCAAATTTCTTTACACCCTCGTTTACCATCCTTTTCTCCCCATAAAAAACAAAACCCATCTCTTGTACCACTCTCATAAAAACTTTCATTGTAGAATGAATATTTTCTAGAATAGAACAAAGTTACACATTTTGCATAGGGGGTATTTAAGACCTTTTGCAAGTCGAAACTTGTACATAAATAAGCCGGATTCTCTTTACATAGCTTTTGGTCCTCCAAAAATATTTGCTTAGATTTCTCTTTGTCCTTTAGATGCATTTGATACTCTTCTGATGAATCCAATTGCTTTTTGGATTCTGTGTCTAAATTATTGTAATTCTCGCATAAGATACATTTATCTTTTTTAGGTAAATGGAAGCCTAAATTGAAACTGTTTTTAAAAATATTACGGAATACTCTTAGCGATAACTGACTATTTACTTTATTAATAGTTTTCAAATGTTCTACATAATGCTGATATACAGTTTTTATGTTTCGAAATTCTTGAGGCAGATATAATTTTTTACTCTTATTCCGGCAATAATGTGAAGGAACCGCTGGTAGTTGTTCTATAAAGGATTTTACTAGCGATATGCTTGCTTCATCAGATTTGTTGTGTGCAGTTGGCTTTTTTATATTTTCAAGGCAAGTTTTATATGAACTTGTATTTCTTATTACGGATATTAAAATCGTTTGTGAAATGTTCAACGTTTTCAATAAAAATTTTTGACAAACTTTAAAACTGGTATTATTGATATTGATAAAATAATTAAAGCTGCACTTTTTTCTGTCACTTTCTCCATACCGCCTTTTAATATCGACTTGTTTAACACAAGAAGACAGCCAATCTTTCTGTCTAATTTTGTTGCCTATTCCCCAAAAATGTTCATTTATTCTTACCCTTTCATCTTCACAAATTTTATCATGACACGAATTTGGACATTTTTTCTTTAAGCACGGGTTGGGCAAAACACTCGTATTTTTTTTCTTAACTTTCTGCAGCCTTTTAGGTATTCTCTTTTGCTTTCTGTAGCCCCTTTTCCCAACACACGTTTCCTCTTCGACTTCTTTTAAACTTTCCAAACCATTTAAATCAACGAAAGATTCATCTGAATCGCTATACGGTACCAGGGAGAACTGTAAAAATATCCAATAATTGGAGACAAAAACATATTTTGCAAAAAAAAAAATCATGGTATACCTGCGACATATTGTTCTAAATCTTGCAAAAATACAAATCTTTATCTTCAATTAAAGTCTCAAAAAATTATGTTTATTTTATTTTTTTCCACTGTGTTTCATTTATTTTAAAAGAGAATTTAATTGTATCCCACTCAAGTTCTAAACACATAGACGACAGCAGACAGCAAGCAGCAATATGTCAAAAATAAAATGCATGTGTTTAAATGAAAACGATTATTTTGACGGCAGCAGGGCAGCACGACTGCACAACAGCATTTGCTGCTGCGGCCAACTTAGGCTATTTTCTATTTTGACGGGCAGCAAATAAGCAAATATAGTGTTGCCATTATATACATAAATTGGACAAATTAGAACAAAAACTTTTTTTTTAATATTAAACACAAAAGAACATTGCAAAAATGCAATAAATAAATAAATGTATGTGTTTTTATAGTTTTTTTCGTGATATTATTACATTTTTCATCAATATTTTCAATTTTATTCATTATGAAATAAGAAATACGGCATCCCTGAGTAGCATTGCTAAAATACACAGCTGTTCATTTTCAATATCAAAACAATTTTTTTCGTTTGAGCTAATTTTTTATGGTATTTTATTTAATTTTCATCCTGGTTGCTTTGAAAAAGTGTTCTTCATCTTTTTCCTTGATTTTTCACCAGCTGATTATTATGTTGTTGCTGTCTTCAAAATAATTATGAAGCCGACTTCAGAGTAACATTTGAAGTTGGCTGCACTTGAAGTAGGCAGCATTTGCAGTCTGCTGTTCTCTATGTGTTTAGAGCTTCAACCGTTCAAAGAAAATGTAAACAACTCGCCTTATGCATTTACATTAAAATTCTTTTTGTTATAAAATCATAACGGTTTAATCTACAGCAATGAAATTTTGACAGATGATGCAAATGATGTTAAAATATCGATTTCGATAAAAAAACAAAAATCGATTATGGTGTGGGATACATTATTTTGGTGGGAATGGCTCGATTTGTTTCTCACTTTTAACAATTGTGTGCTTTATACATATGTATCAATTCTTAATTCAGGTCCAAAAATTAACCTTTTCAAAAAATACAGCAAATATTTTTTGAAAAGGTTCATTTTTGGACCTGAATTAATACATTTCAATTGGCTCTTAAAGCAAATAAATAATTAAGTTCATATTTGTATCAATTCTTAATAAATTTTTCTGTAATTATAATCATTTATTTGAAATATTTTCATTTTGTTGCAATTTTAAAAGTGTTAAAGAAAGTTTCGAAAGGCCTTCAAAATTTAGTTTTAATACCTACCATTTTTCGTTCGTTTTTTTTCTCAAGGGAAATTTTGTTATTAATACGAGAAATGAGAAAAAAAGAACAAAATCATACGGAGTTTTCATTGATAACACTGTGCTAGTTGCAAAAACTAACGGACGGGCACCCAGTGACCAAATCTAATTCAGGTGCGCTGAATTCAGTGGTGCTGACCGTTTTTTTTTAGGTTAGCTTTTGTTTTGAAGATATACCGTTATTTTAAAAATGGAGGAGGTAGGACAACATATGTATATTAACTTAACTCAAAAATGGTTTAAACCATTGACAAAAATATAAAAACCAAGATTTGGCAACAAAATTATCTTTCAATAACTGTAAAAATCATTTGGATCAGTTTAGTAGCTTAGAAAATACAATTTTTTTTTTCGATGAAAAAAAAAATTATTTGGAAAAGTTCGAAATTTTTTGTTTTTTAAAATAGCAAAAAAAAATCTAAAAATAAAGTTATGCTGATGAATTTTCATATATTCATCTACATACATACATATATATATATATATATATATATATATATATATATATATATATATATATATATATATATATATATATATATATATATATATAAAATTCTTTGTGTGTATGTATGTATGTAACGTATAGACTCCAAAACGGCTGGGCCGATTTTGATGAAGTTTTCAGGGAGTCTTCAGAATATTCTGGCGGGTGACACTGTGAAGTCTGAATTTCGATTTTCGGTCTGGGGGCGGAAGGGAGTGGCCAAATACAAAGGAACACCTGTACATTAAAAAGTATAGCTGTAACTTTTGAACGATAAGAGCTAGAGAGAGAACTTGGCGTCAATATTTTCAGTCATTTTTTTCTGGAAACTATTTATTACTACTTTTTCTGTAAATTACTTGCATATTAATAAACTAATGCACGTTTTGAAAGAATTGATTTAAAAACTAATTTTTAAGTTTTGTTTAATAAATTTATTAAGTATATAAAATATTGCAGGCAACATATTATAGCGAACGCAACTATAACATGTTTAAAAGATTTATGTATATGAATATATTTACACAGAATTGTGGTGAATATTGCAAAACTACTATTCAATATTTATAACACCATCTGGCTGGGGACTGGAAGTATTAGATGATAATGTTGAATCATAACTTTCTTCCCTTTCACGTTTTTCCCGTCGTTCACGTGCCCGACGATTCTGGAACCATATTTTCACACGTGTATTTGTCAAATCCAATGACTCGGCTAATTTATTGGCATCTTCAGCACTCAAATAGTTTGAGTTTTTGTAGGCGGTTTCTAACGTTTGTAATTGAGCGGGCGTAAAAGGAATGCGAGGCAGGCGACCAGGTGTTCGTTTAGCAGGACCTTGACGCAGGGATCTGGGTAACTTTGGAGGATGGTAACGTGAATACTGCAGCCAATCTAATACAGGTATTTCACCTGAGCATTGCTGCTGTTTTTCCTGCTCCTGTACTCTAATTTGTAACTTTTGTAAAAATTCCAATTTACTTTCATGATTATTTAAAACCATCATAAATGGATTGAACGGAAGAACTCTACTATTTTGTCTTATTATACCGACAGAACGATTAGTACCTTCGTATCGTTCACCGGCTCTATTTAATATATATTCAATGCTAAAATCAGTCATTTTTTTTTTTTTTTAACAAATTATAGAAAGAAGTTTTTTTTTCAAATTTATGGAAAGATCCTTTTAAGGTGGTAGATGGCGTGATACTATTTAAAATACAAGTTCTGTTTGTTATTTTAAAGGATCTCTGGATAGTCACCATTTTTAGTTTCAATTTGCTGTTTCACTTCTTATTCTAATGCTGTCTCATTTTCAATAAACAAACGTGTAGTAAGTAGTTCATTGAGAAATTTTTGTTTGCCTTTCTACTTAAAAGGGGCGTTACCCTTGCCACACATCTGCAAAATAAATTGCAACAGTTAATTATACATAAATATGTATGCATGGATGTATGTAAGTATGTATATACAACTACAAGCACAAAGCATAATTTTCTATAGATTGAATTTCAGGTAGCAAAAATCTGGCATTATGTTATCGCCATTCCCTTTCATTCGTTTAGAAAGATACCCCTTGTTAAATGTATTGAATTCCCTTATTTAAACAATTTAAGTTCAATTATGTACATATGTATGTGGTCTCTTCAAACTCGTTTTTCGGTATACTTACGTACATACATACATACATATACATACATATGTTTGACATTTGATTGTATTCTTTCTAATTTGATATGATTTATTCAAAGTACCATGTTAAATTTGTATTTGATGAGAAAATAAGTTGAAAGGAATATTTTGATATGTTTTGATTGAAAACTAATCATAACAAAAAATTTTTAAGATTTTGATTATGAAACTCAGAGAGAACGAAGTGTTTGAAGATTAAATATGTATGTGGATCGACCAACGTCATTTGTCCTACTTCATTTTTTACATGAATTTGTATTTACTATACTCCCCCATGGGAATGCTCCCATGCAAACAATATTGTGTAATACTAGTGGGCACAAAGTCGTCATCCCAAATGTCAGATCTGCTCTGAGATTTGTGGAGTTTGTGTAGTAAGTAAAGGGTTTTTTTTCGATGTATAGAACTTTAAGTTGCAATAAAACAACGATGACATGACATTCGATTGACATGAATTTTATTTATCCGAAAGATAATCTTGTGGCATTACATTTTAAATATGATTTCTGGCATATGACCGCCACGGCTGGACGTCCAATTTTCGATGACTTTTTCCAACATTTGTGGCTGTATATCGGCAATAACACGGGGAATATTGTCTTCCAAATGGTCAACGGTTTGCGGAGCATAGACCAATGACTTTACATAGCCCCACAGAAAATAGTCTAGCGGTGTTAAATCACAAGATCTTGGAGGCCAATTCACAGGTCCAAAACGTGAAATTAGGCGGTCACCAAACGTGTCTTTCAATAAATCGATTGTGGCACGAGCTGTGTGACATGTTGCGCCGTCTTGTTGAAACCACATCTCCTGGACATCATGGTTATTCAATTCAGGAATGAAAAAGTTAGTAATCATGGGTCTATACTGATCACCATTGACTGTAACGTTCTGGTCATCATCGTTTTTGAAGAAGTACGCACCAATGATTCCACCAGCCCATAAAGCGCACCAAACAGTGAGTTTTTTGGGATGTAACGGTGTTTCGACTTACACTTCGAAAGGATTAGCTTCACTCCAAATGCAGCAGTTTTGTTTGTTGACGTAGCCATTCAACCAGAAGTGCACTTCAGCGTTAAACAAAATTCGCTTAGGAAAATCGGGAACAACGGCAGTCTCGTTTTGCACTAAAATTGCACTATATGCAAGCGTTGTTCAGGCCTGAGTCTATTCATGATGAATTGCCAAACCAAACTGAGAATAAATCACTTGACAGCTGTTAAATCGGTCGCCATCTAGAACACTAATGCCAACTTAAAGTTCTATACATCGAAAAAAACACCCTTTAGATACAAAATTCATGTCATACATATGTGCAACTTGATTTACGTCGAAATCTATTATAATGCTTTCTCTACACTCATAGAAAAATGTATTTTCATACTGATGACAGCGTATCATAAAAATTTCAACATCAATATTATGCCAAACGACATCGAAGATGTAAAACTTGATATTAACCTGATGACAAAAGTCAATAGAGAATTTCGGCATAAATTGAGTGTCATCAATGTGAAGACTGCTGTGACATCAATTCTATGGTGCAAAATGTTAATAACTTTTTTTATAAGTTTTACCAAAAGGAAAGAAATAAAACTGTGTTAAGTTTTATTAATTATAATTATATTAAAAAAAAACTTATGGTTTAATTTATTATTTTTGTGTTTAAATGTATTCCTAAACGGTTGCAATAAATGGTATCATATTGACGTATATTTGCCATCACTGCAGTAATTTTTCATAAACATCATATTGATGACACTGGTAATTCTACGTAACTTTCTTTGACATCAAAGAACGGAACAAAACAAACATGCTAATCATATCTATCAGGTAACCACCTTTATGCATGTTTGCTGTTTAGTCTACAAAGAAATCTATTTTTTATTATTATTTTATAATTTTTTTAATTATTTTGTTTTATTAATAAAATTTTTCCTGAAAATAATTTCAGTAGTTTTACTTTTTCAATTCGAATAATCTTTTAGTTGAAGTCATTTCTGTAATGTTAGTATATCATCGGATAGATGAGTTTTTAACATCAAATTCAATCGAAGTTGTCGTTTAGCTGAGGTTAGTTTGTCAGTGTATTGATAATACTTTGTCATTGCATTTATTTCAATTGGTCATGTCTCTGAAGCTAAAGTTTCACCATATTGACGTACGAGTAATCATGGCTTCGGTGTCAGAATGATATGGCATTGATGTAACAATTGTTATATTTATCGCTAATAACAATTAGAACACCTTATGTAAAATTTGACATCACCGTGATGAAAAGTGTCATGGGGTCAAAAACGATGTTTTTTGCCATCGTATTCATATTAAAATACATCATAGCTATAATGGTTTTTCTGTGAGTGTAACTCTGGATCAAAATCCTCGTGGTAGAGAACCAACACCACCCCATTGCACCATGTGTCTTGTCAGTATCACTCAGAAGTCAGTCGGCTTCTTGATCTGGGCAATTCATTCATCAATGCCCCTACTGAAAATATCTAGTTCCATTTGCAGGGTAATTCCTGAAGTCGGCAGCCTGAATCCATTAAAAGCATCATGCCTTAAGCCAACTAGCTCGATGTTCTCCGCAAATCTATGTATGTACATATGTAGTTCCTTATAAAATAAAGACCTGTTGCAAGACAACAGCACTTCGAGGTGTATTCGGACACTCGCTTCCTTCTTGTATTTCAAATGACAGGCAGAAATTATCAAACATGATCAGGCAGAAATTGCCCGAAGGTTCATCCTGGGACTCACTTATCCCAGTACTACCAGTTTATCTTTAATGAAAGGGTTATGTATCCTTTTCATCGAGTTATGACACCACGACTGTTAGCGGTTCGATGCACATCTGTTCATCAAACAGCAGAGTGCCAAGGTTTGCGATGTATACAAGGTGGGCCAAAAGACATCACCCTATTTGAAGTTGCTCTTATTTTTGTAAATGACGGCCAATGTCAAATCTGTTTTTACATTTGTGAACTAGACAGCAGTAGAATACAAGTGAACAAGCCCTGGAACAATACACTCCCCAAGAACGCGGAATAATGGTGTCTATGACGAAGTGGACGATTATTCGACCAAAATCATAATGAGCGGTGGGTGCCATGAACATGCGGGTACATGAACATGCAAAACTATCACTTCTGGAGCATCGAAAATCGACTAGTAATGCCGCCGCTCAAAGTGACTGCACGATGCGCTCGTCACGCTGGTTGAGTCATCGAGCCATTTTTTTCAACGACGCCGCTGGTCAAATGACAGCGCGCTATAGTGCCATGTTAACCGAGTTTTTTCTGTCGCAAATGGGTCCAACAGGATGGAGCAACAGCACACACTGCATGAGCCACAACCGATATTCTGAATGCCAAACAACATCGAATGACTTCTTTTGGTCCACCTGTTACATACCAATGCGATCCTGCTGCTTGCTGGGAAATAATACACACGTCATGAACTGATATGATCCTCAAGAATGCGATATAATTGCTTAGATTTCTTTACAAATCCTGTATCGATATCATGAGCTTGAGGTTGCTTTTGTTTCATAATAATTTATATAAGCACTTTTTAGGGTTCCATACTTAAAGAGTGAAAACCAACCTCTAATACTGAGACTTCTACGTCCCTCCGACACAAGCCCCATTTTCCCAAACGGTAAGAGATGAGGACTAAAAATGTTCACAGTATATGTGGTTACACAGTATCTACAACAATGAATGCCCAAAAAGAACAAAAACCTAAGAACCAAAGTGTGCTCCCATACAAGAAACTGCGAAAATTAGTTAAAATTGACTGTAACTTTTGAGCCATAAGATGTAAAGAGCTGAAACTTCCACAGGACGTGTAGGTTCTACGTAGGCTCTATTACAACTACTTCTCAATGCAAATTACAAAAAAGTTAAAAACTAAATGATGCTTAACATAAGGGGGCACCCTTTAGTTGGAAAACTAGCAGTAACTTTTGAACCGTAAGAGATAGAGTCTCAAAATTTGCGCACAATTTCTAGATGCCTGTCCTCTATAATAACAAAAAATTCAAATGGAGCTTAATTCCAGAGGCCATGGGGCTTCATGTAAACCACTTACACTGAGGCAGATCTACCAGGTAAAATCACTAAAACACCTGCTCGTTGTGTATTAGCAGGCTAGTGTCAAAAGTTTGTTTACAAGCCTCATACCGAGCTCTGCTTTCTAAGAAATGTGCAAGTGATTTTGTACACTCAGAAAACGTTGGCAGTAAAATTAACTGAATACACACTTTAAATTAAATGACTCCTTAAAATAAGTAGGATAGATTTTAAATGAAGTATTTAAAACCCGTTCTACTTATTTTTCATTCAAATTTACTTATTACTTCATTTGAATTTAAATGTTAAAACACCTACGGAACCCAATCGGTAAAAATAATGATTTTACCTATATTTTAACTGTCAAATAATTCATGCGTAAACAACTTGTAAAATTTTTTTATATTTTTTCTTAGGTGGTCATTTTATTTAATTATATTATAGTTTTCTATCTGTATTATCTCGTTTTTCAATTCGCTAATTTAATATTTGTACTGCAAAGCCTCTGCTGAGATCCGAACATGCACAGCATCTCGACTTGAAAGCAGCTGCAATCAGAATAAATTCAACAACAATCAATTTAGGTAAAGAGTATGTATGCTACATACATACATATGTATGTAGAAACCAAATTATAAAAACATATGTGTATACGTATTAACAGCTTGGTTCCTTCATGTATGTGTAACATAAATTACTACTGTCATTATTAACTGTCAGCGAAAATCCGTATTTATCTGTAGTTGGCTTTTTAAGTAACTGCACAAATCAGTTAAAATTAAAATTTCATTATTTTTTAAACGTTTTGTCATTTAAAAATAACTGCCACGATTACTTCTAGAATAAACTACGGTCAGTTACTGCAAAAATATTCTGAGTGTAGCTATTATTGAAGAAAAAGTAAAATAAGCAAATGATTTTGAAGTTTTTATTCAAAAAAAAGTAAAGTAATAAATTTATTTTATGAAATTTTCATATACACTCGAAAACCAGTTCAACAAAACAGATGAGAGAAGAATTTGACAGCAGTCCGTGCATTTTTTTATGTTCGGCTAGTGCTTGTACCTACTAAATCTACCTTGACTTGCACTGTAGAACGGAAGTCAGTCTAGTATTGTGCTTGTTCATATTTATCTGCATTATAAATTGAGATATGCCTTCTTTAGGGACACTTACTTTACACATACATATGTAAATGCTTTGTGGAAGATTTTATTCACACTTATGTACATTAGAGCGACTCACCAAAAAAAGTGCTCAATGCACCCTTCTAAAAATGAACCTCGGACCTTTTTAAGATAACATTTGAAATTGTTCGGCTCCAGCTTTGACCTCTCGTGAGCTGGACCATTTGGAAAAAGGGTCTATTTTTGCATGTTTTGTTGATTTACGAATCTGTTTCCTTACCAACATATACAATATGGGCATCATAAGAAAGGTTTTTTAAGACGCGTCCAACTGTATATATGGAAAATGTGTCCAAGGACGATCATCCATGTTCTTTTTTAAGGATATTCTGTAAAAAAAAAAGGTTTTTGAATTTTTTGCTCGGGGCTGTTTGTTATAAAAATGCCAAATTAACATATTTTAATCTTTAGGCGATTTAATTAGACACGGATCTCAGCTTTTTTTGAAATTCGTGCTAGTTTGCGTTTTTACAAAAAAATGCAATGGGGTGGTAACCCTTCGTTTTAAATAGGGCAATATGGGTATCAAATTTTTTCTTTTTCCAATTATATTATCCTTGTACATATGTAAATGATTTACATTTTTGCAAATTAGATGCATTTTACAGGGTGCTGCGGAATATTCATATGTAAATGTCATTTTGTAGTAACTGTAATATGATAGCGGATTTAGTTTCTAGATCATATATGGATGAAAATAGGACTAAAGAAAGAAAAAAAAAGAAATGATCCAAGCAAATTTTCTTTCCAAGTTAAAAAAAAAATACAATTTTATTCTCACATATCTGAAATACTATTTAGTATAGCTTCAGATCGTTTTTACATAAAAATTTTTATTTACAATATTATTCAATATTTCGATAACAATTTGTTATCATCTTCAGGATAATATTTGTAATTAAATTGAAAATGTTGAAAAAAATTTTGATTTAAAAAAATAAAACAGTAAAAAATAACACAAGTAGAAATAAAATAATTCTATGTCTAACATTTGCTATGTTAACATTCCCAACATGTTGCATTGCAACGTTATGTTAACACAGCAAACATTACCCATAGACTAACAATGATAATATTTTAATATAATAATAAATATTAGAAACATTCAAGTTCCTAATCTTTTATTAACTAAATATCTATAATTCTGCGCTAAATTTTCTGTTAAAAACAGAAAATAGTTATAAGAAACGTTACATGCTAGAAATGTTAGAGATAATTAAAATACCATTAACACATAGGATGAATTTTAGAGTAGACACAGAGAATTTAGCGCAGAATTATAGATATTTAGTTAATAAAAGATTAGGAACTTGAATGTTTTTAATATTTATTATTATATTAAAATATTATCATTGTTAGTCTATGGGTAATGTTTGCTGTGTTAACATAACGTTGCAATGCAACATGTTGGGAATGTTAACATAGCAAATGTTAGACATAGAATTATTTTATTTCTACTTGTGTTATTTTTTACTGTTATTTATATTGTTTTTATTTTTCAATTTTTGAATTTTTTTTAAATCAAAAATTTTTTCAACATTTTCAATTTAATTACAAATATTATCCTGAAGATGATAACAAATTGTTATCGAAATATTGAATGATATTGTAAATAAAAATTTTTATATAAAAACGATCTGAAGCTGTACTAAATAGTATTTCAAATAATTAAAAAAGATCAAATAAATATTCAAGATAAAGATCAAATAAATACTCACATATCATTAGTCTCCTGTAGAAAAGCCCTAAATTACATATTTTGCATTTTTCAATAGAAGATCCAAAATCAATTAATCAAAATATACAAAAAGAACGAAGACTGTAAATAATGCAAACTAAGGCCTTTCTATGTATGTACATATGTATGTATATGAGAGCAACTACATACATATGTATTATAGTAAATTTTTATATCTATTTATTCATCCCTATCAAAAAATATGCGAATTGAATAAAATAAAAACACCAACTACCGTTAATAGTTGGACGAAACAAAAAAAAAAAAGAAAGTAATCTTTACATGTAGCATATAATACCTTCATCTGTGTATGTAATTTGTTTCGGCAAGAGTAATTTGTTAAAGTTTTGTTTACAATAACATTGTTAACAGATCGTCAAATTTGATAAGACACTTGATACTTGATGAGATTCCCTTTCACTGGTTTGAGAGACAATAGAAAACAATTGTATCGTTTAACTTAAATAATGGTAGGCGAACATCAGTGGAAGATGGGAAGGAAATAAACGTAAATTTTAGCGCAGATTATGAGGCCAGATATCGACCACACCAATTATTTTTTCTATTTGTCCATCATCCCTTTTTTCTCTTTTTATTATTTAATTTGCTTTAATTGTTTTAGTTTTTTTTATTATTTTCCAATTTAAAAGAGTTTTTGCAGATGCAATACTTTTTGGCTTGTTTATCATCTGTACATTTGGCTGTATTTTCATAACGACTTTGTCTACTAATGTCCTCAACGTTTAAGTGTATCCGATTGTTATGCTTGTCGTAATCCACGGTGGCACTGAAAAGTGTCTTGGGTTGGGTAAGGGGATCTGTAGCAAAATCAATTGTATAAGTGGTTATATTAGTGGTAGACTCTGTATGATCAGGATAACGCAATTTTGCATTCGTTACTTCTTTGAGTTGTAGAGGACTGCAGAGAGAAGTTAAATTCTTGAGTTCATAATAGTGATTAATTTCCTGAATTGTCAGATTTGCCACGGTCTGTACAACTTTACTTGTTGTTGGTGCGGTTTGAAATGGTAAGCAAGTGCACCAGGCCTCCGGTATACTGGCATCATCACATGTACGGTTTTCGGGTAGCTCTTCGAATATGCTTTGGCATTTAGGGCAATCTAAGGCTTGCTGTATTTTGTAGTTGGGTTCTGTCAAACTCAAAAGGTGCTGAAAAGTCATATGCACATCAAAAGGAGTAGAAAGCCGTTTTTGATTGATTTCTAAATTGTTCACTAAATGCGGATAAGCCTGACGAAACCACTGTGGGACTGATATAAAAAACATTGGCAAACGTTGTTCCAAAAATCCTTGAGATAGTTTTAACAGTGGACCCCAACGCTCACCATGATCACTAAAAAATATTGCGATCGAATCTGCGAATATACCCCGCCCTTCCCATTCTTTCAAATACTTGACCATAGTTGTATCCATTGTCGCTGAGATATCGAAGGCATTGTGACTGAATGAATTGGTCCAAAAAAAGCCAAAGCTTGATAAATTTTTGAACCGTGTCGCGAACTCTGTAGCATAGTCGTATATGTATTCTCCCAACTGTTTGCGTCCAACACAATAGTTTAGGCCAGCTTTCTTTTTTCGTTTTAAGGACTTCTCAATTGCCAAGGACATGGGACGGAAGTAATAGTCAGTTGGCGGCTTGCTAAATCCTTTCAGTTTGTAGTTAAATGTTGACATAAAGCTCGTATCTTCAGCATACGCCGTATGATAACCATATTTTTTTAAAGTCGTCCATATAAAATTGCAATTATCAAATCCACCCACTGACATAGGATTGCATTTTTTGTAAACGGTTTTCTTAGTGTAGCCGGACAATAGTGGCATTAAATTTGGCAGTGTATTGTCACCAACCTGAAATGAAAAAAAAAAAAATTATGAATTCAAATTTATTTTTAATTTGTTCACTACGCTTAAGTTTTTTTTAAGTTCATAAAGTATTGTTTGAGCTTAATATTCCTTAAATGAGAGAGAAAGGTAAAATTAAGACTGTTCGTGACTACAGTATTTATCGGATATAAGAAACTTGAAAAATCCATGAAAAAACTTTCTTATAAGCGTTTCTTTCTTATATACAATTATTTTATATAAGAAACTTATTTCTTATATAAGTAGCTATGGCCATAAGGCATTTGTTTCTTATATGAATATACGAGCTTTTTACCTTTTTATGTACATATATATGTACGTAGATGTATGTATGTAAATAGAAAAATAAAACAAAACAAATTTTATTTTATTAACCCCTTTAGTAAATAAATATAAAAAAAATTGGCAACTTCAATTTGAAAAAAAATATATCTACTAAATACATAATTCATTTTGTACTATTTATTTATTTATTTACGAGGCAAGAAACAAAAACTTCTCATGAGCACTAAAAGTAAAAAAAAACTTTGTTGTTGCTGTAAAACTATCAGAAAACAGAGTTGTCCATGCAAACTACATAAATTCAGTGTTGCCCTTGAAAGTTTCTTATATAAATTCTTTTTCTATACATTTTGTGGTTTTGGTGTTCAAGAAAAATGTTCTTTTATCAGTTTTTTTTCTTATAAGCGTTTTTCTTATATGAAATTTTTTTTTGTTAGAAAAAACACTAAAAAGATATGGTGTTTTTGCAAATGCTTCTTATAAGCGTTTTGTTCTTATATGAGATGTTCTTATCCGATAAATACTGTAATATTTATTAAGTAACTCCCGTCCACATTAGTCAAACTACGCTGGACAAGTCCAAGTTTTTTATGGTCGCGTACTCTATGCTGTATTTATAATTAAAAAGCAAAACTATTTTATTATAAAATGTACAGTTTGTACACATACATACATATTTACTTGCATAAAAACTGTCTATTCTTTTTTTGCTTTTTTTACAAAAAAGTTGTTGAGACAGAGCTGTCAAAACAAAGCCTATTACAAGGCAGCTTGATACCAGGTAATCGCATAACTACAACAAACACAACAACAACAAACACTGCATGTATTTTGTTGGTAGAAAAACTGTATAACTGTCATCCGTTTGTTCGCGTATGTGTGTTAGTGTTGTGTATTTTGACAGATATACAGACCAAAAGCAGTAGTCAGCTGGGCTTGTAAGGCCACCTGATATCAAGCTGCCTTGGCCTATTACGGCTTCACACCTTTTTGTTTATTTTTTCAGTGACGTCCATGGATATATCCATCCTTACGAACTGACTATATCTGTCGCTCTAATTAAAGAGTAAACTTGAATAAAAAATTTTAAGACAAATATTACATACATATACATACAAAAGTAATCACTCAAATGTAGTAGAATATGGCATTTAACAACTAATATGCTTGATTAACAATTAATAAAATTGGAAAACTGGTTGAAACAGCAAAATAGTTTCCTCATTGAATCAGCCATAGCAGTTAGTTCGATGAGTTCTTATATAGAGTAAATCATAAGAACATAACGAACGTTGAGGAACATTAAAATGTAAGTTGTTTAACAAAAAATCTGAACAAATATTCCCATTAATCAAATTCATCAAAAAGCGGTATTAAGCATTGCTCGCCTGCCTTTAAACACAGTCAATCTTATTGAGTATGATGGAAGATCAATACATGACAAGAAGCCATAACCTGACGGTGGCTCAAACCAAGGCAGATTTAATAGGTACAAGCACTAGCAGAACGTAAAAAAATGCACGAGAGTTGTTGCCAGAAAAATAGCAGCCTACTGTCAAACTCTTCTCTCATTTGTTTTGTTAAACTGCTTTGTGGGTGTGTGCAAAAAAAGAAATTACACAAATTTCATAAAATATATTTACATATGTATTTAAAGCGCATAAAAATTATTACTTTACTTTTTTATTGAATAAAAACAGCAAAATCACTGGCTTATTTTACTTTTACTTCAATAATAGCAACAAAATCACATGCACATTTCTTAGAAAGCAGAGCACGTTAAACGGCTTGTTTACAACAAACATTTGACACTAAGCAGCTAATAAACAACGAGCAGCTGTTTTAGTGATTTTACCTGGTAGATCTGCTTAGAATCAAACCACATAGTCAATAAATGTACAGTATGTATTTCTGAGACAGAAAAGCAAAAAATGGTTTTTGACCGGATTCAATGATCCTTATGCAAAGGATCACAAGAATCCATTTCAAGTGCTCACAAACAACTCTGTTGTGTTGATATTTAAGTGATTTTTATATATTGTCAAAGCTTGCGACAAAAGACATTTATAGCGGTGTCCATAATATTTTGCAGATGCAGCGTATTCATCTGGACATAAATGTATAAACTTTTATAGATTTTGCGAATTTTTCGCACTTGTTTCGGACGATTGTATCAGTGTTAAGTTTTCCAACTGTTTAACATTTTAAAAATATGGTATTAGTTGTTGTGGTATGGTATTAGTTGTCAGTTATTTTCACTTATTTTTGTCAGCCCATCACAAAAATGTTTGTCAATTTTTATCAGTTGATTCATATTTAAAATATCACACTAGGCTATGTCGGGAATGTTCTCAGCAATCCTTTGCTTTTGTCGTTCTAAAAGGTGTTTTTTCCGATGTGTAGAACTTTAAGTTGGCGACCCATTTAACCGCTGTCAAGTGATTTATTCTCAGTTTGGTTTGGCAACTTATCATGACTCACGCTTGAACAGCGCTTGCATATAGTGCAATTTTAGTGCGAAACGATATTGCCGCTGTTCCCGATTTTCATAAACGAATTTGGTTAGCGATGAAGTGCACTTCTGGTTGAATGGCTACGCCAACAAACAAAACTGCCGCATTTGGAGTGAAGCTAATCCTTTCGAAGTGTATATAGAAACACCGTTACATCCAGAAAAACTGACTGTTTGGTGGGCTTTATGGGCTGGTGGAATCATTGGTGCGTACTTCTTCAAAAACGATGATGGCCAGAACGTTACAGTCAATGGTGATCGGTATAGAGCCATGATTACTAACTTTTTCATTCCTGAATTGAATAACCATGATGTCCAGGAGATGTGGTTTCAACAAGACGGCGCAACATGTTACACAGCTCGTGCCACAATCGATTTATTGAAAGACACGTTTGGTGACCGCCTAATTTCATGTTTTGGACCTGTGAATTGGCCTCCAAGATCTTGTGATTTAACACCGCTAGACTATTTTCTGTGGGGCTATGTAAAGTCATTGGAAGACAACATTCGCCGTGTTATTGCCGATATACGGCCACAAATGTTGGAAAAAATCATCGAAAATTGGACGTCCATATTGGACTACATCCGCGCCAGCCGTGGCGGTCATATGCCAGAAATCATATTTAAAATGTAATGCCACAATATTATCTTTCGGATAAATAAAATTCATGTCAATTGAATAATCCATCGTTGTTTTATTGCAACTAAAAGTTCTATACATCGAAAAAAACACTTTTTATTATTCTATGGCTCCTGACTTTACGACAACCCTTGGAATTCTGTATTTAAAAATAAAAAAAAGCTTCATAGAATCTGCGTATAATCTTTTTATTTTAAGATTATCAAAAACCAAACACTTGCTTCCCAATGGCATGCTAATCTGAAATTCTTTGCTTTTTTCTAAAAATTAAAGGTGGTTCGTTCAATTAGTTGTCGTGACTTCCCCACTTTTTTTGCTGCGATGTATAGGAATTCGAATTTCTGCACTCATAATACTTTTTAGATTTCATACATACATATATTTTTAATTTTTTCTAAGCAGCAGCTTTGCAGGTAGCACAAGAAAAACAAAAGTTTCGCCTAAAACTGAAACCTTCTAATTCGTATTATCTCAAAATCGCTAAAAAAAATACCATACTTAAATTAGTTCATTGAATTCGTAATAACTCGTTTTATTTCAAAATCGTTAAAAAAAATACCATACTTAAATTAGTTGATTGAATTCGTAAGCATTTTTATTTTAACTTACCTTATTATATCCTCTAAGTTCATACCACTTCTTGTCTATTAAGTACTTTAAGGTTTCCGGCATATTGCGGCGAAAATTAATTCTTGATAATGTATCAATGCCAATTAATAAGAAGCTGGGCCGGCGGCTTTCGATTTTGGTATTGTTAGACTTTTTTAGAAGTTTAGTTTTGTTTATTTGTATAAATGAAAGTGAATCTTTCTGTAAAATTGTTTTCTTCGTCTTTGTTTTACAATTAACTAAAATGCCATTAACATCAAATGGCACCACGAAATTTTGCTGAAAGGTTTTGCACGGTAATAATCTGCAATGAATTACAATAATAAGAAACGTATGATGATGTAAATTTAAAAACAAAACGAAAAAGGCAGTAGAATCTCTTAAGCGCACATAATGGTAGCGAAGTAAAGTATTCGTTTAAGGCATTATTGAAGAGTACGCAGCCAAAAGGAATTGAAAAAGTTGTAGATGATTTACCAACTGCATCTTCGAAGCGACTAAAACGAATAATTCAAAGAATCGTCACTCCTAAATCAAAGTCATCCTTCACAAATGGAGATGCTTTAAGACTTATGCTTAATATGGGACTAACGCGAAATGAATACAACATTTTAAGGAAGGCTGTTACTGAAAAAGGCTGCGATATTTTTCCTAATAGTAAATCAATAAGGCAAATGAAATCCAAAATTTTGAAATCAATACAACAACCAATGGATGTTTCTTTGAAGGGTGCGAAAGTGTATCGGAAATGCTTGAAAATACTGCATCGGGGATTATATAGACGTTTAGTGAAAGTGACTTAGAGAAATGTAAGGACCATTAACACATTTTGATGTTCAAATGGGGATTTTATTTATTTATTTATTTCAGCTAAATGCATACAACAGCTGAGAAATTAGTACATATAGTAGAGAACAGGATGAATTGGCCTATCATAAATTACATTACAATATTAAAAGCAATTATAAGTATATTCACTGGAGTTTAAGTATAAAAGAAATCTTCGCTTAATAACATCTATATTGCCAGATAAGTCAATGAGGTCATAAAATCGATTTACTTCGCCACAAACTCTACGGAAAGGATCAAAATTTAAAAAGTTTGATCTATGAAATTGAAGATGCAGTAGAGCGTATGATCGTAGTTGTCTGGTGGGGATATTGGTGTTTACTCTATCGCAGAGATTAGATGAATCAATATCTCCTTTTAAAAGTTTTAAAAGGAATGAGATGTTAGCTACAACTCTTCTGCTTTTCAATGTAGGGAGGTTAATAAGAGCTAGTCGGCTGCGATATGGTGGCAAATTTACGGTTCGATTCCAATTGAGATGATTTAGATAAAACAGCAGGAATTGTTTTTGGACTGACTCTACCTTATTAATGTGAGAATTATATTGCGGATCCCAAATGCGATGGGATGCAATGGAACATCTGGATTTTCTGAATATAAACAACACAGCGGAAACGGTTCTGAAATAAATTATTCGTCATTATTTTATGGCCTCGCTGGTTCCATTACGGGTGCGTTTAAATAATCCATCTTCATCATCCTCAACTACAAAAAAAAAACACAGATTTTCTTACAATAACAGGGAAATGTATACATGCAGGGTGTTACCGCCACTGTCAATTATTTAAAGTGTAGATGCGACCATAAGCAAATACCAATTATCAGTAACCATTTACGGTCGCTAGATTGATAACCCCTGACAATGCGAAAACGTGCCATTTCCGTTTTGCATCTATAGTCAGGACCATTTTGGATTTTTTTTGAAATAATTTATTGTAAGTGCTAAAAGGAAGGACTTAAAATCAACACCGCGTTGGATTTTCATACTAAAAAAGTATTATTATTAAAATATAAACTGAATTATAACTCTATATCTAATATTATTATTTTTTGGAAAACTACAGGAATTTTAATATACGAATACAAATGGACTAAAATGAGTTGTTTGTGTTTGATATTTAGAATCTTATGGAAATTAGGCGCCAAGTGCAATTCCCGCAACACAGGGTAATATCAGACCACAGAAAACATTTAGACAGGTACATAGATAAATAAATTGAGTCAAGTACGAGGCTGGCTCGCACTCTTAGGGTTCCGTATGTATGTATGTATGTATGTGTGTGGTATGTATGGAATGGCGTATGTGAATACATATGTATATTTTATAAATTTCATCTCTCTGTTTTTAAAGCTACTTTATGTTGTATGGGGACACCTAGTAATTTTCCACTTGTTGTTGTTTTTGTAATTTATTGTTGTAGAACATCTATAAATACATACACTATGCAAATTTCAGTTCTCTATCTTTTACGGTTCGAGAGTTATGGCTAATTGTAAATTTTCGTTGTATGGGTACACCTGGTAGTTTTCGACTTGTTGTTGGTTTTAGTATTTGTTGTTGTAGCGGCAAGGTACAACAACATTCTGTGAAAATTTCAGCTCTCTAGCTCGTACCGTTTCGGAGAATGGACGCTGTGACGGACGGACGGACGGACGGACGTACTTGTCTCCGTAATAGGGTTCCGTTTCACTCTGATGAGTACGGAACCCTAAAAAGAAAGTGTGCACATTGTGGTATCGTGTAACCAAATTTTCTGGCTGCCATATTTTAACACAGATTTATCTCTTAAGACAAATAAGCACATTTTACAATATAGAGTATGTTAGGGTGGTAGCAATTACTGTGGAAAATAATGCGGGCGTGCTAAATGTCATCCGAAGTCTGCGTTTTGTGGTCGTTTTGCTCAGTATATATACAAGTGTATTTTTATATTATGCATGAATTTTGCTAATTTGGTAAAACAAATATGGGATTTCACTGAAAAAACATTAAAAAATTCTCTTTTTATACTCCTTTCACATATTTTTTTTTTTTTTGGTTTGAAAATTCATAAAAAAAATTTTACATAAAATTTAGCTTCGAAACCTTTTCAACAATTAAAGGCCATAGTGTTTTCTAAAAAATAACGGATATATAAATAGATGAAAATTAAATTTAGTGTAATTTTCGAGCAGGTAGATAAAATGCTCCTAAGAATTTGTCTATTTTTAATGCATCTACTTTCCTGTTCACAGTTTTCACCGGGCGGGTAACAATGAAAAGTCAGATTAAATCTTTTTAATATATCTAATATAATTTATAAAAGTTTTTTAAAAAATTCGATGGGCGATTTTTGTTTTTGACCAATTAATTCAGAATTTTTTTTTTTTAAATTGTCCAAATTCATCCAATGCTGGATGTAGCGTGCATTCTTTTTTAAGCTTAGAATTAAGAATACAATAAATTTCAAAGCCTATACTTTGAAAATATTTAACAATTTTTGTTTTGATTAAAAATTTTTATTTAGAAAAACGTCAAACAATTAAGCTCCATTTTTGTCAAAATTTAGCCATTTTTCACTAATTTTTCAAAGACTTGACTTTGATCTCTTTTCACGAGCACACGCCACAAGATAATTAAAAATTTTCTTTTGCGTAATATTAGGAAATACCTAAGAAATAGTTTTAAAATATTTTTATTTTATACTTTGTACGTAATCTTTTTTATTATTTTTACAAAATTTGAAAGTCTTTGATTCATTTCAATTTTTTATCTTTGAACCGACAATTAACAACTTTATCAATTATAACAGATGTTTCTGTTTTTCGTCGTTATTGCGCTTCATATGACGAATTTACACAGCGAATTTTAACCGGCGTATTCGTCGTGTTGGGCGAAATTCGTCGTTCATGCCAATTGTGTTCCTAGCATAATGATTTAAGGTTTGGTTTTGCACTACGTACAACTTATTGGGTTAAAATTATTTATTTAATTATTTCCCCTAACGATTTGTAAAATTTGTTTCCTTCCATAAAAATTTACCCAGGTAAATGTACATCACACGTGTAGTATACATTGAACTAAAGTAAATTGCATTGCAAAATAATACAAAGAAATGTGTGTGAACGCTTTTTTTGCAAACCAAAAAAACTAGTGAAATTTCGTGAACTGCTCTAAAATGGTACTCATGCACTATCAAGCACGAAATTTTGATTTTAAATTTAATCACGTCATTTTCACGACAACCGCACATCTCTAATACATATCGTGGCCCGAGTTTTTAATGTAAATGTTTAGAAATGAAACAAACTAGTTCTGTTGATGTTAGGCCAGCTTGCAAGGTCCACAGTGAAAACCCTTAATACTTCAAATGTGTACATATGTATGAATGTATGTATGTATTTAGATAAGAAACAGTGACCTACTTGAAACTCGCATCAACATTTGATCCACTTCCGCTTCGAACTATTTGCTGGTAGCAACATAGTAAATCCTCTTTTATGGGTTTTGAGGTTTTAGTGTGTTTTCTTAATCTGTCAGCTATTGTAAAATTTATGTGCAAATTATAGCGCGAATCGAGTTCATTAAATGAACTTGTAACAATTGGTTGATCTTGGGTGCAACCCGTAGAATGTTGGGGCTTGAAAATTTTAAGGATTTCTGGTGTAAAGGGTTCCACAAATGGTATATGGCAATTACTGGTGTTAATGAAATATTTTTTCTCATCTCTTGTAGAAGATTCAATAGCAGCTGTTTCAACAATTAAAGTTGTAAATGGCTGGCGTGTTGTTGTCATTAATTTTGTTTGTATGTTGGTTGTCTGTGGGTCAACAAATGGCCGTGTTGTTTGTAACAATCTTTTATTTACATAAAATTCATTTGTTGATTTTTCCACTGACGTTTTATGATTACGAATATTATTGAAATTTGTTATTGCTGTTGTTGTTATTGTTGTTTGTAAATCACTCACAGCATCACTAATAATTTGCGTTTTTACATTAACATATTCATGATTTTTAACATCTTTAATTACAATTGCAAAAGATTTTTTACTATTGTTTTGTGGTAAAACTAGTGAAAAGTCATCTTCATTCAAAGCGTTGTCGATATGAGCAGATGTCGTGCCAAATAGTTCTGAGTTATTAGCAAATACTAACTCAGTTCGATTCTTTTCTATAACCATACTTTTCAAACTCACGAAATGGTTAATCAAATAAAATGCTTTTACAATAACAAAACAGATTAGTAATAATCTTAACGGCAAATGTCTTTTAGATTCTTCAAAATAATGCATAGAACCATTTTGATCCGAACTATCTGCTTGCACTGTTGAGGAGGCATCGTCATTACTTTGCAATGGGTGATATTTTATTTCTTGCATATTTGCTTAATTTGTAGTTATGTATTCAATACATTAAAATTATGTGTTAATAATTTGTTTTTATCCTCTATCTTTTATGTTTTATTAATTGTTATCACTTTTAACTTTGCGTGCACGATCGCTGCTACACAAACAACGTCTTTTTTCAAATCTCTAAGAGCATTAACTAAAATATTGAAAAAAGTATTTGTTTAATTTTGTTTTTAATCCGCAAAATGGTATTGTTTTTTATCCAGCAAGTTCTTATCACTAAAATGTTTAAATACTTATTACTTTTCTAAGCTTAAAATTGTATTCTTCAAAAGTGTATGTATAAAGGGTGACTCATAAGTAACTTTGTGAGAGTGAGACTTGAGGCCAATGTTGCACGAGCTGTATGAGCTGTGGCTCCAACTTGTTGAAAACTCGCGGGCTCTAAAAAGGTTCACTCATTGTCTACACTCACAGAAAAACCATTATAGCTATGATGTATTTTAATATGAATACGATGGCAAAAAACATCGTTTTTGACCCCATGACACTTTTCATCACGGTGATGTCAAATTTTACATAAGGTGTTCTAATTGTTATTAGCGATAAATATAACAATTGTTACATCAATGCCATATCATTCTGACACCGAAGCCATGATTACTCGTACGTCAATATGGTGAAACTTTAGCTTCAGAGACATGACCAATTGAAATAAATGCAATGACAAAGTATTATCAATACACTGACAAACTAACATCAGCTAAACGACAACTTCGATTGAATTTGATGTTAAAAACTCACCTATCCGATGATATACTAACATTACAGAAATGACTTCAACTAAAAGATTATTCGAATTGAAAAAGTAAAACTACTGAAATTATTTTCAGGAAAAATTTTATTAATAAAACAAAATAATTTAAAAAATTATGAAATAATAGTAAAAAATAGATTTCTTTGTAGACTAAACAGCAAACATGCATAAAGGTGGTTACCTGATAGATATGATTAGCATGTTTGTTTTGTTCCGTTCTTTGATGTCAAAGAAAGTTACGTAGAATTACCAGTGTCATCAATATGATGTTTATGAAAAATTACTGCAGTGATGGCAAATATACGTCAATATGATACCATTTATTGCAACCGTTTAGGAATACATTTAAACACAAAAATAATAAATTAAACCATAAGTTTTTTTTTAATATAATTATAATTAATAAAACTTAACACAGTTTTATTTCTTTCCTTTTGGTAAAACTTATAAAAGTTATTAACATTTTGCACCATAGAATTGATGTCACAGCAGTCTTCACATTGATGACACTCAATTTATGCCGAAATTCTCTATTGACTTTTGTCATCAGGTTAATATCAAGTTTTACATCTTCGATGTCGTTTGGCATAATATTGATGTTGAAATTTTTATGATACGCTGTCATCAGTATGAAAATACATTTTTCTATGAGTGTAGTATTGAATGCCGTTCACATTGAAAGCAACTTTTTCATCGTGTTCGGAAAAAATATAGTCAAATGATATTTTCTTTCAATTTTCTTCACATTTTTACAGTTTTCTGCAATTAAACACAAAACCCCATTAGCTGTTGAACAAAAGGTTGTCAAACATAGAAAGTTTGGGAAAACTAACGTGGATTGGTAACAGATTTGATCTCTCCAGAGGCCACCACAGGGTGAGGCTAGATAATTTGGGAAATTTGCTAAACTTATTTTTGTATGGTAGCCCATACATTTTACTCCTTCTGAGCCGCCCTAAAGAGGGTTGGTTTATTCCGGACAAATATCGAGAAAAGAAATTTCAGGGGGTTGCTCATATAAATATTTTACTCCTCCAGATGGGCAGTGTTGTTAGTTGTGACGAAGGGAGGAGATATAGAGTATTGATGTCCATTTCATAGCAAAATTGTGCAAAATAAATTACATGCGTGCGCAGGGCAAGCACAAGGGTCACTAAGGCATTAATTTGCCACTTTTGTGACGCCTTTTTAAAATAACCCATATCTGCTACTCTTTGTAAAACTTTACCCATTTTTCCCCTTTTTTAAAAATAGTATCACAATTTGTTTTTGTTTTCACATATGCAAACGCAATATGAAGAAAAATCTACTGCACACTTATAAAAAACAAGTATACTTCAAGAAGTCCACAAATTTTTTTTTTAATTTCTTTTCAAATCATATATCTTGTTTTCTTCGCAAAAAGTACTTTATTCGATTTTTTTTATAATTAATATTAAATTTTTATAATTAATATTAAAAATAAAAAAGTAGTATTTTGAATACTTTGAAATTTACATTAAACCGGCATTTAGACGGGAAAGTACTTTCATTAAATTTTTGTATACGTAATATGAATAAAAATTTCAATGAAATCTGTCACTTTCATGAAAATTTCTTGCTCAATTTCAAAGGAACGTGAAAGTTCATTTTAAAAATGTCGTCAATGCAAAGAGCTGCAAGTACAAGTAGTTTTGTTTATTACTGAAATAGAATTGCCAAGACTACTACAAACAGAAATTTATAGGAAATATATAGAATGATTCGAAAATAATTTTTACTGCCAAACTTTTATTGAATAATTTAATAACTATCCCTATAAATATAATTCATTTGTGTTCTTTATTCAAATTTGCTGTAAAAATGTTTTAAATATTTTCCTGTGTACAAAATAATTTAAAGTTCACAATTATTATTCTACTGCAATCCTGAAAATTTTGCATGTCATTTGTCACTTTACTTTCAGTAAATGTCAAAAAATTACTTTCAGGAAAATTTTGCTGAAAGCTGAGTTGAAAGTTAGAATACTGTGGGTGTGTTAGTAAAAAAGTGTGAGAGTATTGCAACTTTCAGGCATTTACTTTCCCGTCTAAATAACGGGTAAAATAAATATATTGCAATAATGTTTTTAACCCGGCATTTAGACGGGTTAATTTAATGCTTTCATTAAATTTTTGTATACGTATTATGAATAAAAATTTCAATGAAATCTGTCACTTTCATGAAAATTTCTTGCTCAATTTCAAAGGAACGTGAAAGTTCATTTTAAAAATGTCGTCAATGCAAAGAGCTGCAAGTACAAGTAGTTTTGTTTATTACTGAAATAGAATTGCCAAGACTACTACAAACAGAAATTTATAGGAAATATATAGAATGATTCGAAAATAATTTTTACTGCCAAACTTTTATTGAATAATTTAATAACTATCCCTATAAATATAATTCATTTGTGTTCTTTATTCAAATTTGCTGTAAAAATGTTTTAAATATTTTCCTGTGTACAAAATAATTTAAAGTTCACAATTATTATTCTACTGCAATCCTGAAAATTTTGCATGTCATTTGTCACTTTACTTTCAGTAAATGTCAAAAAATTACTTTCAGGAAAATTTTGCTGAAAGCTGAGTTGAAAGTTAGAATACTGTGGGTGTGTTAGTAAAAAAGTGTGAGAGTATTGCAACTTTCAGGCATTTACTTTCCCGTCTAAATGACGGGTAAAATAAATATATTGCAATAATGTTTTTAAGCTGAAATTTACATTTTTCTGTTGTTAGTTATTTTATCGGACTTGAGTTCGATTTTACTACCCCAGAATCAAGAAAGATTTTTTGTGATAAAATTGTAGTCATCAACATTTTTAAAGAAGACAGGAAAAGTAAAGATGAAATCTTATGGGCTGGGGTACATACATACCATGTCTATTTCATGTCCACCACGACCTTCATCAGCACCCAAATTGCTACGAACATTGGTCATAACTAACCATATATGTACATTTTGCTAATTTTTAATTTCATTTGGCATCAAATTATGCAGCTTGAGCCCTTTGCAGAAAATTGTTCTGTTCATCACTTTGGTGTTAGCTTGTTGTAATCTGAAATAATTAGCATTATTGAGATTATATGGCTGAGCTTCTCTCACGTTACTCAACTCAGCAGTAGACTCGAAGAAAACTGAAAAGAATGTATTCCATAATTCCCATGAACAAAATGAGAATCAGAAATGTTCAACCAAACCTTTAACACAGACGATTTTTACTACTCAATGAAATGTCGGCGACATATAGACAAAAAACATTAACAAGGTATATTTTTAGAATTTTGTGAATTTAAAATAGTGTTTAAGCTGGAATTATTTATTCTTAAGCTGTTGATCCTTTTTTTAAAAATTTCCTTTTTTTTTTGGGCTATATTTTGAAACTTCTTAACGGTCACGCGGTGTATGTGTTATCCTCTTCAATAAAGAATATTTATTCATCGTTCACCTGGCCACAGAGTATATCTAGCGAAGTATGGATTTGTCATATGGAAAATAAGTCAAAACAGAATTTTTTAAATGAACTAGAAATGGACACACCAAGATTAGACACACAAGTTTGAATGTAATTAGATGGGATGTTATCCAGAGAAATTCTTATGAAAAGTTTCGAAAAACTTACTGCCTGTTCCTCAATGTTGAAGTCGTGCGATTGTTCGCATTCTAAGCGAAAAAACATTGTTTTGGATTCCTCTATGAAATTCTTTTATGCGAATGATGGATGACTCGATCGACAAGTCGAAAAGACGTAAGTGTTTTCATACAAAATCCGATTCCTCTATTTCGATCACTGCGAACACAAACGTCAAAATCAATCACTTGCTGTTTTGCTATCGAGAGGGTGTTTTTATGGAAAAAATTTTATATTTATTTGTTAAAAAAAAAAAAAATGGGAAATAAAACTAGAAACAGTGACAGTGCTGCGACTTTTTCACATTTTTCTTCAACTTGTGGGTGGATGCAATCTAGTTAACCCTTGAATGCATGTTGTTGTAATTCTGCAACATACCATTAAACTCACCTCAAAATGGTATTAATTCGCATCGTTGTGTATTAAACGAGTTGCACTTGGTGTAGTTTATGGCTTATGTTTTTAAAATTTTTTGATTGTGAATTTCACGTGGACAAAGTAACGGTATTAAAATTCTTCTAGCCGGTGCAAACTGTATTTTACACTGCAGTTACACGACCAAGTTTTGCTATCAAGTTTTTTTCACATACTACTTGTCAAAATTCAATAAAATTGATAGCTGTGACGTAGGCTGTACGCAATTTCATAACAATTCGTTTTCAAGATGCAGTCAAGAAGAAAATTAAAAATAGCTGCTTCATTAAAAGTGCTATCAGAAATAAAGAAAGTAAAAGAAGAAGAAAAAAACCAGAGGGCAGAAAGGAAATACTGGGTGAAGCCCTTATTAGTAAGAAGGTTGGTAAATATTTAAAAATTATAATGAATGTATATAAATCGCAGCACATCATTATATTTGTTGGTTTTGCACGTAAACATTTTTATTTCTATTTTATAAGCTTGAATCTGTTTAATTTTTTAAAGATCACTTTTAATTGCAACTTTCAAACAAAACAAAAAAATATTTGCAGACAGAACGAAAAAAAATTGTTGTCAGCTATTTTGTTGATTGTGACTTGATGCTCTCTATGGAAAGCAAAAATTGTCATCAAGTTTGGATCAATTTTCAAAATTGTGAGTGTATTAGTAAAAAAGTGTGAATGTATTAAAACTTGAAAAGCAAACCGTGATCGTGTAACCCTCAAGTAACCCCCAACTAAAATAATAGTGCTATTGCTTGAGGGCGAGATTCATTATCCTACACGATCTGTCAAAAATGGCCTGTGTGCTCAAAATGCGTGATAGCTAGGGAATGGCATCAGAGAGTAAAAGTCGATTTTCGATTTTTCGACCAACCATTTTTCATTCCGATTCGATTAATCGTAGCTCAAAATCGATTTTTTTTTAAGTCGATTAATATATTTTGCATAAAATAAACACACTACGACTTGAGTTTTTACATAGTCCCAAACGCGGCTGGGTGGCATTTTTTTTTTTTAATATTCACTTATTTTGTATTATAAATTGCACGTTATGTTATTATGTTATGTTACGAGGGCTGCTGGTCATGAGACCGGCCCACTTGGGTCCTAGAAAGATCCCGTTGTGCACACTTTATTTGATCGAATTTTCACAACCAAACACTTGCTTTGTTTTCTCTTCCGTTTCGATTAATCGACGCCAAAAATCGATTTTAGCATTAAGTTGGCAATGCATAATCGATCAGAAAATAATCGATTTTTAGGACTGAAAATCGATTATCGAATACAATCGAAATTACCATTCTCTAATAGCGGATTTACATTTACTCACATCTTTGAGATATGTGTTGAAAATTGAAAAAAGCTGTTTCAACATCTTTCAGCTGTCAAATATTATTTCACGTGTTTGAGTAAACTAAAACAACATTTCACAACACGAAGTATTTTATTCTTTTTTACCATAAATAAAAGTATTGTATTACTAATTTTATATTATGTTTAATTTAATTAAAATTTACTTACATTGTTCGTTCAAGCTCATTGTAAAATTTTTTGACACTTGTATATTTTCTAGTGATGGTATGAATTTTTATCATTTTTTAACTTCTTTTTAGTGATGACATTAAAATAATCGAAAGATGTTGAATACAGCAAAATGAGAAATGAACATCTTGTAAAGATGTTGAGAGATGTTGAGTTTTTTTTCATATAGAATTTGTATAGGAAGATGTTAACATCTTGCCAAAATGATGAAAGATGTGAGTAAGTGTAAAAAGCCTATAAGTGATAGCGTGGCCTAAAAGTGTGTGTGTGTGTGTGTGTGTGTGTGACAGGTTTTAAACAAGTCTGTCCGAACTCCAAATACTTTTAAAGAATTTCCATATGTATTTTTTTCTATACGATCAGAGATGCTTTTTCAGAGCTGATCACAAAAAAGAACCAATATTAGATAGTGGGGTACCAACAACCCCATTTTTAATCGATTTTTTTAAGTGGGGCAGAATTTGATCAGTTTTTCCAGTGAATGAATAGTACGATTGTGTGGGCTAGTGAATCATGACCCTAAGCTTGATTTAAAATAGAAATAAGGTGCAGTTAGGAGTGCGCATAAAATGTTAGAAAAAAGATGGTAAAGTTGAAAACTTTGAGAAAAAACTGTTTTTATTTTCTTTTGTACGTATGACATATGTATATGAAATATTTATTGGTTTAAGTGATCATATACGCGTACATATGTATGTATGTACATACTCATACTCTAATGAAGGCCATATTTTCTTCCTCACCACAGCATTTGAATTTAAAAATTTCGCAAAAATTGTATTAGTCAAAAAAAAAAGAGTCATATATTACGATAACCTTAGACTTCGAAAAAGTTGCAAACTTATCTAATCAACTCGTGCTATAACTCTGATTAGGTCCTTTCCAATGGTATGTGATTTTTTTCTATCCTCTAGCACCGCGTAATTATTTGCTGTGTCTGATAGATATGTACAACGTTCCATCACATTTTGCCAAATTGTTTAAAGTTAATCTGAAGAAAAACAAAAAGGCAAATATGTACCTATTCACGTATTTATTAATTCAAAGCGTACGTGGTGCGCCACCCTGTACTTACATACATACATATCTATACATGTGGATGTATGTATGTATGTAGTTGTATGTATGGATGTACATGTATATTCACAAATAAAGATGTACATATAAAGATTGTAGCCATGCAAGATCATTCGTAATCTAGAAGTGTATGTATGTATGTATGTATGTATGTATTATGAATTGCACTATTAAAGCATGACTGAGACTAAAAGTAAGGGCTCAAAACATTGCATCCTCCGCTTAATATCATCGTCTAAGATTTCCACTTCGGTCCAAAGATTACAACATATGTACATACTTATATATGTATGTATGTGTACATATGTATGTATGTAATGGAAATTAAAATAGAAAGGTCATGGTCACCAGTACCAAGTGCTCACATTAGAGTTGCTATAAAAACAACAACAACATGCATACATTCATATATACTAGAGATGTGTGCGTGAGTGTTTTTGGCTCATGTCAAGCATATTCACTACCAAAATAATTTTACTCACGCACGCTCACTAGCAAAATTTTTTTACTCACGCAATTTCACGCACAAAAAACGAAAAGAGTGTTCACGAACAATCACGTTTGTATTGAAACCAAACATTGTCTCGAGAAAGCCGTATTTTCAATATAGCACAATTAAAAAAAAAAAGAATTGTGCGGTCGGGAGACCCCCATTAGGAACAAAGTTCCTTACATTTTTTCTTCATCGTCGAATGTAATATAAGGTGAAATCTGTATGTTTTATTTTGTGTTGTTTTTGAAAGCAAATAATATAGAAGAACGAATTACATTAGAAAAATTCAAATATTTCAGGAGTAATATTTACTCATAAAAAAAAGAAAATATACTGTACATATGTATCTATGTTTCATTATCCAATGTTTCCATTTCTTGTATCATTTTCTGTTTCTTCCGGAATTGTTGTAAGTGTTGAGCATTGGTTTGCCATATTTTATTTGCGGATGTTAAATTTTATATGCTTCTTTAAATTTTTGGAACGTTTTATTTATTTTTACTTTTGACACCTGCAGTATTTTTTTTGTCAATCGAAGAAAATCGAAACGAAGAAAAGCAACTGTTGGTCAATTTTTTAATATTGCTGTTGTGTGTTGTGATACACTTTACTTTAGCGACATCTAACAGCTGATAGTGTCCGTTTTCACAACTAATTGATATTTATTGGTTGGTGTCTCCGCTGCTGTCAAATAGTTTCGCCACTTACCGCCCATCATACACAATTGTTTGTTGACAGATACACCAATCCATATAAACAGCTCACACGCTTTCGTGACGATTTCTACTAATTTGCACTACCAGCAAGCCGCGTTAAGGAACTTCGTTCCAAAAAAATTTATGAGTTTGGTTGGAAAAAAGATTCCTTGACACCTCCGGATATTCTTGTATGTATGTATTTCAGATTCAGCTTCATTTTTAGCGTAAATATATGAATTTTTGTTTTGTGTATTATATACATAAGTTTATATAAAGTTATAGTTTTATGCTTGTCTTTATTACAAAAAATTGATTCTTACGTACAAAAAAAGTAAAAATTTTAAAATAAATCAAAATTCTATATATGTATGAATATTCTTCTATTTTTCTTCACCGTTAATGAATTTTGTATCCATATGGAGGATACATTCCAAAAAACACATTTAGGGTAGAAAGTTTTAAAAACCGAATGTTGGATGTCGTTACCGGGATCATAAAGAGCAGAAATCCAAAAAAAAAATCCGAATTTTTTGTCCACTCAGTAAGAACTTGTAGCGAAAGGGTTAAGCATTTCAAAATTTTATAATTTACTTTTGTCAATGAAGCATTTTTATTAATGTTCAATACGGCTGTTTTCCGAACTAAAGGCAATGTAATACTTTTCCAAAAGGTTTTTCAACGTTTGATCGTGCAGAACTGAAGAGTATATCACATATAAATATCATAATTTACTCTTCTAACATTTCATTTGCTCTTTACAATCCAGGCTTTTTGAACATAATCTCATGAAACAAAACAGTAGAATAAGTTTTTAGAAAACGATAATCGTAGGTTTAACCAATGATTTAATTTTTGGCATTGCACTGCGTATATCATATGGAGTTAAAATGAATCATGGAATTATTTCCCCCCACAATTTTTTTCCTTTCCTGAAAATCGACCCTGGCTGATGTACTTTAACATGTGTATTAGAAATTGAGCTAAAATAATCTGCGTTGAAAAATAATGCATGAAAAAATATGTAAGTTTTTTTCTAAACCAGATACATATGTATGTTAGACCGTTTTGGTTTTTACACAAAACTACGCAATTATTTTGCACTTTTTTCCTAAAATACCACTTTTAAGATTTAAGTAAAACTAAGATCAAAAGAAAAATTAATAAAACAATGCCTTGCAGAATTTTGGTTGCCATACAAAATTAAAAACGTTGCCCTTTGCTGTAGAAACGAAAACAGCATTAGTGCTTAAAGTTTTCGTGAACTACTTTAAAATGGTAATTACGCACTATCACGAATGAAATTTTATTTTTAAATCACACACTCGCTAGTGATTGATTGCTTTAAAATTTGATGGATCATAAAAATTAAAATGTTGCTGAAATACGTTTTAGAAGCAATTGCTTCATATCAAATTTGTTCTAAAACGATTCCCAGCAATATTTTAATTTTTATGAATACCGGCGTTAACATTTTCGTTGGTTATGTGATATTATAAAGATTGTTTATAAAGTAAGTTCGGCTTGAACTTACTTTATAAATAAAATATTAATATTAAAGGTCAACATTATACAGTTCAATTATAAAGATTGTGTGATAATTCTGTAATATTCTAAGGCTTGGGGCTAGTTCTTTACTGCACAAACTAGACTGCCGTCTCCCAGACTTCCGTCTTTATTAGATGGCTACATGTATTATTAATGAATAAATAATGCTGGCTTAAAGGATAAATTAAGCTCATGTACAGTTTAATATTTATTAATTATTTTCTCTATTGACATAGGACAGGTAAAATTCCAATTTTTTTAACAACTGTTTAACTTTAGAGCAGGTTAATTCTTCCATTCCACTACTTAAAGCAAACAATTTTTGAAATTCTACATCGCCTTTGTTCTTAGATTTAATAGCCTTCCTTGAAAGCCTTAACAATCGTAGAATATCGCTGAGCGCTGCGAGTTTACTGTTTAGTGTTGCCATCAGGTGTCTCGTGTCGGCTTTTAACTGTGAACGGTCTTGAACGAGTAAAGAATTCGGAACACCTGAATTCGGCATAAGCTCAGTAACACCATTTCCAGTTGTCAAGGCTTCAATTTCTACGGATATCACAGCATCATCAACGTCTTCAAAATTTGTACCGTATTTAAGCGTAGAGCTTAAATTTACCAGATAAGCAGTAGCTTCATTAGGGTTTGTTAAATGTTCTCCATTGAAATAACGTACTGTGCACGAATAAGCAGCTAAAATATTCCAAAGATTGTAATGAAGATTGGGGGCTGGTTCTTTACTACACAAACTTGAGTACTTTGCAATTTTTTCGATTACGTCAGGTGTGTCATCTTTCGGACTTTCGTCTTTATTAGATGGCAACACAACTACTTTTGGACGTTCTTTCTTTGCCCACCACGGTTGAAAGTCTGGCATAAGCTTCATTATATCTCCAGTAGAAACTAAGTTTTTGAACTCTTCTCTTTCAGCTATAGTTAATTTTTCCCACACTTCATCAGCATCGTTAATGTCGATGTCTTTAAGTCTTACAGCTATATCTTCATCTTCCTCCTCAACAGCTTCGTGCAAGTCTACACCGTCGTCCAGTTTACTTTCGTCATCATCGTCAGAATCTAATTCATCAAAAGCAAAGTCCGTAGTATCCAAGCCCTCATCCGCTTCTCGAATTCGTTTTAGGATTTCATAAATTTTTCGCATATCATCTTTATTGTTTGCACTATCCTCTGTGTTGATATTCAGTTCTTCTTTAACACATTGCCTGTAAAATTCTTCTGAACATTTTGAATGCATCTGTGACTTGTAACATTGTAAAGAGCAATAGACGACATTACACCGGGGACAAGTGTATTTGAATGGAGACAAATTGCATCTGAAATAAACAAAAGGATTAAAAAGACCTGAGAAGTACTGTGACTAACAGCAACTCTTACATTTGGCAGTTTTCCAAAGACATTTAACAAATTATTACTTTAATATGTTTCAATGAAAGCAAATCGAAATGGACAAAATTTTTAGGTTTATTTTGCTACAAATATTTTCAGCTCCACAAGTAGATGGCGCTGTGAGTTGCCGAAGGAGCTGTCAAACTCATTTTTGAGTAGGGTGTACCCAAAAATTTTAACTGCAAGTTAGTGATGGGACTCAATTTTTGGACTGTTGGCTTACTTCGTATTTGCTTACATTTGATTTTTGGTGAGAAAAATACACTACAAACAAAACAGCTTTGCAAGCAAACAAATAATAACTATTTGTATGTTATGTTTTATTTGCTAATTAATTTCTATTATTTGAACTTTTTCTTATATAATTATTTCCGTATTAAGTTTATCAGGCTCAAGTTCTTTCTATATTATCTTTGTGATTGATATTAATTAAGTTAGACAAAGAAAACATCAAAGACATTTAGCAGGGTGGACAACTAGTTGTTTCGTAGCCGCCACACTTTCTCGTCAGCACCCGTCTTTGAACTCAATTGTCGCTTTAGAAACATGAGCCCCTGAGTTCAAAGACGGGTGCTGACGAGAAAGTGTGGCGGCTTCGAAACAACTAGTTGTCCACCCTGCTAAATGTCTTTGATGTTTTCTTTGTCTAATTTAATTAATATCAATCACAAAGATAATATAGGAAGAACTTGATCCTGATAAACTTAATACAGAAATAATTATATTTTATTTGCGTTGAGTATAACACTGGCAGTGCTTGAAGTATGTTTAAAACTTTATTTTCAAAGCTTTTCATTCATGTTTTCTACTTTTTTGATAAAAACTACACATAAATTTGTTCATTGTCTATGTATCATGCTGCCACGATTTGCGGTGGCGGTAATACCAGTTATACTCTGTGCCTACACATAGGAACGTGACTTCACTGAAATACATATATTAAAGTAATAATTTGTTAAATGTCTTTGGAAAACTGCCAAATGTAAGAGTTGCTGTTAGCCACAGTACAAAAGTGTATTTAAGGGTCGGCCCAAACGAACATAACGCTCTTGTATATGTTTATTTTTGTTCTTCTAGTTCTAGAAGCTATACTACTGGTTGTTCATTAAAACTGATATGTGTTTGACGATTTTTTCGATTTGTCGATTTTATTTCCAAAGCGTGACTATTTTTAGAAAAAGTTGTCTAACAGCACTGGCTGTGCACACGTGAGTTTGTTCCATTTATTGTTTGACGTTTATCTTCCCTTCCTTCTTGTATCAAATTTCTATGCCAATTTAGACGAGTAAAAACAGCGAGAAAATGAAAAATGTGCTTTCCTCCTTGACTTTGCTGTCATTATTTTGTCAAGTTATTTTCTTTACAAGTTTTACTGGTGACGAATGGTGACGGTAATTTGCCTGGTGTGTGCTAGTGGTATATATTCAGTATAAACGATCCGCGCATTTTTTTATTTTAAAACAGCTACAGAAAACACTGACATAACAATAAAAAACTTATTAAAAGTTTTATAATTTCAACAAGCCAAAAAGAAAATAAAAAAGAAAAAGTTTCAAAATGGATAATATAGTGAATGGGAACCATTATGAACAATTACATCAGGGTCGTTTAAACATGTACAAATCAAAGGTTGATGTTGTATTGGGTGCCCAATGGGGCGATGAAGGAAAAGGAAAAGTCGTCGATATGCTGGCTTCTGAAGTAGACATCGTCTGCAGGTGTCAAGTAAGTAAATTTACTTAACTTTGTTAAAAGTATACTTTTACACACGTATGTATGTATGTAAAAGAAAAATATGACGAGCAATATGTACACACATGTGTATGTATGGATGTGTGTAGTAGCAATTTGAGTACATACACTTGGAAATAATTTCCTGTCCAACAGAATATCTATTTAAAAATTGTAGGTATAAACATCTTTCAAGTTTATTTCAAATCGTATGTTTTTGAGTTACAAAATTAAATACATATTGTAGAATGCAATTAATGGTCAAGGACGGACGATTTTGGAATGTTCTTTCAAACTTGTTATAAATGAACTGCAGTTTGGTGAATAGTTTATTTTATACCTGTAAAATTTTTCAAAATTACATACTATATATATGTATGTATGTAAATAGGTTCCTATGCCTTATAAGTATATATGTATGTACATACATACATATAATGTATAGGTACATACATACATACATATATAAATATAATATAGGAGTCTTCTAAATAAATGTCTGTACATTTATGAAAATGTGCATAGGTATGAATATTTGTAATAAAATGGTGCGTAATGTTTGGATTGCATCAGCTTCAGTCGACAATGATTTGTAATTTTTGTACTCGATTCTGTTTTCTTATCGTTTAAAGATTCGTCACCGCTTTTTATGTATTTTGTTAGCTCTTTTAACACTTTCTATATGTGTTTCAAAGCTTTTTATTTATATACTACATACATATGTAGATATAAATTATTGTTATACATACTTATGTATGTATATTTGCATTAGGCCGCCTCGATTGGTATGGACAAACATTTTTCGATATAGTGCCATCGATTCTTGGTAGCTTTTGGCATGAGCAGTTCCCACTAAAGAAGCTTGGTATCCGTTTTGTGTGTTCGAAAAAAAAATGATGGGGGTTGTTCATACTTTGTCTCCTCCGCGGGCATGGGAAAATCAAAATTGAAGTAAATATGAGTTAAGGCCTTTAATACTAACAAGTTCCAGGGTGCCCGTAGAGGAATCAAATGTATGACCAAACACCAATAATTTTTTCTCCAATGTATTTTTTGAAAAAACGACCCCGTACCACGCCTACGCAGGGAAACTCCCATTCAAAAAATTAAAATTCGAACGCATCGAGAATCGATGGCACAATATCGAATGCATAATAAACTAAATCTTAAAAAAAAAATATAAATTGTTTCAATATTTATATACAAAAGTGTCTGAAGCTTTTATAAAACTCCCTATACGGGAATTTTTTTTATTTGTTTTTTTTTTAGGAAATTTTACATTTTACATAATTCTAGTATTTTTCCTTTGCCGCAGTGATGCCTACATAATATTAACGCCACCGCAACTACATGATTTATGTATTAATTAATGTAATATACGGAAGTATTCTGAAAACCACGTGAATCCAAATCACATGTATTTTTAAAAACAAGCATGTGATTTTATGGTGATCTCTGAATCACACCCTTTCGGAGTCCTTCGGTATGGTTTTTAACCGTAGAAAACTATAAACAGCTATTTTCTTTCTGTTTATTATTTTGCTCCGCTGCACAAATCCCAAAAAGAACAATTCTTAATAAAGAAAGTGTGTCAATTTTTTCAAAGTCCCATACATGCATTGAGAAAAGGAGCCGGAGAAAAAGGAAGAAATGGGGTCAAACTGCTATTCACTTTTCTCACTGGTTTCAAATCACATAAACTTGTTTGCGGAATAACTTTTTGCTGTTTCAAATCACGTATTCAAGGTTGTTGTGGAAACCATTTATTTGAAATGAAAATCGATTATGATTAGAATCGATGATATAAAACCAAATAATTTTTACACTGATTCGAAAATAAAATATTCTGAAATTAGCATTTCGAAATCAACTTTGTCAATATCATATGCATTAAAATTGCATAATGCATTCGAAATTATTTTCCTCGGAGTCTAATCCTTGCTTTAATTTTTTCCTGCTTTCATCCGTCTCTAAAATCCAAAAAAAATTCTAAAATCAACTAAAATTCTTCTATTATTCCTTTTATTCACTTAAAATCCAAAAAAGTACCAGGCACCTGACCGATTGTATTAGAATTTGAAGCCCTTCTAGAGTTTTGTGCTGCTTACATTGGGCATAAATATACATTGCTCAATTTTTGCTAATGAAAGAAGAAAGAAATGACATTTTGGAGCGGGAAATATTTCTAAGGATTACTTAAAGGAAATATTTGACAACATGTCATTGAGTGTTGTTAATATGTTGTCAAAAGGAAGGTTTTAAAACAAGTAGTATTTCAAACTAAATACTGCAAAGTACTGCTTTCCAGCAGTATTTTGCAGTATTTAGTTATTGCGCGTAGCAGTCATGGCTTATATGAACATATGTATGCATAAATCATCCGCATTTAAGTATAAAGTACAGTGGGTTGTATTTATCTTATCTTAAAAAATACATTCACAAATTAATTTTAATTAAAGTGGTACCTATATTATTGTTACTTCTCTCCTACCTCCAGTTTTATCGTTAGCTCTTAACAATTTTGCTTATTGTTTTCAAGGTTGCCGAACGTTTTATTATTACAGTATGAAACCCCATTTATTTCGTTTAGCTTTTTAATTATTTGTTATAATATAATAAGCTGAACGGCTATGCTTATTATATTATAACAAATAATTACACAAATATTTGGCGGAAAAAGCGTGACCACTCATTCATGTTAGTAAAAATGGTAAATCATTTTTATGTGGGCAAAGAATTATTTAAGTTTACAAGCAAATAAGAAATAGCTGCTTTATAACATGTTTCCTTTACTGTGCGTTCAAAAAGTACTTGAAAATATACTTTTCTAAAACTTTATATGCAAACATCTGTTATTCCTTTGTGGTCGGTCATGTGTATGTACATTTTTCTTTGCTTGGACTTATGCAAACCATACCTTTAGGCATTACATAATTAATACTAAACGCCATAAAAATGTATAATACGTAATAAAATTATAAATATTTAACTAGAATTAATATTGTACACAAATGTGACCGAGAAGTGGGGTGATAAAAGTTACAAATGTAAAAGTACTATTGCACTAAAATTACAAATATTACAATTATGGTTTTCGCTGCCAATAAAATAAATCTAGTTAAAGTACAAGTTTTTGCTAGACTGCAGCAACAGCTTTTACATAACTTTTATTTACTACGCTGTGGTTGAAAAATGATTCCAATAGTTTGGAATTGTGTCAAATATACCAGAATATAATTAATTTTGCTTTAAACAAAACTGAATTTACAATTATTTATAATTTTATCAGACTTGAGCTCGATTTTTACTTTCTCAAAATTGAGAAAGAGTTTTGTGATGAAATTGGAGTGATCAACATGTTTCAAAGAAGACAGGAAAAGTAAAGTTGGCGAGTTACTGGCTGGGGTACATACCATGACTGTTTCAGGACCACCACGTCGCTCATCAGCACAAAAAATTTGCTTCGATCCCAGGCCATGAATAATTGTATACTGTTTAAGTAGCAGCGAATAGTCATCCTGCCACCTGAGCTCTTCATTACTGACTGTCTATATTTAATCTTGTTTCAATTTTATCACTGTTTACTGTTTGATAGGAATATATTTTAATATTTAATTATTTTGACCCCTTTTTTTTAACTCAAATAATCAAATTCTAAAAGACCTTAAGCTCAAATAAATATATGGAATATACATGTCTAATTGATTTCCAATTGATTAGTGTGTTTCTTGCTATTGTATGAGTGATAACAACGGTGAAGCAGCCATTAAGTCTTCAGATTTACTTTTCTTGCCTTCTTTAAAAGATGTTAATCACTCCAATTTTATCACAAAAAAATTTCTCAATTTTGAGGAATTAAAACTCGAACTCAAGCCCGATAAAATTGTTAACAATTGTAAATCGTATAGTTCTGAATCTAATTCTTGTTTGCCAACTGAAATGTACTATTCTAAGTCTAAATAGACCTAATTAATCGTTTTTTGTATTAAAGGTTTGTTTGACTGTGATTCTAATTCTAAACATGAGAACAATAGAATAAGTAGTAGAGTCTCAAGCATTCTTTTAAGTTTTTTCGAGTTTACTGATGAGTTGAACCGCATCAAAGAAATGTCAACGGCTGAAGAAAATAGAAAACAGTTAATTTTGTTTCATATGTATTTTTTATTACATGTGTATTGTATGTGGGTTTGCCCAGTTCGGTTTGTATGAGTCAAATGTACTACGACCAATCCCCAATATTTTTTTCGAACACACCGACCCCATATCACGCCTCGTTAGGGGACTCCCTCCCATACAAAAATAAAATTAAATGTACTGGAATTTTTTTTCCTCATGCCAAAAGCTATCAGAAATCGATGACACAATATCGATTGCTAAATCAACACACAGTTAAAAAATTTGCAAAATGATAAAAAGATAAGTTAAACTTAGCAGATTTAGTCTCAAGGCCTAAAAGTTTTACAAGTTACAAGTTCCACCGTAGCTTACTATCTTACTGGTACTATTTAAATTTAGTAATTCTAACAGAAATGAACAGTGGGGGGGGGGGGATGCTTTTTGTAATAGTTATAAGGGTTTATTTTATTCGACTTACAGAAAAAATATATATATTTTTGATCCTAATTCTTCGACCTTTGTTGTTTATTATTTTAATTGTTTGAGCCTTAAGGTCACTTGTTTTTTTATAATTGTTTATTGAATTCAATATGTTTTTTCAAAAACATCGAAACATTCCTGAAGAAGATATCCATTGTGATATCGAAATATTGAATTCAATAAACAATTATAAAAAAACAAGTGACCTTAAGGCTCAAACAATTAAAATAATGAAAAAATATATAAACCAAAAACGTTATATAATAGCTTTTACCTCCAAAGTGGTTATTCTCAACTATTTCTCAGAAGTACCATCTAATTGAAATATGTATGTGCCATGGGGACGGCAACGAAACTATTTCTCACATACATATTTTTTTTTAATTATGATTTCTTCAAATTTTTAATATACATATCTCACTTTATTTAATTTTTCACAAAACTTATTAAGGCTCTAAAGCTTTGTTTTTGTATAAGAATGTGCAAACTGAAATCTTATTGTAAGTAAATAGAACAGGACTGTAAAAGCAAGAAGCGTTGCTCTTAATGCTAAGGAAATGATAAATTAAAAAACCTGTTCATAAGTCAGAATGCATATCTAAATTCATTAAAGAAACAACAATTCGATTGCTGAAAACATTTGCAACTATCATCTCTGGGACTCTAATATCTTTTTTTTTTTGATTTTTTCCACTTGAGCTCTATGTTTTCACTTAGATTGAATTACTACACTTTACTTTTACTTTCTTGAATTCTTTGTTTGTTTTAAATTAAATATTATTTGCTTCTTATAAAAAAAAAATATTACATTAAACATGTATAGAATGAATAAATAAAAATTGGAAACCGCCAGCAATATCAATTGAGAGGTGTTTATGCTACTCACTTTCTCTATGTAACAAGTTAAATTTAAAAAAAAAAAAAAAGTTACCATAGCAATTTGGTAAATAATCAATCAAGTATCATTTGCACTCGAGTTACGAAGAATTCCAAATGCAAATGTATAAGCTGAGAGTTTCTTGTTAAGCGGGAAAATTCAGCTTTCATAAAAAATATGTAGTAAGTAAATATTTAGTAATGAGTAATAATATGTGAATTTGGCCTTGTTTTAGCTTTGTATTACTGAATTGAATAAATAAATAAAATGTTGTTAAAAGGCAGTAAGTTGAACATACAATTTGTTAATTATGAAGTAAATAGGCACTAGCCTATTCTGATACCGTTTTGCTGCCCAGAAGTACCCATAGTCGTGGGCAGAAATCGAATCAGCTCCTTATATATGTATGTAGATAGTAAAGGGTGTTTTATTTTATGATCATTAAGAAGCTGTAGTCAAGATATATTGCATTAGGTTGAGATACATACATATGTTACAGATAAAGACTAACAACAAGTTCTTGTTTTCTTATACTTTTAAATGTGATCCCGTACTTTTTGGGCAAAGTTCGGTGAAGTGGGGACAATCATGAATTTCTCTCAATAATACACAAAAAACACAAAAGTACGGGAACACCAAAAACCACATTTCTATTCCAAAATATAACATATGGTATATTTTGATGCTCTAATGAAAATTTTAACATACATACATTTTGGGAAAATTAAATGTTTTTCTGCACGCATTTAGATTTTAAAGTGCCTTGCAGGTACTTTTGTATGAAATACTAATTGAAACACATAAAAATTGTTATGTTGGTTGATTCAAATGAAACAATTCATGTATGTATTTAAAAACTAGTTTAGGTCAATTTGAAAAATCTTTGCGAATTTATGTTGGTTTGATCTGATAACGCGGATGCTCCCTGCAAATATCAAGTCAACATCTAAAAACTCACGCTTGTACACTCTTCTTCGACAACAATTTTCGGTTTCTTGGTAAAGGGTCCGCCAAATAACTTTTTTTTTTTGAAAATGCTATAAAAAAAAAAAAATACTGAATATTTTCTGAAATTTCTTATTTTATTTGTGCAAAATTCGTCTCAATGATGCCTCCGAAATGTTCAATTGTTGAGTACGACGGTGAATTGATGTTGATGGCGCTTCACGAACACTTTCTTCCACAGCAGCAATAGCGCAGTTCATTATTTGGTGCAAATGCCTTGCGTAAGTGCGAATGCAAGATCTCGTTGCTTTTACTTTGCAACCCAACAACAAAATATACATACAAGGTTGCACTCGCAATATTTTTGCATTTACGCACCGCTAATTACGTGTTGCTTTTTTCGCATGAATATTGCGTTTGCAACACTGACACTCGAACAGCTGACATTTTAAAACAAAGCAAACAAAAAATTGTAGAGATGGAGCCAACAGCAATTACCAAAAAAAACAAAACGTGAAAAATTAAAAATTGTGTATTAATTTTTCAGCTGCTATTTGGAGTACAATAAAATTTGCAAAGTTGTTAAAAAGGGTGCTCAATATTAGTTGCAATATAATCGCAAATGCAAGTAGTCGCAACCAAAAACGCACCAAACGCTGAGTACCGCTAATATTCTCAGGTGAAGGCACTGTTTTTGGCTTTTCACGCTTTTGTTTATCGATGAGGATGCCAGTTTCTTTCACTTTTTTCACAAGACAACGAACATACGGAGCTGACGGTGCTTCTCTTCTTCCAAAATCCGTACGCAATTTTCGCACACATTCTGCAACATTACCATGATTTTCAAAGTAATGTCGCAATATTTCCCAGCGTTTTTCACAACCATATTCGTTCAGCGGAAGGATAAAATTAATTATCTGTCAAATCATACATGAGCTAAGTGTTACCATTCACGAAATAAGCACTAGTTGAAAAAAAAAACGTTAGATTGCGGACCCTGTAGATATTTGACCCGGTAGGTCTGGCTAGATAAAGTCTATTAATCATCTTCAATCGTTGTTGACAGCGGAAAAGTGACAAACCTTTTAATGTGAGGACGATGACGGTAATTGGAATATGGGGAAATATATTAGTTGACTGCAAAATAATTAGTTTACCTACAAACATATATACATACATAGTTTCATCACGAGCGCATAATAAGAAAAAAAAAATCTGTTCCATGACTTTTTTAAATAATACATTTTAGATCAACAAACGCGGACAATACTAGTCAATCCTTGAGTGCACGCAGAGAAGTCAATTGCATGACCAACCCCCAATAACTTTTTCTCCCCAATATTTTTTCGAATACACCTACCCCGTACCACCCCTCCATAGAGGGACTCCCATACAAAAATGAAAAAAAAAATGCGGTCGGGGGACCACCGTTAGGAACGAAGTTCCTTACGTTTTTTCTTCATCTTCGAATGTAATACAAGGTGAAATCTGTATGTTTTATTTTTTGTGTTGTTTTTGAAATTTTATATGCTTCTTAAAATTTTTGGAACGTTTTATTTTTTTACTTTTGACACATGCAGTATGCCGACACCTACACAATTGTTTGTCGAAAGTTACACCAATACATATAAACAGCTCACACGCTTTCGTGACGAATTCTACTAATTTGCACTACCAGCAAGCCGCTTTAAGGAACTTCGTTCCAAAAGTGTTGCAAAAGGATACAATTATTTTCTACATTGTGTTCATGAGAATAGTAGAATAAGTAGTAAAGTTTCAAACATTCTTCTAAGTTTTTTCGAATCAACTGACGAGTTGAATTGCTTTAATGAAATGTCAGTGGTATATAGATGACTGACAAAGATAGAAAACAATTAATAACGTTTATTTAGATCTAGAATAATACATTTCAATTGGCTGTTATATCAAATAAAATAATTAAATGTTGATGAGAGAATATAAAATATACTCCCATCAACAGAAAAACACAGTGATAAAATGGAAAGTTGATCAATAGGATTAAATATAGACAATCTGTAATGAAGAGCTCACTCAGGTGGTAGAATGAATATGCGCCGCTGCTTAAAAACAGTATACAATTGGTCATGACCTGGGTTCGAAGCAATTTGGGTGCAGATAAGCGTGAAACATCCATGAAACAGCCATGGCATCGTGAAACAGCCATGGCATGTACCCCAGCCAGTAAGACCTCAACTTTACTTTGCTTGTCTTCTTTAAAAATGTTGATCACTCCAATTTTAACAAACGAAAAAAAATGCACATTACAATTTTTGTTGCCAACAATTGATTTATAGTACATAATATATGTACATATTTTGGTTTTACAGGCTTCTGCGTGAAAAATAAAAAAACATATGTATGTATATTTTTTTTATTGTTTATTTACAGGGTGGTAATAATGCTGGTCACACTGTTGTCGCTAATGGCACAGAATTTGATTTTCATCTTCTCCCAAGTGGAATAGTGAACGAAAAATGCATTTCTGTAATCGGTAAGTTAAAAAATAAATAAAACATTAAACTAGCTTGTTATCAGCGGAATTGCAAGTCTAATATACATAAACCGATAAATTTAAAATTATATATACGGTAAGGGACAATCAATAGGGTCATTTATAATTACGAAAGAAATAAAACGAAAGAAAATCGTTTAGTGTTAAGTATTTGTAACTTTTATTCATGCCTTATTATTGATGCATCATATGTTATTTATATATTACAAAAATTCTTTAGGTTCTTCTACTTAAAAGGGACAAAATAATAGGGTCCTACAAAAAAAAAACGATAATTAGCTATTTAAAACTTGAACTTGCTAATATTCTTTTAGCATTACTTTTGTGTTGTAGAACTGCATTGGACATTTTTGCATTGAGTCCATTAAATCAGGTATTAGTTTAATCCTGTTTTGTTTCCATATTTTTAAAAAACTTCGTTAGAGACATGGAGATTTCACATAAATACGAAGTTCTGTTAGTAGAATATTGTAACATGTACAACTCGATTTTGCCTTAAGTCGGCTTATGTTGCTATCGATTTTGCTTTCCTTTCAATATCCGCCTTGACATCGAACAGCTCCTTCACTTTTGTCAGTTCTACACAACCTGCATCAATGCTTACAATTTCTCCTGTTCATAGCTTTTAAAGTGGATTATCACCCGTAGACTGCTGGCATTTCAAAATCTTACAGCTGATACTAACGTTGTCTTTTATATAGTATGATGCAATTTAGTTTTCAATACAAACATTTCCCGAACTATTTTCTTTTGCAATGTAATACTTATCCAAAAAGTGATTCAACGTTTGATCATGCAAAACTGGAGAGTTACAGCAAGATATATACATACATATCATAGTTTGCTCTTCTAACAATTCATTTACTCTTTACAATCTATGCCTTTTTACCTTAATGTCAGGGTTAATGTCATAAACAAAAAGTTTACACAGGCTCTGAAAAAGCAAATTTGTTGGGTATAATTATTAAATTAATTTTTGGTTTTGCACTACATATAGCTTATTACGTCAAATTTGCTCCTGGAAATATTTCCCCCAAAAATTTTTGAAAAAATTTTCCTTCTATACAAATCGACCCACATGTAGGGTTTGGGAATCCCGGGAAATTTTCTTCTGCTACAAACAAGTAATTTTTAGTAATAAACTTTTTTTAATTGGTTTTATTTAAAATTATATATAAAACATATATATGTATGTACATTTAAAACAAAAATTAATCAAATTAAATAGCACAGTTAATTCAATTTGTACAAAGAAACAAATAACTGTAAGAAAATAATTTGAGATCATGTTTAAATAAAAAAAACATAACAGAATTCATACCATCATTTCGATAAAAAAAAAAAAATAAGTTTTTAGTACGACTAAAGCATTAAGTAACTCGCTTGATGTTCGGTTTCGTACTTTTGTGGCAAAAATCCCAGCAACGGAGAAAACCCGTTCGCTATCCACCGATGTTGGTTTTATTATTATTATAGCATTTTTCAATTTAATTTCAAAACATTAATTAATTTCGTTGTCAGATATATCAGAATCGCTGCTGGACAATTCAGAAAGTGATTGATCAAACAGCCGTTTATATAGCGGTTTCGCATATAATTTTAGAGAATTTTTTAATAATTCCGTATTGACATCAGGCATTTTTAAATAATTTAGTAATTCTATAATTTTTTCATTACGTCTTTGGCCAACTTTATATCGAATTAACTCAGCTATATTTTGAGAAAATGGTGTTTTTATTAACATAAGCTGTGCAAAAAGAGTATTGATTATAGCATCAGCTACTAAGAGGTTAGAGTCTCGGCGACTAAGCGGTGTTTTGTAAAAGTGATGTTTATGTACAAACAGCGTATTTTTAAAATGAAATTCCGTTATATTTGAAATTAATTTAGCAAAAGTTTTTTTATTTCATTAATTCAGGTCCAAAAATGAACCTTTTCAAAAAATATTTGCTGTATTTTTCAGCTGTCTATATGCCGACGACATTTCGTTGGTGCTAATCAACTCATCAGTAGACTTGAAAAATTCTTAAAAGTTTGTTTGAAACTTAACTACTTATTTCATAATTCCCATGAACAGAATGAGAATCAGAAATGTTCAAACAAACCTTTAACACAGCAAACATTTCTTTTTTCGTTTTGCAACACTTTTACTTTTCTTTGCAACATTCTATACAACGAGTCTCCATTGGTTACTACGATTTGTATAAATGAGCTTAAGGTCACTCAATTCTCAATAAATGTATTTTCTATTTATTGATAAATTTTTCGATATTTCGATACGCCTTTGTGTATCTTCTTCAGGAAAATGTGTTTTCTATTATTTTATAAATTTTCAAATTTTTTTTATTTCATGAAATAATTAATTTAAAAAAAAAATAAAAACGTGGAGAAATAAAATATTACTGTTATAAAATCCAATTTAAACATTTCCCGTTTTCCCGGGAATTTTCAAACATTTTCCCTGGAATTCTCGGAGTAATTTAAAGAAAAAAGCTTTGTATTATAATAATGGAACTATGGGGATGAATATATGTATGTATATTCATGTTTCCCTAAGTTATCAAGGTTTTCATAGTAAGTGTATGTGATTTTGATAACTTGAGGCCATCATCAATCGTGTTATAGAATTGTTGAACATCTAATCAATTTCCAAATTTTAGAATTTGCCAGCCAGTCAAACATATCCAAATCAGTATGATTTTTGGAAAAAACATACTAAGTACGGATCCATGTTACGGATTTTCTGATAACTGATTCCATCTGTAAGAACAAAGTGCAAAAACGCTAAAAAGTTTTCAAATATACTAATAACCGCTAAGGTTATTAGTATATTTGATATAGAGTATAGATATTAAAAACTTATGTACCATCTTAATTTATCTCCGATTACAAGGTTGAACAGATTATGAGGCGTTCATTTTTGTTTCATTTTTAAGAGTTACAAATACGAGTGAACTTAAAATATTTTCGTACGAACATATGCACTTTAAAGTCATTATAATTGTAAAGTATCATTAAGCTTTCAAAAATTTAAAAATATTTTTAAGTTTAGGTTTGAATAATATTACACAATGACTGTATACAAATTTTATTAAATCGATTTTCCTGTATTTGTAATGAACATCAAACATGCTATTCATATTCAAGCAATTACATTTTATGTGGGTTGTACTGCTATCGCTGCTGCCGGTGGAAATATTACAACTTTTTAATTAAATAATCAACTTTTAGTATTAAGCGACTCACAAATACTCGCTTATTGTGTGTAAAAATTGTTCAATTTGCGGTTGTTCGTGCGAAAAAATCATGTTTTACAAACGAAAACGTTTAAGGCATGCATTTTAGACCCATTAGCTAGTGGATAACTGTTACAAACAGACTAAAGTGACAAATGGGACACTCAGAAAGTAAACTTGACTCCAGTTCACTAATTTAACTTTATAGTCGAACTCAGGGATTTACAATTGTTAATTACTTTATCGAGCTTTTAGCTCGATTTTGCTTCCTCTTCCTTGAGAAAGATTTTTTACCTTTAGCTACACTGGCTCCAGCTTAATACTACGAGTAATATGATAGTTTTTACATAACACACACCAAATAATCAGACTAAATAATTCAATGATCTACAAAGTTCATCCTCACACGCATTCAAACACATCAACTTATGAGTCGCTGTCACCTACAAGTACAGCAATAAAAATAAAAACTAAAGTTGCTCAAGTACATTTTAGAATAAATTTTATATAAAGAATTTGTTCTAAAATGTATTTCAATAATGTTTTTTTTTTAAGAACATCGGAATATGAATTTAGTATATCAAAAACAAAGTGCAAAAAAAATTAGAAATAGTCGGGATTACTTTAGATTATTTAAAAAAAAAATCAAAAGTAGTCCGCCTACTCTCAAGAATTATTCTTGATTCTTTTTGAATATTTTTCACATGTCTGCACTTCAGTACAAATTGAATACTGAAAGATAATTTTATGGAAAATCAGATTTTTCAGTAACGAAACTGCAGAAGTAAATGAACCATTTATATTGAAAATAATTGAAAAACATCTGCTACCTGCATGTATAGCGGTTATTATGTGACGAAATGTTGCTTTAGAGGTATTGATTAAATTTTGACTCAGGTACATATGTATGTATGTATGTATGCATATCCATATTAAAACATCATTTTTGATTTACATTTTGTGTATTTAGCTTTACGCTTTCAAAACCCGATAGATATTGAAGTTGCAAAAATTATTTCAACAGCCCCAAAGACTACAACTCAAGCAAAAAATCGAAAATATGTACATACATATATGCCACAAACGTATTATCAAAGATCTAAACCAGTGGTGCCCAAAATCTTCTTATGGAAGCGTAAACACCAATACGTATACACTTTATTGACGCACACAAAGAAAAACAGAAATATTTCATTAGGTACACTGGGAAAAAAATTAAATTTCATTTTCACAAAATGTATGTACTATGTAGATTCTAAACAGTTGGAAATAACACAAAATTTCGCAAAAAAAAAATTTGCACAACACAAAAAATGTACTGCAAATGGTTTAGAAAAGATTTTTTAAACAGTGGCCAACAACACAACTGGACCAAGAGCGCGAAAATTCGTAAAAAAAAATTGTACAGCACAAAAAATATATTCAAAATGATTTAGTCAGTTGCAAGCAGCACAACTGGACCAAAACCGCAAAATTAAAAAAAAAATCCAAATTCCAAAAATTGATTTAACATTGTTTATGAAGGGTTGCCGCATGCATGAATGCGCTTGAATATATTTTTTGTGTTGCACAATTTTTTTTTTTTTTAATTTTCGCGTTTTTTGTCCAGTTGTGTTGTTTGCAACTGTTGAAATCCCTTCCAAACTGTTATGAATATTTTTTTTTGTTGTGCAAATTTTTCGTGAACTTTCTTGTTTTATATATTTACATCTTTAACGGGTCAGAAACATTGCATTGATTTTGATTCTTCTTCATTAATCAAAAGTAATTCCGATTATTTTTAGATTCTTTGTGTTCATAATCAATTACAAATCGGAAATTGGCTAAAGAAAGATAATCTAATCACTACGATTCTTTTTAAAAAAGAACGCAATTGAGTTGTAATCGTAATCAAAATTTAACAGCTCTGGTACAGTCTAGACGCGGTCTACACCAGCAATTGTTGTAAATTCTGTTTAATGAAGTGTGCCCACACGGCGCATTTCTGTTTCCGCAATTTTATATGCAGCACAAACAGAAATTCAAATTTAAAAAAAAAAAAACAAAAATGTTGAAACTAAAAAAAATATAATTTTGTAATATTTATTATCATATGGGGCCATTGTGCAGTAACAAAGCAAACAGACGCCATTCTTTGTAGACTTCAAAGAACACATTCAATGTATTAATTTTGTAATATAAATTCAAGAAATTCTGAAGCCAAAATTGCACTTATAAACATGGACGTAATAAATACATTTCATTTGTATACTTTTAAAAATAAATTGGGATTGTGTTTGAATCCTTGTACATGCATACACACATACATAAAGTACGTATACTTTAAATGTCTTTCCCACCATTATAGGTGAGTATATGCCAGCAGGACTTGACAGCCCAGGTGGCCATATTGTGCTGCATGCATATTGCGTAGTCAGTTTGTCAAAATTATAAAATGATGCTGGGCGTCATCGTAAGAGCGGTTAGTCATTCATACACATCTTTGGTATAATGTAGAAAGTTCCTAACTTGCATTTTTTAGTGGCCAATTGTTTTATTTTTTTTTTATTTTAATTCAGGTCCAAAAATAGACCTATCAAATGTTTTCTGTCTTTTTCAGCCGTCTATATGCTGCCGACATTTCGTTGGTGCCAATCAAAGAAAAGTAAAATATTTGAAAAAAAAAGTGTTTACGATGATTCATAAAAAAAATTTACTTTAGATTACAATATTTTCATTTTTAACTCTTGATTCTGTTTTTAAATAATCAAAAATATTCGCGAATATTTTTGGATTCTTTGTAGTCGTAGTTAATTACTGATCGGGAATCGCCTTAAAAATAATTATATGTAGAAAATAGTATTCTTTAAAAAAAAAAAAATGTTACGCTAGAACACAACTGGTACGAACGACGAATTTTTCGCCGCGAATATTCGCCATCAAAAATAAAACACATTGGTGTATATGAAAATGCACACAGTCACAGCGTCGATCGAAATTCGTTGTACGCGGCGAACGACGAACAAATCAGAACCATGTGGCCATTTTGGTTTTAGTTTTCAAGTGTTTTAGTAAAAACAGTTAATGTTTACTTTGCTTTTAGCTTTGACTTTTTGCATTTAAAATAAAAAGCCAACATATTAGATTATAAAACGTGTTTGTAGTGTTTAATTTTTTGTTTTTGGTAATGCAAAATTTTTTAGCAATCAATTTCTTTAATATGGTCACCCCATCAGCTGTTCAACTATAATAAGATAAAATTAAAAAACGAAGAAAATGGATAAAAGTGAAATTATAATTGAAAATGTTTCGTTTTAACCCCCGATTTTTGACTTGGGATTTAAATACAAAATTAGTAAATTTTACTTAAAATTTAAGTTGGAGTTAAAATAGCTTTCTGTTTTACAGTCTAAAATTAGTTTTGGTAATTAATTTTAATAAAAGTACGGCAGCACAATGTAAGTGTCAAAAAATTATCGATAACTCAATAAAAAAACAGCTGTTTAAACAAATTTGGAAGCAAGTGAAATTGTGAAAAGTTTAGAAAATAATAAATTGTTTTTTAAAAATTATTAAAATGAGTAGCAAAAGTGATAAGCGGACTCCCAATTTCACTGCCACAGAAGTTGATTACCTTCTGGAAATAATAATAATCAAATTATGAAACAAAAAAAACATGTGCAATTTTCTTAATTTGCAGAACAAAACCAAACTGTCAAAATCATATGGAAGGCCGTTTAAGATTGATTTAAATAGCAACTGTTTGACTCAATTTTGTATTTAAATCAAATTTAAATTGAAATGGCATTTAAAATCCAAGTCAAAAATTGGGGGTAAATATGTGCTAAAATAATACATTTAATTTTTTTATGAATACCGGAACAAGGCTTTTACCATAATGAACATAATGATGTTCATTACTTTAATTATTTTTACAAAATTTGAAATTCTTTGATTCATTTAATTTTTTTTTTTTTTATGTTTGAACAAACAATTAACAACTTTATCAATTATAACAGATGTTTTTGTTTTTCGTCGTTATTGTGTTTCATACGACGAATTTACACGGCGAATTTTAACCGGCGTATTCGTCGTGTTAGGCGAAATTCGTCGTTCATCCCAGTTGTATTCCTAGCATAAGTTGCTTCTCTCGTAATCAAAATTTGACAAGTATGGTTTCGACATATCCTACAATATTATAAAATCAATCACAAATGCTTACGAAGCTTTTTGATTTTTTTTCTTTCGTAATTTTAGGTCTAAATAACCTTTTTAATTATTTTCTCTCTTTTTCAACCGTCTTATGTCACCGACATTTCGTTGATAATACTCAACTCATCAGTATATTTCTGCTGCATATAGACGACTAAAAAAGCCAGAAAACAGTTAAAAGGGTCTAAAATAATAAATTTAACTTGACTCTTATAGCAAAGAAATTAATTTGTTTTTTGATATCATAATTATATTAATAGGTAGTATATTAAAAAAAAAAAGTAAGCGTTCATTAAATTTGTTTACGCACAGTGTTCTTTTTCTTTTGCAGCCTTGAAATTTTTAGTAACTTGAAAATATATATGTACATACATACATATGTATGTATCCACAATGTACTTTTGAATACTGTTGCCAAAAATTATTCTATTGATGTACGCTACACTCCCCTTGACATTCAGCAACAAATTAAAAAAAATATATGTATGTATATACATTTAAATTTTAGCGAAAATAAAAGTCATGAAGACGTTCGGTTTGTTTCAAAGTTTCCTTGAATATATACAATATACAGTATGTTGTTATGTGTGTGTGTAATTTGACCACATGAATATATGTACATACGTATGTTTGCATCTAACATAAATAGACGGTCTAGCCACTAATGTCATTTTCTTTTTTGACATAATGTTGCTTTAAAGTATGCTAAACTTCGCTGATAATCATGTACTTTTCTAAAAAAATATGACATACTTACCAAGGGTAATACCTTTTCGAAATATATATACAGTATTTTTCGGTTAATTGACCCTACGATTAATTTGTTTCCACGCTTAATTGAACCACATGATCGTGCAAAAAAATATTGCATACGAACACCATGTGAATTTCCTCGGATAATTGAACCCGGTTAATTGATTTTCCCGCTTAATTCGTTCAAAATTCATGTCATCAAAAATAAATTTCCTCTTACTTTTACCCGGTTAATTGCATTGAAAAATAATCTGGCATTTTTGCACATACACACATATTTGACATCATTTGTGAAAAACACTGGGTGGCATCTCTACTATACACATATGTATATGTACATTTTTTGTTGTTACTTGCATTTTTTTTTCGTTTAAGGTAAAAAAAAATTATTTTGAAAAACAAAGTGCACATATGCGATTTTTTTTAATTCATTAGTACATAGTTTCAATTGTGCGTGATTTCTGTAATTGAACAAACTGTTCAATTAAATAGGGTTCTTGTAATTGAACGAATTGTTCAAGTAAACGGGTATCGGCTAATTGGTTCCCCGGTTAATTGAACAAAAAATTGTGCAAATTTTGATGTGCAATTAACCGAAAAATACTGTATCATATATAAAAATGAAAATAGTAGGACAGGTAGCATGTCTTCTGCTACAAATGAGGTGAAGACACTGGCCTTTTTTGCATCCCTACTCGGTGTGGGGCAAAATAAATGCTCTGATGTATTTAAAATACCACATACATGAAAGTTGTGTATTTAAAATACAAATACTTTTTTTCCATGTATTTAAAATACAAAATACTGCATTCCAAAAGCAAGTATTTGAAATACAAAATACAGTGTAACAAAAATATGTATTTAAAATGTTTTTATTTTCTTTTATAAACACCAGTTTTTCAAAAGTGATATCAGACAAACAGTCTCCTGATGGAGAATGAATAAGACCAGCTAACGACAAATTCGCAATGATTTCTCATTAGAAAACGATATTTGATTGAAAGACATACATACATATAACGGAATTAAGAAAAAAGTGACAATTAAAAAACGTTTTACCAAATGCTATATAACTATATATAGTCTATCCAAGCCAACATTTGATTGATCTTGTTCTACATTAAAATGTCGAACGCTGTTTTTGTATTTTATTTTTTTCATTATTTAACTTTCTGACAACCTGGCAACTTTCTCAATGTATGTGCATTCAGTTGCGTTTTCTTTACACAGGTACTTTGGTATTTAAATTGTGGTATCGCTATTTTTTGGAAATAAGACAGTAGAAAAATTTTCGATTTTAGTTGATGTATGAATGGATTAATTTTTAGCGCATATTTTTTTTTTAACATAAATTTAAAATGTATTTTGAGAGCACGAGTATTTGAAATACAAAATACTCAAGCGCTTAGTATTTCAAATACGAAATACAAATACAGTCATGAGACGTATTTAAAATACAAATACAATATACGTATTTGTATTTTAAATACGTATTTCAAATACATGTATTTCAAATACTGCCCAGCCCTGTCCCTGCCCTACAAGTGTTTATACAAATATTGTGTACATGAAAGGTAATAATCCTATTCAGAAAATAGCACACAATAACATCAAATAATGGGAAGTCGTAAACACATTTTTAGGGTTTCGAACTCCTAAAGTGAAAACGGGACGAAAACGAGACTACGCTGTCCCTCCATTCGTCCGTCACTGACCTAATTCTCCCAAAGTAAGTGATAGAAAGCTGACATTTTCACAGAACATATGCTTACCCGGCCGTTACAACAAAAAATAGTAAAAACAACAAGTTGAAAAAGTTGTATGGGGGTCCCCATACAAGAAACTGAAAATTAGCTACAATTAGCTGTAACTTTTGAACCATACGAGATAGGGACTTGAAATTTGGACAGGATATATAGTTACATAGGTTCTACAACAACAAATTCCAAAACCGACAAAAAGTTAAAAACTAAATGCTACTCCCATACAAGAAACTGAAATTGGATGTAACTTTTGAGCCGTAAAAGACAGAAACTTGAAATTTTCACAGTTGCGGCTTTCACGCTTCGTATTAAAGTACTATTGTAGATCTTGGAGATATTTTAAATTTAATAAATCTTGATAAATTTAAAACTCGGCAACAACAAAACTCATAAATTTTTAATTTACTAAATTAAAACCTCTGCAATGCCAAAAACAGTAGTAGATTTACTAAATGTAGTAAATGGATTTATTTACAAGTATGTATGAAACAGCTTTGCCGCCACATTGTTTTTGCTTGCATATAATAAAGTGAATTGTAAACATTTCTTAAATTTGCAATGGAAACGACTTTTGGCGGTAAAATATCTAAACAAGAGTCAGCTGTTTCAACTTTTTTACAATACCAAACAAAAAGTCGCTCACACTTTGAAGTTTGGTATTATATTTAAAAATATTTTAAATATAATGCGAAGGGTGAAAACCGCTAGTATATGTTACATATGTATGTAGTTGGCAGGCCTCTCCAACAACAAAAAGTTAAAAACTTAAGAAACTGCGATCTTGACAACGTTCTGTAGAGTGGAAATAGAATCCTATTCAGAACAACAGAAAACTATAAAAACAACAACAACAAAATTAAGTGGATTTTCATTACAAGAAACTGTAAAAAGTATCTAAATTTGGCTATAACTTTTGAATCATAAGCGAAAGAGAGAGAGAGAGAGAGGATTAGCAAAGGAGATGTGGTTACATATGTATGTCCTACAACATCAAATACCAAAAACGACAAAAGGTTAAAAACTAAAGGGTACTCCCATACTGAAATTAGATATAACTTTTGAGCCGTAAGAGATAGAAACTTGAAATTTGCTAGTATATACAGTTGCCAGGCCTATACAACAACATATGTATGTATATCAAAAATAAAAAAAGGTGCACAATATATGTATGTAGTTGGAAAGCCTCTACAACAAGAAATACCAAAAAAAAAAAAAAAAACAAGCTAAAAAATTTAACTGATGTTCCTAAACGGGGGCAGTCTTTAGTTTGTAAAATTAACTATAACTTTCGAAACGTAAGAGATAGAGGTTTGAAATTTATACGGTGTGTGAAGTTGCCTGGCCGCTACAATAACAAATACTAAAAACAATAAAAAGTAAAAACTAAGGGGTACCTTTAAGGTAAAAACTTAGGGCAGTATTCCTGTTCAGAAAAGAAACCGATATAAGGCTTAGTATACTGAATTGTTTTTAGGTAGATTACTATCTATATTCAGCCCAATTGTGAATATTCTTGCAGAATTTCTCTCTCAGGAAAAACGCTCTTTTTGGAAAAATATCCATTCCTCGGACACAAAATATGTGAATACGTTGCATAATACCAGATATTTTGCACTTTGACAAGGAATTGTTTATATTTTTGTATTTTTTTCTGATATGCAAAGAGAAACAAAATCCTCTCGAAATTTTTGTTTAGAATTGCGTTTAATTGCATATGTACACATTTTAATTTTTTCATAAGCTGTTTGTTGAAAAAGAAAATGTCTGACCTTTTGACATTTGTAACTTTTCGTTTATGAATAAAAATGTTTAAGCAAAAGTTGCATGCACTATAAACGGCAACAAAGTGTTCAAAGAACTATCGCCAAAAATTGGAAGTAAATTTTTTTTTTCAAGAAGTGATATCTCCATGCACAAAGTTTTACTTAACATCAAAGAAATCGGGATAATTCTCTATAACACAGAGTAGAGTAGTAGTTGTATTAAATATTATTATTTATAAAAGACATCTAAACTCTACTAATGTTAGTAAGCTAGTGAAAACCTTTATTTTTATGCTCCTTAGCGTGTGTAAACAAATATCACTTATTAAATCTAAGCCCTCGAGATCCCCCATAGTGTGAAAAACAAAAATAGTCTACCAACCAAAAAATTTTGATTACATATAAAAAAAATTAGGTCGACAATCAGAAATATAAAAATATTACCAAATCCTACTCTATCTCAGATATGCAACGTTTGAAATTATGGGACTGATCCTCTAGTCCCATCACGCCGTGACGATCGTTACTATCAAAAACGAGGCGCCAGTTTTGTCACTTTGTGATCTATGCGGACTGCTGCCAACTTTTCGTGACAATGTCACTACTTTTGTGACTAGCAAAATGCAACGCTTCGACTGGTTCCATCACAAACAAGTAATATGGCTGAATATCATGCTCAATACATACATATGTATATCCGTTTATTCAAAAATTAAATTTCGATGTGATCTTTCCACAGATGTTAAATTTTTTTTTAAGTTAAAATTTTACCAGTTTTTAAATTTCTTCATTTTAAAGGGTATCATCAGACTAAAAAAAGAAAAAAAGAATTTGGAAATTAATGAGCACTGTATTCGTCAGAAATAAGTATTGATTTCTCATTAAGTATGCGAATTGTTCTTGATTTTATTTAAAAGAGGATAATAATCTGGTCTAGATTAGATAAAAATAAAACCTTGATAAACAAAACAGTTTTTATTTTTAATTTCATTTAGAAGGTATGCGGTTTTGAATATCGATACTAAGAGTTGTTAGCCCTTGGTGGTGCTATGTTTCTTCCCACACCTGTACATACATAGATTAAACAATACTTTTGTATATTTCTCTTGTCATTGTTTTTTTTTTTTCATGATATTCGTTCTCATTTAACTTACATATCGCCACCTAAAATATAAAAGGCTGTAAATGACAAAAAATTCACTCCTTGAAATTGTTTCTTTTGTGTTGGCAACACAAAAGAAAATATTTCAATAAATTTAAAAGGATACAGCAGAACAGAAAGAAAAACAGAATTAACTCTTTGATTGATTATGATGTAATTAACCAAAATACGTCTTTAAAATTTTAGTCACATATCGCTCTTTTATTGCAATATAGTCATATCTCGTAAAACTCAAATTTTGAAGTTACTTAAATACGTATAATCTTACTCTTCAACGTAACTAATATTGAATTCGTTTTTTTTTTTTTTTTTATATACATATGTATATATGTAAATAAAATATATTTTTGTCTCAAATTTGTGAAATTAGCTGTTATCAATTTCGTATCCTTATATTGAAAACACAAACATTACAAAGTAAAAATGTAGTTTGATTTAATCACCCTAAAAACGAAAATTTTTTGTCCTAAGTATAATTTTCTGAATTTTATGTGGCTAATTTCAAAATTTGGCTACTAAGAATTAAATGGACTCAAATTTGTGAAGATTTTTGCTTCTGTAAAAAAGTAATATGTGTACTGACGGCCTTTTGGATTTTAGATGGCGATATATATACGTACACACACACACACACACTTACATATGTAGGTATAACAAAGGCATTTGGTAAATCACATGACCAGAAGAATTAAAACATTTGTATTTGCAACAAAAAAGCAATAAACAATTAAATTTTCACTAATATCATTAAACCTGATTCATTTTACAGCACAAATGTGATATCTAGCTTTTTCTAGTTCAAAAAACTGGACAAATAAATAATTATTACTTGTTGTTGTTGTTGTTGTTGTTGTTGTATAATCTGTGTATTGTAAAAAAAAATTGTTTGTTTGAATAATTTGTTCTTTACAACTAGCGTTTCCTTGTTCTTCTTCGAATAAATATAGACTCAAGTTACTCGCTGATAATGTAGGAAAACCGATAAAACCTGATGTAGAAATTTCCCACCGAATCTAATGTTTGGATTTCGTAACGAATTCGTTACGATTAATCGCCAAAATCTTTCGAATTTGTAGCGAAAGTCATATGAAATGATGACACGATTTCGTAACGATACGTACATAAGTATGTATGTATTTATGATATCGCACAGAAATGTAAGATATCATTAGCACATACTTATTAAGCACGACGCCAGTCATGAGACCAACCCACTTGCGTCTTGGGTCTGCTTTAATCGACATCGATGTGTCACAAGGAAAACAATACTATGCAATTTAAATAAACTGCCGTTCTAAAAGGATCTCGAAAGGTACACTCAGAAAACTCAGAAATTAAGTGAATACACTCTTTAAAATAAATGAAACTTCATTTAAAACCCCGTCCTACTTATTTTTCATTTAAATTTACTTATTACTTCATTTGAATTTAAATATTAAAGGCCATATTCATAATAATTACTGTAAGTTTATTAAGCTCTTATTTGACGTATTTCTACGGAATATTTGTCAAATAAACGTGTAATAATTATTATTATTATTATTGCTAGGTCGGTCCAGAATGGCCCTTCGCACTGCGACCATGAATGATCTATTGTGCAACCCTTTTCTCTCACGAGTTTAATACATCAAGAAACAGTACTAGCTCCTTCTGTGGAAGCCCTTGCAAATCCTGTGAACCCAATGTATAGGCCTGCAACAGCCTGTATCTTCTGTGGCCAAGTGCCACACATTCAATAATCAAGTGTTCCATTGTCTCCTCTTCTTCTCCGCAAAATCTGCAGGTTGCCGTGCTGGATAGTCCCATTCTGTGTAGATGCTTCATGCAGGTATAGTGTCCTGTTAGCGCCCCACACAGTGTCCTTAGATTTCTTCTGTTTAATTTTAGAGCGAAGTCCGCCCTCTTGGCATCAAAGCTAAGAAATTTCTTCGAGTGTTCCAGACCCCTAGTGTCGTTCCACAGTTTTCCTGTGATGGATGTTGTCCATTTCCTGATCTCCCCCCTGAGGAGAAGCTTATTGAAGCCAAAGGATGGAGTGGGTCCAATAAAAGCCCCATTGGCTCCCCTTTTCGCGTAGGTGTCAGCCAACTCGTTACCCTTGTGCCCCTCATGACCTGGCACCCATATCAGAGTAATCTGATTGTGAGTGGCCAGTTCATTTAGCTTATCGTGACATTCCAGTATTGTCCTGGATGTGAACATAAAGCTACACAGGGCCTTGAGTACCGACTGGCTGTCGGAGAATATCTTGATTCTGACTCCTGTATGTCCCCTTTCGGATAGGATCCCTACAGCTTCCAGTATAGCATACAGTTCCGCCTGGAAAATTGTGGTGTCCCCGCCGAGAGTTACTGCCCTGCGTGCCCTAGGCCCCACTATTCCCGCTCCCAACGTGTAATAAACATTCAATAGTTTTTATGAATATGGGTGTAAAAAATCTACGGAACCCAATCGGTAAAAATAATGGTGCTTATTCGGGAAAACGTGCTAGTGAAGTGAATCTGTACATGTAAAACAAGAACAAAATGTCAAGAGTACAAACAAATTGTTTTTATGTTTCGTACAAAATTTACCGTTTACTGGTGAAAGAGATACGCGTGGCCAATTACCTCGTTAATTTTATTTATTCTTGCGATGTAGGGAAAACACAAACAATCCTTCATATTTTGTTTTTGTTTGCCAAGGAAAGTTTCACCTCTTCGGCGCGTTTTTCAGAATAGCCACCAATGATTTGGCCTTTATTTTAACTGTCAAATAATTCATGCGTAATCAACTTGTAAAATTTTTTTCTATTTTTTCTTAGGTATTCATTTTATTTAATTATATTATAGTTTTCTATCTGTATTACCTCGTTTTTCAATTCGCTAATTTAATATTTGTACTGCAAAGCCTCTGCTGAGATTCGAACATGCCATCGCAACAATCAGAATAAATTCAACAACAATCAATTTAGGTAAAGAGTATGTATGCTACATACTTATGTATGTAGAAACCAAATTATAAAAACATATGTGTATACGTATTAACAGCTTGGTTCCTTCATGTATGTGTAACATAAATTACTACTGTCATTATTAACTGTCAACGATAATCCGTATTTATCTGTAGTTAGTTTTTTAAGTAACTGCACAAATCAGTTAAAATTAAAATTTCATTATTTTTTAAACGTTTTGTCATTTAAAAATAACTGCCACGATTACTTCTAGAATAAACTACGGTCAGTTACTGCAAAAATATTATATTGTGTACTGCCACTTCTTAAGCTTTAGCACAAAGGTTGTTGTCTGAGAACTTTCGAGATCAATTTGTCCATTGATGGCGCTCAAGTAATTCGTATAAGCATGGTAGATGGTTCTCGAATTTGACAACTGCGTATAAATAGTGGTTCGGCGTGTGCGTTGGGACAGTCTGGTTTTAAATGTGCTACCATCAACATTAAGCAATGAGAATTTCGATATTAGTAAAGGGTGTTTTTTTTCGATGTATAGAATTTTAAGTTGCAATTCGATTGACATGAATTTTATTTATCCGAAAGAAAATCTTGTGGCATTACATTTTAAATATGATTTCTGGCATATGACCGCCACGGCTGGCGCGGATGCAATTCAATCTGGACGTCCAATTTTCGATGACTTTTTCCAACATTTGTGGCCGTATATTGGCATTAACACGGCGAATGTTGTCTTCCAAATGGTCAAGCGTTTGTGACTTTACATAGCCCCACAGAAAGTAGTCTAGCGGTGTTAAATCACAAGATCTTGCAGGCCAATTCACAGGTCCAAAACGTGAAATTAGGCGGTCACCAAACGTGTCTTTCAATAAATCGATTGTGGAACGAGCTGTGTGACATGTTGCTCCGTCTTGTTGAAACCACATCTCCTGGACATCATGGTTATTCAATTCAGGAATGAAAAAGTTAGTAATCATGGCTCTATACTGATCACCATTGACTGTAACGTTCTGGTCATCATCGTTTTTGAAGAAGTACGCACCAATGATTCCACCAGCCCATAAAGCGCACCAAACAGTCAGTTTTTCTGGATGTAACGGTGTTTCTATATACACTTGAGGATTAGCTTCACTCCAAATGCGGCAGTTTTGTTTGTTGACGTAGCCATTCAACCAGAAGTGCCCTTCAGCGCTAAACAAAATTCGCTTATGAAAATCGGGAACAACGGCAGTCTCGTTTTGCACTAAAATTGCATTATTTGCAAGCGTTGTTCCGGCGTGAGTCTATACATGATGAATTGCCAAACCAAACTGAGAATAAATCACTTGACAACTGTTAAATCGGTTGCCATCTTGAACAGTAATGCCAACTTAAAGTTCTATACATCGGAAAAAAACACCCTTTAGTATAACCGTGAAAAAGTGTTTTAACAGAGTGCTTTACCGTAGTTGAATAATTAATAAAGAGTGACCGGAAGTGAGAGTGATGTAAATCAAATAGCTGAGTGTGTTTTGTTTCGTTCGCAATCAAAAATAAGGGGACACACAGAAAACCACATTTCTATCCCAAAAAAATAAGTTATGAATTAGCTTTGTAAAGTGTGTTGATGCTGTAATGAAAATTGAACACCCATTTTGGAAAATTAAATGTTTTTCTGTACGCATTTAGATTTTAAGGTGCGTTGCAGGTACTTTTATATGAAATGCTAAGTTTGATCGTTTACTTTTTGGGCAAAGTTCAATAATACACAAAAAAGCACAAATGTACGTATGTACGTGAACACAAAAAACCAAGGCAGCTCTTTACCAGGTAGTCTCATAAATAACTACAACAAACACAACACCAACAAACACTTCATGTATTTTGTAGGTAGAAATCATGAACGACTGTCACCCATTTGTTCGCGTATGTGTGTTTTTTTGTTGTGTATTTTGACAGTTCTACGAGGTAAAATCGGTAGTCAGCTGGGCTTGTAAGGCTACCTGGTATCGAGTTGGCTTGCAAAAAACCACATTTCAGCCACACAAAAAAAATAACATCTGGTTTATTTAGATGCTGTAATGAAAACTGAAAGGCACATTTTGAGAAGATGAAGTGTTTTTTGTTTGTTGTTGTTAACTTTTTGCAACTACCCCGAAGAAAAAGTGCGGACTGTTTCGTGCAAGAAGAGCAAGAATATTTTTCTCTCAAAAGATCTCTCACTTGCCTTTTTGAACTTTGAGTACAGGGGCCAAATTCTGGCACTCGTGATTGAACGATTTCGTTATAGAATGCTGTGTGTTTGTTGCTCATTTTGTTTTTGCTCTACATTGTTTTTATTATCGAGTATATTCGATCACGAATGCCAGAATGCGGCCCCAGTTGGGAACAGTTTTCGTGCAAATTGGGATCCAGCGGGCTCCCAACGTGGAGTACGGAAGCAAACTTCATAATTGAAAAACATAAAATTGTTATGCTCGCTTAAGAGTTGGGAAACCACTCTTTCTTACAAGACATTACACTGACGGATATGATCTTCCTATTTGTTCCAACTGTAACTCCTGCTTTAATATTACACATTTATTAAAAGAATGGCCGCTTTCTAAACAAGATGAATCCTTGGATAACGTTTTGGACTGCTCTGTTGAGAAGAATTGGGCTGTGCTCATTATTATTATTCATTTCGTTATACATACATATTATCAAAACTATTTAATTAGAATTAATTGATTGATTTATCCCTTTTCTATTACCTCGGGCGCTTGTGGTCCAGTTACCCGCGCCTTTTTATATTTTATGAATTAACTTTGTAAAGTATAATTTTGATAAATAAATACATAAATAAAATTGTTATGTTAATTGATTATTGACTTAATTATTAGTTCATATATTATGAATTTATTTTAATTATTTAATAATCAAAAACGGCCGAAATAATATTTATTTATTCATCTATTGTTTATCTAATTTAGGTAATGGTGTAGTCATTCATATACCTTCACTCTTCGATGAATTGTCCAAAAATGAAGCCAAAGGGCTGCAGAAATTGAAACATCGTCTGATTATTTCGGATCGTGCTCATTTGGTGTTTGATTTCCACCAGGCAGTCGATGGCATGCAAGAAGCCGAAAAAGGTGGCAAGTCATTAGGCACTACCAAAAAGGGTATTGGCCCAGCCTACTCCAGCAAGGCTACCCGCAATGGTATTCGTGTGGGTGAATTGTTGGGTGATTTCAATGTATTCAGCGAAAAGTAAATATGCGAAAAAAATTTTAAATATTTAACTAATCGTTGAAACTTTTTTAGATTCAAGTCAATTGTTGCTACTCATTTACGTTTGTTTCCCTCCATCAAAATTGATGTTGATGCTGAGCTAGCACGCTACCAAGAATATGCTGAAATGTTACGTCCTTATGTTAAGGATACTATTTGCTTCTTACACACTGCATTACGTCAAGGCAAAACAATACTGGTTGAAGGTGCCAACGCTGGAATGTTGGATATTGACTTTGGCACTTATCCATATGTAACAAGCAGTAATTGCAGTATAGGTGGTGTCCTAACAGGGCTTGGCTTACCACCTCAAACTATTGGTGAAGTTATTGGTGTTGTCAAAGCGTACACATCACGCGTGGGTGATGGACCTTTTCCCACCGAACAATTGAATGTATGTACATATGTATGTCAAGACATCAAAATGCGATTTTATTAAAATCCTTTTCTTCACATAGGAATTTGGCGAACTATTGCAGACTCGTGGTGTTGAGATTGGAGTCACCACAAAACGAAAACGTCGCTGCGGTTGGTTAGATCTTCCCTTGTTAAAATATACCTCATTAGTTAATGGCTACACCTGCATTTGCCTTACAAAACTTGATATTTTAGACACGTTAGAAGAAATCAAAGTTGGCGTTTCGTAAGTTTTTCTATAATTGAAATTTTTTCCAGTATTTATCATCACTGTTTGCTATTTTTAGTTACAAGCGGGCTAATGGCGAGAAATTAGATCACTTTCCAGGCACTGTTGCGGAATTAGAAAATATCGAAGTTGAGTATGCTGTATTACCCGGGTGGAAAATGTGCACGGAAAATATTCGTGATTTTAAGGATTTACCTGAAAATGCACAAAAATATGTTCGTTTTATAGAAAAAGAACTCGGTGTTCCCATACGATGGGTTGGTGTTGGCAAAGGACGTGAATCCATTATAAATGTACATTAGCACTTAATTTTATTTTACACACCCAAATACCCTACTCTGTTTATTTGTCCTCGTCCTCCCTTAAAGTTCAATTTATAAATATGTATATTATCCGTTAAGTTCTTTTTTTTTCTCTCAATTTACGCTTTTTTTAAATTTTACTGACGTTAGATAATTTTAGTAATTTTTAAAGATTTTATGCAAAAGAAACCTTATATGTATTGAAATTCCTAAATATTTGACGATATCGCAATAATAAAAATATTGAAACGCAGTTTTGTGGGAGCTTAAAACGAATTGTTAATTCTAGATAATTATTTATTTATTATTCTATTAGCCTTAAATTTAAAAGCTAACATTTTTCGGCAATGGCAGCTGAGGCCTTCAGCACAATTAAAATTAGAAAATGTTAGTAAAAAGTACTTTGGAAAAGCAAAACCGGAAAGTAATAATTTAGTACCAGAATGGCTGCCGATGAGAAGTGTTGCGGACGAACGAAACAACAGCTAGCTGTTCCCCAACTATAGTCATAATATTTTTATTATTTACTAATGTCGATTATAGTAATCAATGAACTGTCATTTGCTTTCACCCCAGTGGGTGTTTAATATCCTCTATATAAATACAAGCTCTAAAACAGTCAAAATATGTAACTCGGAAAAACTACAGAAAAAAGTATTATATGAATAGTTTTTGTTAGTTAATAATTTTATCGGGCTTGAGTTCCATTTCACTTGCTCAGTATTGAGAAATATTTTTTGTGATAAAATTATAGTGAATAATATTTTTAAAGAAAAGTTAAGTTAAAGACTTACTGGCTGGGGTACATGCCATGGCTGTTTCGCATCCAACACGACTCATCAGCACCCGAAATTCTTCGAACTCAGGTCATGACTGATTAACCTGAGCTCTTCATTACTGACTGTACATGGAATCTTACCCCCTAATTCATAAAAATTATTACAGGCTTATAAGACTGTTATTTGACATATTTGTATGGAAAATCTGTCAAATAAGAGTTTTATAAACCTGTTATAATTTTTATGAATTAGACGGTTATTGATAAAAAAAAATTTTCAATATTGTCCTGAAGGAGATGGAAATATCAACAAAAATATTCGAAATTTTCCTCAAGTGTTTATTATACTTGGGGATAATAATGGCGTAAGTATGTGTATGCGAGGATGTTCACCATGAAGTTATGTAGGTATGAAACGTCATTTTCTGGTTGACAGTTTAGCTCCCATGAAAAATACCACAGAAGAGATAAAAAGGATTGAAAAATAATGAAAAAAATTGTGTTACAGATTTAAAAATAAGAAAATTGAGTGTGTGTATACATACATAAAATATTAAAATAAACCAAAAATATGATCGAAGTAAATATTTCTCCAAAGCAAAAATTACGAATAGTTTGGTCACACGTGTTCTCCATGCACAAAAACATGAGCGCATTAATACCCATGCTCTGCCGGCGTCATGTTCATGTCATGCTTAAGTTGATAGCTGGTGAAGACGCCGAGTGATACAAATTTTAATTTTTAACCCCCGTCTGGACCAGCAATAAATATCACTAGCATTTATTACAGCACACATCCTACAGCAGTAACAAATATGTATCTTTAACATTTATAGCAGCAATCTCATAACGGTTTTACACTGCAGCAATTGAAAGAAACATGTTTTTTTTTTAATTTACTTTTGGTTTGCCTAAAGTTTACACACTTGAGAAATTAAATTGGTAGAATGGTACAAAATCATCTCGTTGCTTCATATAATTTTATTCATCCCATCGTAATCGAGCTGTGTCAAGGCAGCTCGATACCAGGTAGTTGCTTAACTACAACAAACAGAAACTTTTTGTATTTTTTTTTATTTTATTTATATTTTATATATTTATTTGAGCTTAAGGTCTTTTGTAATTTGAGTATTTATTTTTGTCGATATTTCGCTCTCCTTCGGATAGCTTCTTCAGGACAATAATAATGAAGAAGCTATCCGAAGGAGAGCGAAATATCGACAAAAATAAATACTCAAATTACAAAAGACCTTAAGCTCAAATAAATATATAAAATATAAAGGAAAAAAAAGGGGTCAAAATAACGAAATATTAAATTTTTTTATTTTATTAATTTATTTCATTATTTAATTTGTTGGTAGAAATCTTGAACTTCTGTCACCCACTTGTTTGTGTTGTGTATTTTGACAGTTCTTCAAGCTAAAAGCAGTAGTCAGCTGGGCTTGTAACGCTACCTGGTATCGAGCTGCCTTGAGCTGTGTGTATGGTTGTTTGCAGCGACTGTGTAGAATTCCCGTCTGTCTATCAATTTCCCAAGTATGTACGATTTGGGTAATTCAACAGTGAATTCAAAAAATGTCTGTCGTGCAGTTGCCAAAGTGTAAAACCGCCCTAATGTAGTATTTTGAAACACAGTTGTATAATTTGTACATGCACTCTTAGCAACTCTGTAGTATGATTTTTGGAGACCAAAAAACTCAACTTTGTGGGTAATTTTCCGCAATTTCGTCCATTTCTTTTTTTACTGGCTAGGACTCTGGTTCAGCGCTGCTCAAAACAAAGAGATTTGAATAACTCGACCGGATTTCTAATATTAAAATGGTAAATATAAATTTATTTTGTGTATTATCGAACTGATCAAGTTATTTGAATATTTTTATCTAAATACTTTGCTATGCACGTGTCAAATGTAACATAACCTCACTCCCTTTCTTTTGTTAGGCTGCTGCTCCAAAAGATATTGAAAAGCCTCAAGGCGCCGATTCTTCTTCCGTTCACCGCATACGCATCACTCTGACATCAAGGAACGTACGCTCTTTGGAAAATGTGTGCCGCGATTTGATCAACGGTGCTAAGAATCAAAACTTGCGCGTCAAGGTAGGGTACCAATATAGTTTTTAAAATTGCATTTACCTGGAGGTCTTGTTTTTCAATGAACATGTCCTAGTCATATTAGATGCTAGATAAAAATACTTAAATTGGACATTTTTCTTTATTTGATATAAATATAAGAAACTATAATTTAAGTGATATTAATTTGAACTATGTTCATCCAACACTGCACAAGAAAAACTAAATTTTTAAACATTTTCAGGGCCCAGTACGCATGCCAACCAAGGTTCTACGCATTACCACCCGTAAAACACCTTGTGGTGAAGGTTCCAAAACTTGGGATAGATTCCAGGTAAACATCCAATCAACAAATGAGTGTATTTGTATAGCAGACTTGATTTTAGTATTGGTGTTTAATATCAACTCTTAATTCAGTATATTAGTTTGCTTATATCAAACGAACTCTCATAGTCCGTTTGGAAGAAGCTACTTCCTTATGGCTCTCAGAGTTCTATAAGAGAAAATTTAAAATCTGAAAACGTAGTGTAATATCCAAAAAAAGAGATGCCTTACAAAAATTTCCATTTTTTTTTTTACAGATGAGAATTCACAAGCGCATTATTGATTTGCACTCTCCATCTGAGATCGTCAAAAAGATTACGTCAATCAACATTGAACCTGGCGTAGAAGTTGAAGTTACTATTGCCAACTAAAAATGTATTAATGATTTGCATTAATAAACTTTGCAATAAAAGAAACAAACTGAACTTGGATTTTTTTCTATTGAGATTTTTTAAGACAAAACGAGCCTGTATGCCAAGCGGCAATAGGATTATAACTAAAATGTTAAACTTGCTCGGCAGGTATTAAATTTATAATTTGGAATGTCCACACAACATCGCTGTTTGTTACTATTGAGTCAGTGATAGTGGTTTTAAACTTAAATGTTGATTACTACAATTTTATCGCAAAGAAATCTCAATTCTGAGCAAGTAAAATAGAACCCAGGACCGATAAAATTATTAACAATGTAAATCACAGTTTGATTTTGCAAATTTTATTCTTTCAAACAACACCCGAGTAGTATGCAATTTTAACTACGAAAATTGCACAATTTTGAGTATTATTTAAACAAAGGTTCGATTTGCAATCGTGTACTAAATTTATATTTTCTTTTACCCTGTAAAAATACAGGTTTGGAGCTTAATTCTTATAACCGCATCACTTGCTTATGATGGTCGAAGCACGCCGCTTAAAACATAATATTAAAATGGGCGGCTGTCCTTTCTACTAGTCATTAAGAAGTGGCAAAGCTTATCAGGTGGTTTGGACAGCGAAAATACTCTTATAGCGCTAATTTTTGTGTATAGAAATCTGATAAATTTATTAAAAAAATTATATTTAGATATACATATATGCATTGTTTTTGCTGATGATTATTCCAAATCTAGTAGTAGTCTGGTACTGGTGCACATGCAATTTTTACAAAATCTGTATAACGCACCATGCTGTTGTTATTAACATTTGCCTCACGAAAAATATTGTCGACCTAAAAAAAGGGAAAATGGTGATAGGTATTTGAATAAAATGTTGAATTATTATTTACCTCACGAACTGACAAACCCTCGCCCCAATTTTGCAACAAGTTTCTCAATTGTCTAGCTGGTATAACACCACAGTTCTGAGGATCAGCAGCTTTAAACGCAGCAACAACTTCATTTGGCAAGTCTTCCACCTTTGAATGTTGGTGCATAACTTCTAAGAAGTCGGCAAAACTCATTTTTCCACCTTTCTTTTTCAAGTAACTAATTAACTCTTGAATAGTGGGAGACAATCCCAACGACCTCATTATGACAGTTAACTCGTCCAAAGTTGTAATTTGACCAGAACGTGCAAACAGATAAAAGCACTCACGAAACTCTTTAAGACAAAATACGATTTTGATTTAATTTATAGCAGGTCTCATGTAGAAAGTCACTAACTGACATTTTTTCAATCTAGTGTTTTTTTCATATTTCAATAAAGATCCTCCTCCAATTCGTCAAAATATGCAAAAATCCGAGATTGAAAAAATACCTGTGTTGATACTTTTCTACATAAGACCAGCGATTACTTTGGATCTCCATAGACATGTTTGATACAAAGGTTATACACATATGGAAGTATGCATATCTAGCATACTTTCATATGATATCTAGTTGTGAAATGCACCATTAACGAACTTTTACCTTGGCTTATACGAAAAAGAAATACGTACATACATATGCACGTATTACCATCTTCCACATACATACATACATACACACATATGTAAATATTTACATATTTGCAAACTTACCATCAATATCTTGTTCTTTGAAATAACGAGCCTGAAATATAGAAACTTTCATTATAATTTATTAGCTACATACATATGTATTACATTTTTCTACAATTATGTAAGTTTAGACTTATTAAGTATACTTTTGTACGCAATTTTTTCAAAGATTTTAAGCTCACCATTGTAATTTTTATGAATAATAAAAATATGTTGAACAGAGCTGCTGAACTATCGATGATGCTATCGATAGTTTAGTTTTTAATAGACTATCGTTATTTTTTCTTGGATAGTGATACTATCGGAATGTTATTATTACAGACTGCCTGGCCACTAGTGTTGTCTTCTATTGAACATACTACCGGCTGAAATTTGAAGTTTGTCTTGTTTTTATGTGTACGTGTTTATTTAGTTTTGTTGTTCCACATTTGCTTTTTGACGTGTCAGTGATTTTCATTAATAAAACAGATTGTAACGAGAGAGTGAATAAGTTTTAATATTTTGTGAAAATTAGCACTGTGTGATAAGTTCAAAAATGAAAAGCGCACTTTTGTTGTTATTTGCATTTGGAATATCTGCTATAAGCGGTCAACGGGTAGCTCCCGGTGTAAATCCTCAGCACTATGTAAGTCGACAGGATAATCATTCAATTAAGTATGTACGTATGTATGTAACAACTCAATTTTACCGTCCCTTCTCTAAAAACAGCAACCTCCGCAACAATATCAACAGCAACCACCACAGCACCAACAACAGTATCAACAACCACAACATAATTTACCACCTGGAGTAAGTTCTCAACAATATGCGAGTTTTGATTTAATATACAAAACGCACATTATTTTTTTATCTTAGTGGAATAAATACTGAAAAATTTTGTGTACTATTTTTTAGCATCAACAACAAATGCAACAACAGCAACAAATGCAATATCAACAACAAGTACCAGTGCAACAACACCCTCCCGTTCAACAAGTACCAGTTCAACAGGTTCCTCAAGGGCACCATGCACCACATGGGCATCATGGACCACAGCAAGTGTTAAATGCTGCGAATATTCAACATGAAAGGGAGTAAGTACATACTTTGATATTGTGAGTGTTGACGAATTTGTTTTTAAAAAATATGTCTTATTTTATGTATGCGTACATACATACATATGTATGTACGTACATATGTATATCAGGTGTATATCTGTTTGTAGGTATGCAAGTATTTTATTTATTTTTCGCAACAAATTGAACCATCAAAAATTTTGATATAAGCTTCTAATTTTTATCAATGAATAGAAAGAGTAGAGAGTTTTTCAATTTTATGTATGAACCATTCCAATATTCAAATGGTTATTATTATACTTATTATCTCTGTGGGTAGTATATGATATATTGAAGGCTGAAATCAAAGTACATATTGGATGTGAACATGTGTACAGAGATATATGTACATACATATTTCTAACAAGCACATGCATGGAAGTACTTTTAACTCCCCCCAGGTTAGTTAGACAGGTCGTAAAGAAATGATATAGCTGTTCTGCTCACGTGCATCTGCCCATACTAAAATCCCCTATTGATGTGAATATTCTTTATCTTATCTTATTTTATTCAAGAATCTGCAACCCGTGTAATCTGTTTTTAAACACATATCATCGCGTTTAATCTAAAACCACGTAAGCGCCAATCACTAATTTTTCAGAAAACAAAAAAAACTTAATAGATTTTTGTTGCTTTGTTTGACGCGGATCAAGATAAGAAATTAGTCGGGTGTAAAATACTACTCTCTCATAAAAACCAAGAAAGTAAGTTTCGAAAAGTTTTCGCTTACCTGGTTTAAGAAAAAAAAGATGAAAATACATTTTATATACATACACTTAGACAGAAGGGTATATGTAGACTTGTCATAACACGCCTGATTTCGGGCACCGATTGTGAAGCCACCAGACACTTAATTAATCTAAATTTTGCTTTAATCGTTTTATAAATGTCCCCTCTGCTTGGCGACTGAAAATAAGCAAAATTGGTTTTATAATTATTGAGATAAAAAAACAACACAATTTTGTACCTCATTTATTGTTTTATCAAAAAAAAAAAAAAAAAAAAAAAGCAAAAGGAACAAACGGGCTCGAACCATCAACATGTAGGTTGATCAGCAGCTAACACTACCATTGAATCATCGCCCTGCAAGAACAGTGTCGGTCATTTGATGCATTATATGACCGACACTGCTGATGGGTTCATACATCAGGGTTTCTAAACATTCGTGTACGTGTGATTTCTTTTTTAAACCAGCGTTAACACCTCAGCAAAGTGATCATTTATTTATTTATTTTATTTAAATACATAGGAAGCCTTCCAAGGCCAATTTTTAATGTATTCTTAGAATATATAACTTATTTATTTAATTCAATATTAATCCATATATACATATAAAACAAAAAAATTTTGTAATCTTTTAATGGAAATTTGAACATTCGTAGACACGTATCATATTGGTTCCCCACCAACAACTTAATCTCTTAAAAGTTTACTTTTAATAATTGAAAAAGTACAGTAAGAAGTCATTCGAAAGCTTTTTTCAAAATGCCTACAGAATTCCATATAATATTATTAATTTATTTATCATTAAATAAAAAAAGTTTTTCGATAAATTTAAGAAAACAATTCAATTCTAAAATAGAATAAACTTAAGAAAAATGTATAGATACAATTAAATGAAAAACAGTATTCAGTAGTAGTTTTAACAATAGAAAACTGAATCATATGGAAAAAACTTCCGCAGAACCATTTTTTTTTTTTCAAAGAAAACAGGGCAAATAAACCTTTAAAAACATTAATGCATAAACGTAGTTTAAAATGAAATTACCAAATTAATACGGGAAAATCAAATTATTAAAAAATTCAATGTAATAATAGCAACGCTGAAAGCTATAAAATTGCTTTGCATGTGTTAGTAATTAAGTTGTTAATGTGTTAGTTTCCATCAGCTATTTCTTGCAGGGATCGTCAGTCGTTGATGAGAGTGGCATTTTAGATGTATACATGTAGTTTTATGTCAGAATTATACCCTTTTTCTTATAGGTTTGATTTTTTATAAAACATAGAACTTGCCTTTGGCAATATAAAAACAATGAGTCTCAAGTGTGTATTTGTTGTAAACAGTGATGCCAGTTAACTATGCTCAAAAACATCATTTTTGGGGGAAAAAAATCGGCAAATTAAAAATTGCAAGATTAAAAATAAACTTCTTTGTTGATGAATGCGTATGTATTAATTTGAAAAAAGAGCAATTTATTATTAGTAACGTATAAAATAAAAAAAAATTTATGCAAAAGATTGTAGTTTGTACTTTAGGGTAATTTCCTTTAACAACAATTAGTGGCTTTAAAAACTAAAAAATACGTCTTTTCTAAATTTGTTTTATGCATATGAAGACACATATTGTATGTATGTATGTATGTATATTTCACATTTGTGTTTACCGTTTTTATTAAATCGGTTTTAATATCCCCACCAAGACAACTCCCGCTGTTAAATTTAAAATATTCTTTAAGAGAAATAATTCTTTTTATTACATTCTTTTTGTAAGAAGACTAATTGATTTAATATTATTATTTTCTTGGGCTGCAGGTCTTTTTATTGTATATATTTTGTGTATTTATTGGAATAGTTTTGTCAATATTTCGCTCTCATTCCGATGGCTTCGTCAGGACAATGAAGCGAAACAACGACAAAAATATTTAGACAAATACAACAAAAACAAAATATGTCAGTTATCTATATACGAAATAAAAAACATCATCTTTAAAATCAGTTAGCATACCGTACAATATTTCATTAAAATATATTACCCTAAAGTACAAAATACATCTTTTTTATGCAACATTTGTTATTTGATACGTATTCCGCCGAAAACTTCGGCTACTAAATGAGGTGCTTTGTGATCAGAAAATGTAATAACAAATACTTACATTTCGGATTACAGAAGTACATATTTTTGTTCACGATGTCCCAAAAGTAATGAATGCATTACTTTTTTTTTAATAAAAATTGTGTTTTTAGTATATATTGGCCAATTCTTTGTTTTACGTGGTTGCTGGTTTAGCTTATAATATAAACAAAGTTTTAATTATTGTTGTACCCGATGTTTCGTCGATTTTTTGTCGACTTTTTCAAGGATTTTTATATTTTATGGCAGAAAAAAATTATTTAAAACATTGAAAAATTAAAACGCTACAATATAGAAAATACAATAAACATGTAATGCAAAACAATGTTAGTTACATTGTTGCTACCAATTAAACTGTGATATTAGTTAAATGTGTACAAGTTTTGCATTAAATGTTTATTGTATTTTCAATATTGTAACGTTATAATTTTTCAATGTTGTATTTTCAATGTTTTAAATAATTTTTTCTGACATAAAATATAAAAACCCTTGAAAAAGTCGACAAAAAATCGACGAAACGTCGGGTACAACAATAATTAAAACTTTGTTTTAATTATAAAAGATATTAGGCCTTATAAGCTAAACCAGAAATGGAACAAAACACGTAATGCATTACACTTTTTAAATTTTTAATTAAAATAAAAAGCCATAGCTGTATGCTTACAAAAGTAGTGGCAATCATTACTCTCGAGGAATATAAAAATACTTTAAATATCTTTTTTTTTATTAATTTTTTTTTTATCGTTTATATACAATTATATTCTGCCTTATTTTCTTTTGTAGTGCAAATTTTTTCATTTACCTCTGGTAGGACTTAAATCGCGATCGTAATAGAAACATAAATAGATATTCTGTTGCACTATAATATTGAATCAGGTTATTATTTTTGTACGAATTTAGCATGATCTTTAATCAAATTTCGCTCATGCCAATTTTTTTTTTACCAAACATCAGTTAAATGCAAAAAAATACATGAACTCAAACCTATTGACTTAATTGCGATCTGATATTACACATGTATATAGAAAAGCTTCTAATAACACTTTGGTAAAATGTATATAAGATTCGGCACAGTCGAATATGGCACTCTTATTTATTTTAATTAGATCCGACTTTTAAATTAGCGAAAATCAATAACAAATACCAAATAGCTTTTATAAACGTTAAGCAATAACACTATAGGTGGAAAATTTAACTTTCACGAGACATAAAATTTTTCGTCGTCCTAGGTGATAGGATGGCTATGCGCAGCTGCTTAAAAACAGTATGCAATTAGTCATGGCCTGGATTCGAAACAATTTTGGATGCTGATGTGCGACGTGGTGGTCGTGAAACAGCCATGGTATGTACTCCAGTCAGTAAGTCTTCAACTTAACTTTTCCTGTCTTCTTTAAACAAAAAAAAAAAAAATAAATTGAGTCAAGTACGAGGCTGGCTCGCACTCTTAGGGTTCCGTACGTATGTATATTTTATAAATTTCATCTCTCTGTTTTTAAAGCTACTTTATATTGTATTGTTTTTGTAATTTCTTGTTATAAGGCATCTGGGAATACATACACTGTGCGAATTTCGACTCTCTATCCCTTACGGTTCGAGAGTTATAGCTATTACTCTACGTTGTAAAGGGACACCTGGTAGTTTTACAGTTGTTGTTGTTTTTAGCAAGTGTTGTTATGGAGCATATGTGAATACACATATTGTGTAAATTTCATCTCTCTGTCGCTCCCAGTTCGAGAGTAACGGCTAATTGTTACTTTACGTTGTATAGGGACACCTGGTAGTTTTCGACATGTTGTTGTTTTTAGCACTTGTTGTTGACAAGCGTCTATAAATACATACACATTGCAAATTTCAGCTTTCTATCTTTTACGGTTCAAGAGTTATAGCTAGTTGTAACTTTTGGTTGTATGGGGACACCTGGTAGTTTTCGGATTGTTGTTGCTTTTAGTATATATTGTTGTGGAACATCTATAAATACATACACTATGCAAATTTCAGCTCTCTATCTTTTACAGTTCGAGAGTTATACCTAATTGTAACTTTTCGTTGTATGGGGACACCTGGTAGTTTTCGACTTGTTGTTAGTTTTAGTATTTTTTGTTGTAGAAGATCTGTAAATACATACACTGTGCAAATTTCAGCTCTCTATCTTTTACAGTTCGAGAGTTATACCTAATTGTAACTTTTCGTTGTATGGGGACACCTGGTAGTTTTGGACTTGTTGTTGGTTTTAGTATTTGTTGTTGTAGCGGCAATGTACAACAACATTCTGTGAAAATTTCAGCTCTCTAGCTCTTACCGTTTCGGAGAATGGACGCTGTGACGGACGGACGGACGGACGGACGGACGTACTTGTCTCCGTAATAGGGTTCCGTTTCACTCTGATGAGTACGGAACCCTAAAAACATGTTGATCACTCCAACTTTATCACAAAAAATCTTTCTCAAATTTGAGAAAAAATTTAACTAGAAAGCCTAATAATAAATTTACATTGATATTCAAACTCAAAGTATTTCCAACAAATAGTTATCAAATTTTATTTTTGAAAAGCAAACTCTCTAGTTTTTTAGAATTACTATTACAATAAATAATTAACAATTGTATATTATTTTCAGGCATATACAAGAGCATATGCAAGTACCTATTGATACGAGCAAAATGTCGGAGACTGAGTTGCAATTTCATTATTTTAAAATGCACGACTCGGATAACAACAACAAATTAGATGGCTGTGAATTGATAAAATCTCTGATCCATTGGCATGGTAAGTAAAACTTTAGTATATCTTTTTCATTTGTTATGAAGACTAAAGCATTATTAAAGTAGGACACACGTTCACTGTTATTTCATTTTTTCTATTTTCATATAAAACCAAAATGCCACATTAATAAAACTATGTAAAAAACAAAAACTCCTATTATACATGTCTCGCGGCTTGTTTCATAATATTGTCTATTAAATGTAATGACAACAAAAATAATTATTTGGTATACTATATACATATGTACATAAATACCAAAAATTTTACCACTTAGAGCAAGGCAGTAAAGATGCTCAACAGCCAACAGTACAGGAGAAAATATTTACAGATGAAGAACTAGTAGCTTTAATTGATCCTATACTGAAAATGGACGATACGTCGAAAGATGGTTACATTGACTATCCGGAATTTATGAGAGCCCAGCAAAAAGCTGTACAAAATCAGCAACAGCAGCAGCAGCAGCAGCAGCAACAAGCCCAAAATAACGGCCATTAGTTTTTCCTTCCATAAAATAGTGTTCATAATTTTTTCCTTTTTCTCTTTCATAATTCAATTGTACTATTTTTCTGTCTCAACAATCATTTTGTTTACATTTCTTTTAATTTTGTAATTGGCATCACACAGTTTTGCAACAAATATTTTTACAAAAAAAAAAAAAAAACGGAAATATTTTCTACTACAAGTACTTTTTAACTAAACTAAGAAATAAAAAACAAATGACTGAAAAGAATGCAAAAGCTCACTTGTAAAGAAAACATAACATTTTTGAAAAAAACATACAACATGTCCAACATGTGTATGTTTGTACTATGTAGCTAATAATTTAAAATAAAGTCATATGTGTGCATTAGGAAAGTCGATTTGGGAAGACCGAAATACATAGGTCGATATTGTGCCATCGGTTTTTCGATAGCTTTTTGACTTGAGGAAAACAAAGTTCTACAACGACGTGCCAAAAAGTTAAGTATTTTCGAAGCGTCTGAATTTGAAGATTTTGTATTTATTTTATGGGAGTCCCATAGAGGCATCAAATGTGTGAGCAACCAAATTCGGACTACGATTACTCGAAAATAATTCTTTTGATATGTAGTAGGGAAGTTTTTTTCCTCGTGCCATAAGCTATCGAAAAATCGATTACTAAATCGACCGATCTTAGTGTACTTGCATACATACACGCATATGTTTGAACATCATCTATTTCTTAAAAAAAAATTATTAAAATATTGCGACCTTTTCAGGCTTCTAAAGAAGAGGTAACATTATTATTATTATGGGTTGTGGTGAGCCTTTCCTATATTATGTACATACATATATTGCATGATCATTGTGGCGAGCTTATTTTAATTTGGGCGATCACTATGGTTAGCTTGTTTTATATTATTGTGTCTAAGTAGTTTTTTTCTTTTGTCCCTATTATTCTATTATCTAAGTAGTATTTTTCAAAAATATTACAACCATTTTTTAGTGAAAGATGAAGGAAGTGAAGAAGAAAAGGCAGAAGACAAAGTTGGAAATATATATACAGACGAGAAATTAGCTGAAGTTATTGACTACGTTATGAAAACGATGGACATGAATAACGATGGATACGTTGATTATGCCGAATATCGTAAGAGTGAAGAGATTGCGGTCATGGATAACAAATTATAAAAGTATGAATTATTTACAATAGATTTGCACAAATAAGCTTAATGTTAATACAGTCGAACTTCCTTATAGCGTACTTCTATACACTGAAGTTCTCCTTATTATGAACTAAAATCAAGTACACAGCTTTTTCGTTCCACTTTCAATGTATTTTGATCACCGTATAATGAATTTCCATATAGTGAATTTTTCCGTACAATGAACAAACTTTTGGAAACAAAAATACATTTTAAGTGCGTTTTTATTTTAGCAGCTTTATTTTACACTTGTTAGCAATACTATTCATAAAGAAAAAAATAAGTTATATTTTTGGGATTCCCAAAGTAATGAAAATTAAAACAAAAAAGTTTATGATTTGACATTTAACATCAGTTGATGCACCGGAGTAGTATTTCTCATGAAAAATTAATAGAGTTGAAGAAGGGACATCAATGAAAGCTAAAGAGTTTGGAGTTCTTCCCAGTACTTTATCAAACATTAAAAAAAAACAAGTCAGTTATTCAGCTAAGCATTAAGCGTAACAGACTTCGAACTTGTCTTTTCGAAGACATTGACGAAGCAATGCTCAAATGGGTTACGGCCGCTCGTTCTAAGAATCTTTCCGCATCTGGAGTATTATTGATATTGAAAATGGAAAAATGTACATAGTTCAAACAAAAATACCTGATTATTTTAAATAAATAAAAATAAATATTTCTGTATAATGAAGTTTCTATATGTATACTGAAGTAATTTTCTGTCCCCGCAGAGATTCACTATAGGGAAGTTCGACTGTATATAATGTAGTGTTTTATTATTAATACTTGTATCAACCACAAGAAAAAATATCTGCTATTACTTTAGTGCTTAGAAAAACAAATTTTGTACACATTCACTTGCGTTCACACTATTAAGTCACTCACTCATATACATATGTACTTGCACCAAGGCCCGTTCTAAATGATACACACAATTTTATTGAAGCAAACATTTTTGAACTAAATTAAAGAACTTTTAATTCAATTCAAAACTCCAGCTAATTTTTCAATTTCAATTACTATATCAACAAAAAATATCGAGGTTGAAAACAAGTTAATGCTGAAAATTTTAAAATTGTATTTATGCAACGAATGAAAAGGTTTGATATAGATGACCTGGTCGTTAGATTACACAATATGTAATGTTCAGTATTATCTTGTTCTCAGCTTCGATATTTTCTGTTCATATAGTAAACAATCAGTTCATATGTTTATATTCATAATTTAACTGCCCGGCTCACGCCGTTCCGTTCCGTTAATGCTCGCCAACAGACTATTTTGTAGATTGCTTATGAACTTTCTTCGGCTAAGTTCATTTATCACTCACGTTAATGAATTCCAACCGTGATTAGACCATTTTATTTACTCTAAATCAGTTTTATGGTGCTCAAGCTGTTGTCGAACGTTAACGCAACAATATTGTTCGTGATCCAGGTAGCGAAAATTCCCTTTTAATGTTGATATTCGATTATTTTTTTTTTTTGAGCTCATACGATGATTTTTAACTTCATATCTTTTTTCCAAATTTATTTATTTTTTGTTTATTGCTATTTATTATAATTTCCAACAATAAATTGTAACATTTTAAAGTAATAAAAATAATATGTACAAACAGCAAACAAATTAATTTGAAGAGAACTATAAAAAAAAGTGAATGGAATACAGAAATCGAGTTCACCCCTCTGACAAGCTATACAAATTGTCTACCAAGTAAGTTAATGGAAAAAAAACTAGTTATCACAAGAATATGAAAACCGCTGTCATTGGACAGAATTTTTTTAATCCTCTTTTTTATTATACATACATACATATGTCATAGACCATGTTTATTTTCGGATATTTTTGTATATACCTTCCTTTTTACCTATGGGATTTCTATACCGGGACTCTATGAAATTTCAGTTATAAGCACAGCACCTGACGTCGTTACTGTACTATTTTTTTTTATCATTTAGCATGTGGTTTACCATCATTACCAAGGCCATAAAGTTTCGAGTTGTTACTGCAAACTATCATTTTCCCCAAATTGGAGACCTTTCGCAAGTGGTCTGTAGCAAATGATTTTTTTCTGCGAGTTAAGGAGCCCTCAGGGGCGAGTTATTTTATTTATTTATCTATTTATTTCAGTCAATTCTACACACAAGACTTACAATCTCTTATTACAGTATAGAATGCTTAGTAACAAAACACTATAATTACATGGATAATAAAATATAAAGTGTTCACAATGAAATATAAAATGTTCAAAAAAAAGTAGGAAAGAAGGAAATTAAAAAACTTATATTAAATATGGTGATACAAAAAAAACATGTTAAATAATAAAATTATCTTGATAAAAATTCAAATAATGCCTTCTTAAATCTCTGTGCGTTACTAACTAATTGTAAAGTATGAGGGAGAGAATTCCAAAGACGGACTGCGTTGATAAAAAATTGCCATTCTGAATTTAAACAATGGTGTCTAAACAATATAAGCCTTTTTCCGCGATCAGACCTCGAGAAACGTAATCGATTATAGAGGTGAAGTGGTGTCTGCGTATATATGATCTTATGCAAGAATATAAGAACCCTTGTTTTTAAGATGTCATCAAACTGAATGCCATATAATTTTACTGTGAATGTTGATGTAGAGGCAAATCTATCCAGGCCATATACATATCGAATAATGCTTTTATATACTGTTCTAAGTTTTCTCAAGCTAGTGGAGTCACAACTACTAAATAGTTCACATCCATACATTAGAATTGGCATAACATAAGTTTTGACAAGTAACATTCTAATTCTGATGGTTGTAAAATATTGTGTTGGCCATAGTGTTCGAAGCATCGAATACGTGCGACCACAAGCGTAATTAATGTGGCTTGACCAAGTGAGATTTTTATTAAAAAAGATACCAAGATTTTTTGCTGAGTCTACCCTTTCCAAACAACTGTTATTAAGATAAATATCCGGTATGAAATCATTTGTGGATCGCTTTTGAATAACCAGGTATTTGGATTTATTAGGATTAATACTGAGTCCGTTAGCAGTAGCCCAACAGTAAATACGCTGAAGTTCAGCGTTCAATGTAAGGACGCAATGTTCAATTTCTGTTGAATAACACGGTATATAAATCTGAACATCGTCAGCATACATTCTCAATTTACATTGATGAAGTTGGTTTGGCAGATCATTAATATATAGTGAAAACAGCAGAGGTCCAATGATGGAACCCTGAGGCACACCTCTACTAAGTTGTAATACACTGGACTTAGTGTTACCATTTTGCACAAATTGCGATCTATTTGAAAGGTAGGTTGATATCAAATTTGTGGCTGTGTTGGAGAACATAAACTTGTTTTTTAATTTGTAACAGAGAAGCTTGTGATCAACTGTGTCGAAAGCTTTCGAATGATCCAAAAGTACCAAAAAGACAGTTTTCAGTTCATCAATTGATTCACGTATGTTAGTTAGTTAGTTGGTCCAAATCTTGAAATAAAAATATTTGAGAGTATATTGAAAAATAATTTGTGATTATGTGTCTCCTTTGCCCTTGCCAACTCGTTAACAACCAAATTTGTCACACGTTGTACATGGTCTAGTGCTGGGTCGCAGTTATTAATATGAATATTTTACTTTGCGTGCACAAATGCCCGATTTGAAACCAAATAGAAACCTAATGTGCTCGCTGTGCTGAAATGTTAAGGAATAGACGTTTTCCAACTAAATACTAGCTCCACTTAAGATAGGTTATAAAACTAATAAAACTATAAAGAAAAAAACTTTAATTTTTCTTGAAATTTAAATATCAATTTGTATTAGAGAAATTTGGTTTTTAATTTGTCTGTTATTCAAAGAAATTCTATTTTTTTTAAAATCTTACCGAGTTTTTCCCAAAAAGGAAGGACGGTATCACAACTAATGTATGGCACAAAAAGTAAGAAATTGTTCAATTAAAACATTATTAATAATTAATAACGTTATCGGGCTTTAAGTTATTTTATTTGCTAACACTACAAATTTTAGCGATCTTTTTTTTCTTAACAAAAAAAAAACTTCTCAAATTCCGCCAAAAAAAAACATCTTAAAAGCCGTTGCGGAGGTCTTACTCGACGTCTTCACCAGCTATGACATGAACATGACGTCGGCAGAGCAGCGGTATTAATTCGCTATGTTTTTTTTTACATGAAGAACATGTGTGTCCAAACTATTCATAATTTTTGAATTGTCGAAGTGTTTACTTCGTTCATATTTTTATTTAATTTTGGTATTTTATTCCCTCAATTTTTGTATTTTTAAATCTGTAAAATTATTTTTTATCCCTTTTTCTGTCGTATTTTTCATGAGAGTTAAACTTCATGAGAGTTAAAATGTCATTTGATGCCTAACTGCAAGGGGAACATCGACTGGCATATCCTCGAGCATCGCTACCCGAACATGGCCGCAACATGAACATGAGCCGTGTTCATTTGCCATGAGCGATGTACCAAATAATGTTCATACCAAGGTATCTTGATATCAGGTATCCTTACAAGCCCAGCTGACTACTGCTTTTAGCTTGAAGAACTGTCAAAATACACAGCACAAATACACATAAGCGAACAAGTGGGTGGCAGAAGTTCAAGGTTTCTACCAACAAAATACAAGAATTGTTTGTGGGTGTTGTAGTTATGCGACCACCTGGCATCGAGGTACCTTGATTCATACCAAGTTCATGTCTAATGAAGACACCTGGTTAAGGAAATTTACGTTCCCATAAGCACTGTGTGCAAAACAACTTACAGAATTTCACGTTGGCAAATTCCTTATGTAAATTTCCGCACACAGGTACCGAGTTCAAAAAGAAAAAGTAGAGACTTTTTTTCTGTCAACTCAAACGAAAATTAATGTTCATAAAATTAGTTTATTGCTGTTAAAAAATATATAAACATACATATGTACATATATTAAAATGGATGTTCACGCTTTTGAAAAATATTTACAAATTGAAGAGATTGATTTGTAACAAACTTCTCCTCACACTTATTTTACCGTGTAGAGATAAATGTTACTTTGCAAAAGAAAATGTATTTAAGACCTCGACAACTTGCAAGAAGAGTGAATATAAAGTCATGCAAGGAAAAACATCTCTAAAAAAAAACAATTCAATCCATTCGTACTTAAGTCAATCCCATGCGGTGTCAGAAGTACGGTAAGTATGGATTTTCTTAAATCAAGTACTTTGCTTTTGTTTTATGTACAGATTAATGAAGCGCTAAGTACCTAATTTTAGCCATATTCAATGCCAGTTGTAGATTGATTTTTGAAATGTTCAATTCTGGTTTCGGATTGAATATGGCTAAAATCTGTACATAAAAACAATCACGCCGTTCTTGATTTAAAAACATACTTGCTTACCATACTCTATACACTGATTAGGATTGATTTAAGTACGGAAGGATTGCATTTTTCTTCAGTGTGAAGATTATGGACTTGATTCGATCCCAAATTCGTAATGAAATAATCCGCTCTATTTCCTTAATTCAATAATAATTTATAAATTATGTATATTGTCTTTCTGCTAATTTGAACCTGGGGCCAAATTCTGGCACTCGTGATTGAACGATTTCGTTATAGAATGCTGTGTGTTTGTTGCTCATTTTGTTTTTGCTCTACATTGTTTTTATTATCGAGTATATTCGATCACGAATGCCAGAATCCGGACCCTGGACTCTAACTACTGCCAGTCCAACAGCTCTACAGCATTTCAGCTATCGCATCAAGTAAATAAAAGGAAAAAAAATTCATTACTTATACAAGCATACACAAGCGCTGGTTGCAAATGCACCCAAGAATTCCGTACTCATTTTAAGCCGTAACAGGAATAATTCTCTTCAATAATGCTTATTCGGCTTGTTTTAAGTACACTTGTGTATTACAGTATTTATCGGATATAAGAAACTTGAAAAATGCACGAAAAAAGTTTCTTATAAGCGTTTATTTCTTATATACAATTATTTTATATAAGAAACTTATTTCTTATATAAGTAGCTATGGCCATAAGGCATTTGTTTCTTATATGAATATACGAGCTTTTTACCTTTTTATGTACACAGAAAAAAATAACACCAAATTCGGAGTGACAAAGCTAGTTGTTAATTTAAAAAACAAATACAACAAACAAAATATTAAATATGACAACGATTTTCTTTAATATGACAAATTGAATTCTTTTTTTTTTAATAAAATCACTTAACAGCACATTTTGTCAGATTTTTCACATTTTTTTTTTAATTAACTGAATTGTTGACCAGAATTTTCAGAAGTTTCAACAAAAAATTTTTCAATATGATTAAAAATTCTTTTAATGTTATAAAAATAATATTGACAAACTTTTACAATTAAACTTTTTGCTGAATTTATAGTCAGTTCAACAATGAACATTGCACAGTGGTGTAAATAAAAGAAAAAGTGGTAAAAAGTCCGGAACTTTTAAACCACACAACGGATCTCGCTGAAAATTGAAGTAGACATAGACAAGGAGTTATATTTTTTGTCTCAAGTCTTTTTAGGCCTATAGTTAAAACAGGGGCGGGGCTATGGGGGCTGAAAGTTACCTACCTCGAGTATAAAAAATTTTATGCAGCTTATAACTTTCTTATATCTTGGCCGATTTTAAAGATTTTTACCTTTTTGTATTTTGCTTAGCAAGGCAAAGAAAAAATGTTATAAAACATGTTTTCATATCTCTTACAGTTTAAGAGATATTCGCCTTGGAATATTATTTTTTATTATTTTCGCCGCAACTTCTTTTGGTATTTTGCTTATATCTTTTTCGTTAAAATCTTGATTTTAATTTGTAGCCCACCGTTATATTCCCTATAAAATTCTAAGTGAGATAAGGTACCGTTTTATTAAAATATCTTGGTCCGATAAGTCATAAAATAGGTCTCAATTGAAAACTTTGAAATTTCACCGAAAAATTTTAATTTTTCACAAAAAAGGTGGCTTCATTATTTTTGAATTCGTAAAAAATTTTGTTCCAGCTTTTATACTTATTTTTACACGTAGCGAAAGATAATCTCTTAAGAATGTGTAAAAATTTTATTTTGTTTAATTTAAACTAAGTACCCTACAGTAGGCAGTGGTCGAAAATCATAAATTTTTAAAACAATTTTCGGATATGTGGGCGTCTGAAAAGTTTTGCCAAAAGTGAAATGAAATTCAGTGAACGACGTTTTATTACAAAATCAGTTGGTATTATTGCTGCAGAAGCTCAAGACATCCTAGATATAATTAGCGTTGCCAGACTGAGATTATTAAAAAAAGTCAATTTTTGGAAGGGACAATTTTGAATTGCTAAAAAAATGTATTTATGATTTATATTTCTTTCTGAAATTTATGCTTTTATTTGAAAATTTAGTATTTAAATACGCTTTGAAAAATTATGCATGTATCTTTCATCGTCTTGCAGATATTCAAGTTTCACTTTGATTTTTATGTGCGAAAAACTATCCTTTTATTATTTTTTTCATTGTTTTCACGAATGTGACTTAAAAACATAAATAAAGTATAAATTTTTGCATATATTTGAAAAGAAGACACAAATTCCTTTCCAACGATATATAACATGTATACCTATTTTTAATATTTGCACATTCGGGAACCACTAGAATATTACGCAACCAATACAAAGTAAACAAGTTTGGCGTTTTGAGAGACAGCCAGACATACGAATTAAATGCACTTAGTTCGGTTATAATCAAAAGGCCAAAAAATTCCTGATAATGCATTTAAATACCTGAAATTCTATTTTCAAAAAGAAAACGATAACATAATAAGAGGTTCCAAAATCGAAAGGAAAAGTGGTCATAAAAATAACAGATTTCTTTGTCCACAACAATATAACCATATGCATACCTGTTTATTCAACTGTTCGATAAGACAATGAAAAGCAGTTGATTGGGCGCAAAAGCTTTTAATCTGAATACAGCGGGGCAAAGCAGAGAGAAAACAAGCAAATAAAGGATCACTCGCAGAAGCGGGTTGCCCGAATGCAGGACGGCGTAAAGCATATGGATTCAAAAGGATCTCAATTAAACCAGCGAACACATCACAAAAAAAAATTTATAAATATAGGAGATATATAAAATGCAAACTAAAAGGATTTACCGACTTTATTTTAACTAAGTAATGTTTGAGCTTTAAATCTTACAAATTATTTCTCATTTATTGATTAAAGCATAAAATATACTAACAGTGTTGTCTACTTAATATACAAATTTTCTTTAAAATAAAAGAGTTTTAATTTCAATTCCTTCGGGATCATCCTTTTCTATTTCCATTGTTATTTTTGGTAACCATTTTATGGTCATTATTTTGAGCAGTTTTTGAACACTTTCGTGTTTTAAAAATTCTATATTGCTTAATACCTCTGTTTCTAGCTTCCTGAGCTTCCTCTGTTAATTCCCCTAAGGGAAGAATATTGTTCGCCATTATTTCTGTTGTATGTGTTAGAGCTTTGTGTACGGTTGGTGTTAATGGTCTCCACGAATACAGATTATTAATTAAGGTCAGTATTTCTTTTGCATATTTTTCGAATTTTTCGGTGTTTATTACTTTTTTACTATTTATGACAGCTAGTATTATTTTACGGGCATGAAGAGGCGATATTCCAAGTTGAAGAGAATCTTAATTGTATCAATATCATTTAAGTAAAAACTCTTCTTTCCACATATGTACGTTACAATTCATGTTTGATTTCGTATCGGTAATTGCCTTTGCGACTTTTCCATATATCATGGTTAGATAAGGTTTAATAGAAACAGTAATCGTTCTTCCAGATATGCAAACATCAATGGAAGCCATGTTGGAAATTTCGCGGTTGATATCATTAACAAGCATTTGAGTTGTTTGTTTGTTTTCTTTGATATACTCAAAACGTATTGGCCGGCATAGAAACTTAGACCCTGGCGTGTTGTTTTTCCACAGATCACGATATGAATTTATACTCGATGTGGGCATTTGGTTATAGAGCCGCAGCCGTAATGGCACTAACGTTGCCATTAGAACCGTGGAAAAGTCTGCATTGGAATCGCTTATTTGCTTATACTCAGAAAATCTAGATGATCCATCACATCCCCATTTATATATGTATCTTAATCTCTTTGGAGATGCAGTTGGTAGTACGTCCACAACTTTTAGCGCTTCTTTTTGCTGGAATTTCATCAAAGTCCGTTTAAAGGAATCTTTTATTTGATCTCCAAAGTAACCAAGTACCATCGCTTCTTTTTTCTTTTTTTTCGACATGAAGTGCTCAGCGTTTTTAATATTACTACTGCATTTGTCTTCTGGCATAGACATTTTATACGTACCGCCAAAATTTTCCTTTGTGAGGGGTGAACCCTCTGCTTGTTTTGTCACTGCTTTGGCCCAATTTATGTACCTGCTTTTGCTTCTAATGCTTCGCTTATCACCGTCTTGCCGAATTGTTTCAATAGAAGGTATGCTTCCATTTATTATACGCGTTATTTGTGTAGATTTCAAAGAAATCTGTTATTTTTATGACCACTTTTCCTTTCGATTTTGGAACCTTTTATTATGTTATCATTTACTTTTTGAAAGTAGAATTGCAGGTATTTAAATGCATTATCAGGAATTTTTTGGCCTTTTGATTATAACCGAACTAAGTGCATTTAATTCGTATGTCTGGCTGTCTCTCAAAACGCCAAACTTGTTTACTTTGTATTGGTTGCGTAATATTCTAGTGGTTCCCGAATGTGCAAATATTAAAAAAAGGTATACATGTTATATATCGTTGGAAAGGAATTTGTGTCTTCTTTTCAAATATATGGAAAAATTTATACTTTATTTATGTTTTTAAGTCACATTCGTGAAAACAATGAAAAAAATAATAAAAGGATAGTTTTTCGCACATAAAAATCAAAGTGAAACTTGAATATCTGCAAGACGATGAAAGATACATGCATAATTTTTCAAAGCGTATTAAAATACTAAATTTTCAAATAAAAGCATAAATTTCAGAAAGAAATATAAATCATAAGTCCATTTTTTTTAGCAATTCAAAATTGTCCCTTCCAAAAATTGACTTTTTTTAATAATCTCAGTCTGGCAACGCTAATTATATCTAGGATGTCTCGAGCTTCTGCAGCAATAATACCAACTGATTTTGTAATAAAACGTCGTTCACGGAATTTCATTTCACTTTTGGCAAAACTTTTCAGACGCCCACATATCCGAAAATTGTTTTAAAAATTGATGATTTTCGACCACTGCCTACTGTAGGGTACTTAGTTTAAATTAAACAAAATAAAATTTTTACACATTCTTAAGAGATTATCTTTCGCTACGTGTAAAAATAAGTATAAAAGCTGGAACAAAATTTTTTACGAATTCAAAAATAATGAAGCCACCTTTTTTGTGAAAAATTAAAATTTTTCGGTGAAATTTCAAAGTTTTCAATTGAGACCTATTTTATGACTTATCGGACCAAGATATTTTAATAAAACGGTACCTTATCTCACTTAGAATTTTATAGGGAATATAACGGTGGGCTACAAATTAAAATCAAGATTTTAACGAAAAAGATATAAGCAAAATACCAAAAGAAGTTGCGGCGAAAATAATAAAAAATAATATTCCAAGGCGAATATCTCTTAAACTGTAAGAGATATGAAAACATGTTTTATAACATTTTTTCTTTGCCTTGCTAAGCAAAATACAAAAAGGTAAAAATCTTTAAAATCGGCCAAGATATAAGAAAGTTATAAGCTGCATAAAATTTTTTATACTCGAGGTAGGTAACTTTCAGCCCCCATAGCCCCGCCCCTGTTTTAACTATAGGCCTAAAAAGACTTGAGACAAAAAATATAACTCCTTGTCTATGTCTACTTCAATTTTCAGCGAGATCCGTTGTGTGGTTTAAAAGTTCCGGACTTTTTACCACTTTTTCTTTTATTTACACCACTGTGCATTGTTAATATTTGAAACAACATATTTTTGCTTTAATTAAACATTTCAACAAAATATATTGTTGAAAATATTAGGCATTTTCTTGTACACATATTCGTATGCCACCAAACAGCATACAATTATGTTTGATGTTGTTGTTAATGTCTAGTTCAAACGGTAAATTTTGAAAATGTGTAAAGCAATCATGAAAAGTTGATTTATATCTTTTTTTAATGCACAGTATCCAAAATTTATTTTGTTTTGTAAAAATATTCCTTTTTACTATTTGTTCAATAAATAAAATAGTTTTTACTTATTAAAAATATGGTCAACTCATCTGATAAGATTTTTCCCATAGCATAATTTCATTAACTGTCGATAAATTGAAGTTTTCAGTATTAATTTCATAACTTAAATTACAGAATGAGAATCAGAAATGTTCAAACAAACCTTTAACAGCAAACATTTCTTTTTTTGTTTTGCAACACTTCTACTTTTCTTTGCTGTGTTAAAGGTTTGTTTGAACATTTCTGATTCTCATTTTGTTCATGGGAATTATGGAATAAGTGGTTAAGTTTCAAACAAACTTTTAAGAATTTTTCAAGTCTACTGATGAGTTGATTAGCACCAACAAAATGTCGTCGGCATATAGACGGCTGAGAAATGCAGCAAATATTTTCTGAAAAGGTTCATTTTTGGACCTGAATTAATACATTTCAATTGGCTCTTAAAGCAAATAAATAATTGGGTTCGTTTTATGTATTCTTTATTTTTCAAATAAATAATTATATGAAAAGTTTTTAAAATTTATTGATTTTTCAATTTAACGACTTCCTCAAAAATATAAATAATAACTACTATTTTCTTCTTTTAAAAGGAGACAAAAAAACAAATTTAAAAATTTTATTAAATTTATGAAAATGTTGTATTTGATTTATTTTCTCTCTAAATAAAAACATTAAAATACTACACAAACGACTTTTTTCCAATAAGGGAATACATGTCTATGTATGTACATATATATGTATGTATGTAAATGGAAAGTAACAATTAGTTTTGTCACATTTCAAATTGTGAATGACAAAACTTTTTGTCAAATTTTTTATTAAAATAAAACAAAAAATTTAGTTAATATAACAATCATGCATTGTTGCTTTTTTAATAATGATTAACAACGAATTTTGTCAATCATAAGAAGAAAATTAACATTCCTTATTGACAACGAAGTTAGTTACAAAAAAAAAAATATTTTAACAACAAAAATTGCTAAAAATATTTCCGGTGTCTGACAAAAAAATTATTAAAAATGTCAAAAAGTTTTGTTAAATAAAATTCAGTTTCTTTTTAACAACATTACAAACCTTTCATGTTTGTATTTACAATAACCGTTGTAGGTGCTGTTTTAAGCAAATTTTTGTTTGTATTTACAAAAACGGTGTTTGTATTTACAAACTATTTTTTTCTGTGTATATATGTACGTAGATGTATGTATGTAAATAGAAAAATAAAACAAATCAAATTTTATTTTATTAACCCCGTTAGTAAATAGATATAAAAAACTAGACAACTTCAATTTGAAAAAAAAAATTATATGTAGTAAAGAAATGTACATACATAATTCATTTTGTACTATTTATTTATTTATTTACGAGGCAAGAAACAAAAACTTCTCATGAGCACTAAAAGTGAAAAAAAACTTTGTTGTTGCTGTAAAACTGTCAGAAAACAGAGTTGTCCATGCAAACTACATAAATTCAGTGTTGCCCTTGAAAATTTCTTATATAAATTCTAACCCGCTAATTCATAAAAATTATAACAGGCTTATAAGACTGTTATTTGACATATTTGTATGGAAAATCTGTCAATTAAGAGCTTTATAAACCTGTTATAATTTTTATGAATTAGACGGTAATTCTATACATTTTGTGGTTTTGGTGTTCAATCAAGAAAAATGTTCTTTTATCAGTTTTTTTCTTATAAGCGTTTTTCTTATATGAAACTTTTTTTGTTAGAAAAACCACTAAAAAGATATGGTGTTTTTGCAAATGTTTCTTATAAGCGTTTTGTTCTTATATGAGATGTTCTTATATCCGATAAATACTGTATACATATTAAAATTTTCAAGCACATTTTGTACTAAAATCAAGCAGAAAAACCTTAAATTTAGTATGAACTTTTTCTTGCCGTGTAGATTGAAAAAATTAAAGCTGTTTTCTGTCTAAGTTTTCAGCATGTCTACGTATATACTGGCGACATTTCGTTGATGCTAACCAACACGTCAGTAGACTTGAGAATACTTATGAAAATATGTTGAAACATTTTACTTCATATTCTACTATCTGTAAGCATTTACCTCCACGCCCACGATGTCACTCGACATCGACATCGACCGCTAGCTTAGTTATATGCAAAATGATAAAAAAAATTAACATTTTGTTGTTGCTTGCAGTGTTTATGTTCAAGCGAACGATGTCGAGTGACGTAGCGGGCCTGCCACACAACTAGAATTCCAAAAATGCTACACATATCTTATTTGTCTTAGCAACTTCCACAGATCGGATATTACGATTTGTATATTGAAAGTAAAACTGAAAACAGCTCTAAACATTTTGGTTTTTTTTTATTTACTCTTGCTGTAATAGCAGATAATAAACAATTATTTAAAACTTTAATATTAAATTATTTTTTATTTGAGATATCAGCTATTATTGCTAATAAAAATTGTTATCTATTTTAGCTATTAAATGAAAACATTTAAAACTAGCAACTACTTTAACGTCATAAAATATGTATGATTATTTTTTTTAAGCAAATACATACAAGTTTTTATAATAAGTTATTTAATATTTTATATTCTTAAAACGGAAGAATATATGTGTGTATATCTGGACATGTTTTGAAAAGATTATTGAAAAAAGTAGTAGATTTGATTCTTGTAGACGTAAGCAAAGTTTATTCGGTGTGAGATGGTTTGGCTTTTTTGTAAAATTTATATAAAGTTAGTGCATTTATGTTGGTATGTATGTATGTATGTATATAAGTATGTTTCTGTGTATGCATATAGAAGTATTACATGGATGCTTTTGTACCATACACATTATATTAATAGAGACTTTTTGACAAGGTAAATAAGAGATTATAAAAGGTGTCAAGTGCTTAATTAAATTTTGCTTCCGATTCAAAAAATATTGTTTACTCTGTCGAAATAATTAAAGATAATTGAAGCAACATTTCAGTATCAATATAAATATCACTTATGTTTCTATAAATAATATCAAATTTCGTATTGCGTGTAGTTTTGAATTACTCATTGTGTTTTTTTAGCTCGCCTGCGCTTGAAACCACTCATTTGTTTCAGTAACTGAGAATTTTCATCATCCATATCAAGATGAGGCTCCCAAAGTCGTAAACGTTTTGGTATGTATATCAAACCAACAAGCGTGATTGCTACATACGAAAAACAAATATTAAAATAGTTACATATGTATGTATGTATATTATTTATACATTTAACTCACAATTCAAAACACACGGAAAGATAACATAAAAATTTAATGTACTCGACCGGAAATATAAAGCTTCAGTTAAATACATGATCATGGTTAGAGCCAAGGAACATCCCCCCATGCTGACAACTCTGAAATACACAAGTCAATAATTAATTGGCAGAAATTAGAAATTAAAAAAAAAAAACAACCAAAACCAGCTGATTAGTGAATTTAATTAATTTTTATTATTCGAACTTTTTCTTACATATGTATATAATTATTTTTGTATTAAGTTTATCAGGCTCAAGCTCTTTCTATATTATTTTTGTGATCGATATTAATTAAATAAGACAAAGAAGACATCAAAGACATTTAGCAGGGTGAACAAGACGGGTGCGGACGAGAAAGTGTGGCGGCTTCGAAACAACTAGATGTCTTTGATGTCTTCTTTGTCTTATTTAATTAATATCAATCACAAAAATAATATAGAAAGAACTTGAGTCTGATAAACTTAATACAAAAATAATCACCTGATTAGTGTTGGGTAACCTTATAAATTGATTTTGCCCTACACTTTAGGGCCTGATGCTCATAGTCGCGTCACGAATTTGACACTGTAACCCTCAAAGTTCTCTATTCCACTTGTCGCTTGACAACAATTCTCATAGATATGCTTTCTACAAGTTACCAAAACTGATAATTGTCGCAAGAAGTTATAAAACTGTCACTTTGGTTTTGATAGTGACTATTGTCACTATGTGATGTGACTGTGAGAATCAAGCACTTATCTTCAAGTTAGGTGTAACAGTCCTTTTTTCCAGTTTTGCCACAGGCACTATAATGCCAAGTGTCAAATCTTATGCCCTTTTCGTTTCCACACAAAATTATGTCCTTACGTTGCAATTTTTTTTCTTAAAATTCCACTTGTAAGATTTTAAGGAAACTAAGATAAAAAGAAAATGTCACAATATGAACTCAATTATTTATTTGCTTTAAGAGCCAATTGAAATGTATTAATTCAGGTCCAAAAATAGTAACCGATGGAAGGTTGCAAAGAAAAGTAAAATAGTTGTAAAACGAAAAAAAAACATGTTTACTGTGTTAAAGGTTTGTTTGAACATTTCTGATTCTCATTTTGTTTATGGGAATTATGGAATAAGTAGTTAAGTTTCAATCATTCTTTTAAGCATTTTTCGAGTCTACTGATGAGTTGATTAGCACCAACGAAATGTCGGCGGCAGCACTAGACAGCTGAAAAAAGACAGAAAAAGTCTATTTTTGGACCTGCATTAAGAAAATGTCAGCGTGGCCATAAATAATTAAAAACAAAAATTAATAAAACAATGGCCTTCAGAACTTTTGCTGTAGAAACAAAAACGGCATTAAACAATTGTTAAATGTATGTGTTGTGTTTACTCAACATGTACCACCACTTAAGAGCACTGGTAATCGCTAACAAATATTATTCTTATTTTGGTTATAGAGGGTCCGCCATCTAACGTTTTTTTTATTTCGTGAATGGTAGCACTTAGCTCCTGTCTGATTCGACAGATAATTAGTTTTATCCTTTCGCTGAACGAATATGTTTGTATATACGCTTGAACAACGCTGGGAAATATTGCGACATTACTTTAAAAATCATGGTAATGTTGCATACAGATTTTGGAAGAGGAGAAGCACCGTCAGCTCCGCATGTTCGTTATCTTGTGAAAAAAGTAAAAGAAACTGACATCCTCAGCGATAAACCAAATATTGCTGTTGTGGCAGAAAGTGTGCGTGAAGCGCCATCAACATCTATTCGCCGTCGTTCTCAACAGCTGAACATTTCGGAGACATCATTGAGACGAATATTGCATAAATAAAATAAAAAAAGAAATTTGAGAAAATATTCAGTAGTTGTTTTTTCAAAAAAAGTTATTTGGCAGACCCTTTATATTAAATAAACTTTGTACATATACATTAGAGAGAATCAATTTTGTATGTAAAATAAAAAACCACGAAATTGGGTGTCAGAATCGTAATCTACACCTAATTCTAAGAAGGTTTAACCAAAAAACTATGGGTCTAAAATCAAAATCGAAATTTAGATTTTTAACGTCAAATTACAAAATATTAAAGAAATTACAAAAATGCTCAATGATTTGACTCTGCCATACGCATGTTGCCAGTAAAAAGTTGAGCTTATAAGGGACGATAATGCCTTTCGATAAAAAAAAAAATACTAATTACTCAGTTTTACCGAAGTAATTTTCGGCAAATAAAGATCACTCTCCCATCACTCTTCCATTTGTTCAGTATTGTTTAGTAAAGACCGTGATACACTATCCTTCAGAATTGTACGATCTGCTAAAAATTACAAGTGTGTCCAAAAAGTGTGATAGTCTGGACCATGATACAACTAATAAGGTAGCCTCGTCAGCTAAACCGTTAATCATCTGACAACTTTAGGTTGTCAAGAGAATGCAGAGATGAAAGGCAACCAAAACGAGATAGCAAATCCGCGTAAGCTCAGTTCATCTCTTTGCACAAGTTGTACAAAAACAAAATGCATGTTATTTTTATTGAAGTTGTTCTTACTGTAGGGAGAAGGTTACCTTATTAGTTGTATCATGGTCTGGACTAAAAGTGTATGTATGTATGTGTGTGAAAGACGTTGTTTTGACAAGTCTGTCCGATTTGCTAATCTATTGAAAATTTTCAAAAACGATCTTTTTCTAGGACAGAATTCTATCAGATTTAGCTAGCAATTTTCAGTGACTGAATCGTACGACTGTGTGGGATAGTGTATCACGACCTTAACAAGTGACTACACTATCTGGTCATACGAATAGTCCTGGAGCAAAATCGCAGATCCGTCTAAATAGAAACACCCGACTACTAATCTTTTTATTAAACACCAACCACCTTCTCATGTTTTGCTGTGTTTTGGAAATCTCTATTTAGATGATGAGCAAACCTTCTTAGAATTAGTGGTAGACTACGAATGAGTGATCGAGTCTAATGGGTATGTCATAAAATAAGGGAAATATGTAAATACGAACGGCTTTGCGAACAATTGAAAATCTTTCGCTTATATGTATGTATAGGTATGTTTTTTTTTTCTAAATTTCCGTAAGAATAGTGCATAAGCTGAAAAATTATAGTAGTTCAATGTGTTTGGTGCAAATGTTCTTGTAAAACAGCAAATGTTACTTTTTAGTAAATTTAATTAGCATTTTTCAAAAACCACTCATTCACTGTTTTGCACTTGCACCAAGTACCGAACCAAAGAGCTCTTATAGACAAATTTACTTACGGTCGGTAGTGAATGTATAAAGTACAATGAACCAACGCTAATGCTTTTAGCAAGCAATACATGCCAATTATTCGCGATACAGTATAATCACCTAAAAAGAAATTGAAAAGAAGTTAAATTATTAAAATCAATAAACCGTGACCACTTCTGATTTGCTTACTGTTTTGGAAAAAATATATGATTACAAAAATTGAAAATGTACATTATCAATTTTATATCAATTTTAACAGTCAGTGTTTATACAACACGACTCTTCGGCAGAGAGCGCCAACTTTACATTCTTTTTTTTCTCATTTGTCGCATATTTAAAACAAACTAACAATTTCTTAACAACTTTTTTGTGTACATGTATGTATGTACATATGTATGTATGTAAGCTGTTGCAATCAAAGGATTGCCGATTTTAATTGAAACAAGTAAGAGTGCTATATTTGGCTGGGCCGAATCTTAAATACCCTTCACAATGATATTTGTACCATTCTGATTGATTTTTGGTGCCAAAAGTTGTTTTATTTGGCTTATAGAGCCGATTTCTTGAAAAATCGGGAAACACTATATCTGGGGTATATATGGACCGATTTCAAAAATTTTTGGGATCTAACGGGTATTAAAAATGATATGGTTAACTTTTTAGGAAAAATGTTTTTAATCAAAAATCTGACCAAAGAAATGGCCAAAAATACCCCTCGGTATTTTTGACCCGTTTTTTTTTTTTGGATATATCTCGGCTATCCGTGGACCAATCTTACTGAATTTCAATAGCAGACCCACTACCGAGATTTAACACATTTTAGCGAAAGAGGCTTCTATCTCAAACCGTTTTCTCAGAAACGGTATTTCAACGACTACAGACGGACATCGCTTAATCGTAATCTCTATTGATTCTGATCCAGAATATATATACTTTATGGGGTCTTAGATGATTATTTCACACGGAATCACAAACACATATATACCTTTTTGATGCTAATTCTTCGACCTTTGTTGTTCGGCACGACATAAAATAAAAAGTGATATTTTTCTCAAAGAGTGGTGTGGCTGAGAATGCAGGCTAATATTTTTGGAAGAGTGAGTGTTTTGGCTCACGCCACGCACGCTCACGATCAAAATAGTTTTCTTCACACACTTTCATGTACAAAAATTGTTTTTGGGTCTCACGGCACGCATGCTTGCTAACGAATTTTTTTCAATCACGCATTTTCACGCAAAATTTCACACATGGAAAAATTGGAATTAATTCACTCATCATTACCCAAAATTTCAATTCAGTTCCTTTTGAATGGAATGATTTCATTTCAGATTACTTGATTTATGATGATAAATTAAAATTAATTCGATTTTCTTTATTGCATGCACTCCCCAATTTTTATGAAAAATTCTAATATGTATTTATGAAAATAGCGTATTTAACAAGGCAGCTCCATACAAGACCAGCTGACTACTGCTTTTAGCTTGTAGAACTGTCAAAATACACAACACAAACACACATACGCGAACAAACGGATGACAGTAATACAATTTTTCTACCAACAAAATACATGAAGTGTTTGTTGTTGTTGTGTTTGTTGTAGTTATGCAATTACCTGGTATCAAGCTGCCTTGGTATTTAAGAGCTTCTAATTTATAGTATGCTGATGTTATAACTCAGTTCATAGTTCTGCATGAACACACTGACATTTTGCTGTCTCATATTCAATGGAAGAGAAAAATACTAGTCATTATTTTACAGCTCTGATATATATGTATGTACATATGTATGTACATGGACATGTGTACATATTAGAAATATTTACCCATACCTTCTATAAATTGCGTATCTGCATGATCCAAAAACGATCTGCGTTCTATGTAACTTCGGAAAGCAGTTCCCAAATCCATAAATGCTACAAATGCTATCCAGCCCCGAAAGGCGTATAGCAGTTTGCGTTCCATGTTTGTGTGGTAAGGCGTTCTGGCGGCTTTTTATAAAACTGGGTCAACACAAAAGGTTAACGATATGCTTTTGTATATTCTGTTTCCTTTTGAAGAGGCTTCAGTGATAAGAAGTGTTAAAGTGTACTTGTAAGACGTTCAGACTAAAAGGTAGGTAAAGTTCTTTGACTTGTAATTGAATTATTGCGACCTGTCTCTCTATTCAGTAATATATGTATGTATGTACAATATATTTTATGTGTGTGAAAGTTTTAAGTTACGATTTTCTCTTGGTTTAATTTCCGTTTGATTTTTGTAGCAGCATTTTGGTAACAAAATTTTTTTTCTTTTTGAGTTTATAAAATCAATATTTTATTATGGTCATAAAAATGTTACGTTTTAATCACGCGACTTGTAAATTTTATCAAAAACATTTAGGGCTACACACACACACACAGAATACAAACATGAATATGTATGTATGCATGTATGCATTTTTTTTTATGGGGAATGATGATTGTTTGATGCCTTTGCTGTGCTATTTTTCTATTATTTTTTCACAATCTTTCAACTTTTTCAATTGGAATACTATTATTTAAGTTGCTTAAAATATGTTTGGCTTCATTTACATAAAATGTTGATTGTCTTTAGTTAAGAAAATTTTTTAATACTTTTTTTACACTTTTCTTAAATATTTTCTTTATAAAAAGTTTCCGTACTTTAGCTCATCTGTTTATCTTTGTTAAATGCAAAATGCTTCTCTGTTAAAAGTATTTATAAATGTACCCATTGCTGGCCGGACTACAGATTTTGTGCTCTTAATTCTTGCCAAATAGTATATGTTTTTGTACAGCAAGAAAAAGAAAACCGGCATTTTATGTTCATGCGCAGTGAAAACTACTTGCAAGCATTATTTTTATTTTTTTTTTTATTCGAGAGAAGTACATCGTTTGTAAGCAGTTTCTAAAGCAAGGAACGTTACGTTTATTTTTTATATGCATTTGAGCTTAAGTATTGGACCAATATTTTCGCATAACATACCTACAGTCTTATCCAAGAAGAAATCATTTTTAAGTGACTAAACGTTTAAGAAGTAAGTGTTTAAAAAATTGATTTAATTAATAACTGTTTTGCATACTTTAAATTATTTGAAATCGATATTCTTAAGAATCTATGAAGAATTTACTTTTAATATTGAAAACATAAAAATGAGTACAATTAGATAACATTTTTCCTGCGACGATCTTCCTTTCATCAATTAGCTATTTGTTGCAGTTACGGGAGAGAGAAATGGAAAGTGGTAATGTGTTTCACGTTGGTACAAACAGTTTTTGTTGAGTGTCGCATATATTCAAAAGCCCTAAAAATTGTTTCACTGTTTGGATACGAATGCAGTTTCAAAAGTATATTTTTGCTGTAAATGTTTCATAGTATGGACAAGCCCTTACTTTTTGTTATATCTATGGTAATGTTATACTGCTATGAACTTTAGTAAACATTTATAATTTATATAAACTTGTCTACGACGTACATACATAACTTTTTAATTTAGAATATAAAAACTCCACATTAGATTTTAAAAAGTCGAATGTACGATATAGTTCGTAAACGGTTCTTCATAAAATGTCATGAATTAACGTGGACCAAGCTTTAATCTTAAATTTCCCGGCAACCTCTGTGCCTAATGTTGACATTCCAGAAATCAAAGAAGCATACTTTAAGGCGCAGTAAGTGTGTATTTGGTGTTATTTTTTCATATGGGTGTATTTTCTTTTCTTAGCAAATACACATACTACAATCAGCATATCTTCCCTGCCGGCAACTCAGTTAACTAGTAATGAATTATAAGCTAACTTTTTTACAACTGGTGGTGGTTGACATTTAGATTATTTTTAATGGAGATGACTGACTATTTTAACATTACGATGTCCTAGGAGGTAGTCAATTGTCCGACTGTGCATTACTTTTCAACCAACTTAAAGTTAGCTACTTAAAAGTCAGTACCCACAGAAAAATATGCACAAATCAAGGCTGATTTTACATTTTTCGGTGGTAATATTATATTTTATTAAATTAAATTTCATCCTCCTTTTTTTTTTTTTTTTTTTTTGTTAGCCTCTAGTCTAGAATCGAACCACTAAGCCTCAAGACTGGTGAGCAGCCAACATAGCCACTCAGCCATCGCAACATTTAAAACGAATGCGACAAAAGGCAATTTAATTAAAGATTTATTTACCGTGTATGTGTGTATGTTGTTATTTGAATTTTGGGTTAACTCTACACTACGTTTCAGCTAGCTTATAGCCAGTACACAAAAAGTGAATTACAAATCGATTGTATTGTAGCTAATTTGAAGCTAGTCCATAAAAGTTAACGTAAAGTTAATTATTTTAGTAGTCCACTACTCAATGTCCGACAGGGATGAACTATAACACCCATATTCATAAAAACTATTGAAGGTTTATTACACGTTTATTTGACAAATATTCCATAGAAATACGTCAAGTAAGAGTTTAATAAACTTACAATAATTATTATGAATATGGCCTTAAGTCGATTTTATTTGTAGTCGACTACCAATTTGCTGGCAGGGTTTTTACATCTAAAAGCACCCACTTATACACACAATATTAACAGATCTTAATATGACAATATACATATGTATATGCTTATTCATGAATGAAGTGTTTGTTGGTGTGGTGTTTGTGAAGCTATACGGCTAGGCTACCTCAAGGCAAATTCATTGAGAGGTAGGTGCACTAGAATTCGCCGCACAGCACACACAAACTAACACATGCTTTTGTTAGGGAAAAGTGATTTTTGTTGTCAAGGTCTGAATATACATATGCTAAACACTTTAAAAGTTATATTTGTGCTTTGAACACAACGAAAATAAAATAATTATTGGCACGAAACTATTCTACCACCAAAAATCTTCAGAATAAAATGTCACCTACTTTTTTGTAGGCAAAGAAAAAAAAATTAGCATGTACTATTTTATGCAACAAGGCAGCTTGATACCAGGTAATCGCATAACTACAACAAACACTACATATATCATGATACAATTAACAAGGTAGCCTCGTCAGCTAAACCGTTAATCATCTGACTGCTTTAGGTTGTCAAGAGATTGCAGAGATGAAAGGCAGCCAAAACGAGATAGCTAATCCGCGTAAGCTCAGTGCATCTCTCTTCTGTAAATGTAGAAGTGGCGTCTTTTTGACAGTTTGCATAAGTTGTACATAAACAAAACTCATGTTATTTTTATTGAAGTTGTTCTTATTGTAGCGAAAAGGTTACCTTGTTAGTTATATCATGGCATATATTTTGTTGGTAGAAAAACTGTATTACCGTCATCCGTTTGTTCGCGTATGTGTGTTTGTGTTGTGTATTTTGACAGTTATACAAGCTAAAAGCAGTAATCAGCTGAGGTTGTAAGGCTACCTGGTATCGAGCTGCCTTGATATGCAAGAAGCAAAATTAAACACCTGTGCTACCGAGTTCACCTTGTATTAATTCGCCTTGATCTCTAGTACCCGAAAAAAAAATTTCGCGGCCTTTTAATTTTGACAAAATTACGCCGTTTCATTATTAAAGTGGTACTTTGTGTTTTGTGCTGTAGTTTTACGTTTTTGTGATTCGCGCTTACTTTGCCAAAACACTGTAAATTCAAATAAATATATTAACACAGAATAAATATTGTGGTGTTTAGATATGTATAGAAAGCGCAAATATGTTAGTAATGGAAAAACTGGAAATGCAGACTCGATTGAAAATCAAAGAAATTTAAATACGATCGATGAAAATGCATCCATAAAAATTCCTGTAAGTTAAAATGGGTTGTGAAATAAATTGCTATCAATTTCATACATATGTATCTAATAAAACTAATGATCAATTGTATTTTCATACATATTTAGCGCGTAAATAAAGAAGCAAATAAAAAGAAAGATGTTGTTGCAGAAGTCGAAGAACTGTTAAGTAGTGAAGAAAACATTCCTGCTTCCCAAGAGCCAACTCAAAGATACTTGTCGCAGAGGAGTACAATAGCGGCTACTTTAGGTCGAACGCAATCTCGTATAAATAGTTCTCAAAGACCGCCCAATACGTACTTTGAATTGGCACTTATGAAGTCAGGCGTGCTGTTGGATGAAGGTCAAAATTTTGTTTTAGGTAACGTAAACAAATTGGAAATAAATGCTTATTTCAATGCTTGCTTACATTTTTTTTTAGCTTGTGATCATATTTCATTTGTTAATAAACTGCGATTGTTATTGAACAAAAATCAAAATTTTCGAAACAATTTGAACATGTTTATATCAGGGCTTCGCGATGCGTGGTCAAAGTATGCTTTAAAACTACTTTCAGGCTGCACAATAAGCATTCCAGGCGATGAAAGTGCTTATCAATCCCAAGATAGTATGATCGTTAATTTTTTCGCTATTGATTTTTTGCGAGATAAAGTTCTCGAGCTGCTCCTGGTAGAAATTAAGAAATCTGCTATTGAAAGGACTCCAACCTCCAGGACTTCTGGAATTGCTGTACCATTATTACCATTAATGTTGTCGCAGCTTCAATACGTTGCCAGTACTCACAATGAAATTATCTATGAACATATAAAAGACATTTTCGAAAATGCTTTGGACCAGTCTAAGAGGGATATAATTGCCAGTGCTGAACTTATATTAGATCCTAGTAAACACAACGATTTTGCCAAATTACTGATGTAATATTGTCATTTTGTAAGCAAAATTTAGTAAATTAATATATTATTGTTTTTTAGAGATTGTATGGCCAACAGCAAGGAGCTTTTTAAAACTTTGACAATAGGGACTTTAACAAATTTAAGTTTAAGCCCACAAATGCAAGGCAAGTTGCACAGTAAAATTTTAGCATATATTAGGGAAGAGCAGTGCCCTAAAACAGTAAGTTAATTATTGCGAATTACGAAATTTCTTAACATCTGTCCACAAATTTATTACCGTGTCGCCAGTCCTTTAAAAATGAATTTACTCGATAATTGCAGACTATACCATTGCTCATAAAATTCTTGCTTAAGATTTTATCCCATGATAATGAGGAAAGCATTAAACAGGTAAGGAATAAAAAAGAATAGATTGATTAACTTACGTATCGTTCAATATCGAAATGTAGCTGATAAACACTCTAAGAGAAATTCTTCACTGGCGTGTACAATCTTCAACTGGTGCGTTGGCTAAAGAAAAGCAACTACAATTAGAAGTTTTCAGTTATATAGAGCAAGGGCTTACACGTTCCAAAAAATTTTATTCGCTATGGCAAAAAACAATTGCATCTTTGGAGCCGGAAATATTTAAGTATGATATATTTTTCTTTTATAACTGTTGGTTGAGTTTTAATTACACCTTTTTCTCAGACCAATAGATTTCGTGATTGTTCTGCTGCTTATGCATATTCGAGACGATAATTCCCTTTATTTGGAAAACTTGGTAAGCTTCGGAATATCATTAATACAATATCATATTAATAATTTTTTATTTTTCTGCAAGTTACGACGCCAGGTTAAACTTTTGTCCGTATCAATTGTTCAAGACATTCATAATAATTATGCGCCATTATTGGAACAACACTGGTATATTCTAATGCAAATAATCAATTTGTTTTTACGGGATAAAAATAAAATTGTAGTCGAGTTTGCTCGAACATGTTGTGGGTAAGTAGATTTGCGGCACATACAGTACTATATTTATAATATATAAAGTTGTTAGATTTATTTGACCTTATGAATTTAAAATGTCTGCTTTTCTTTATTTCTAGGCTTTAGGTCACTGTAACTATGCGCGCAATTTTCTGTGTCTGTTTTATAATTCAGTCTTATGTTCGAAGGTGTGATTGTGAATGTGTAACATTTCTATCATAAACCTTTTTCTGTAGTTACTTTCTATATATGTATATATATTATTACAGCAAGAAAGTAACTGCAGAAAAAGGTTTATGATAGAAATGTTACACATTCACAATCACACCTTCGAACATAAGGCTGAATTATAAAACAGACACAGAAAATTGCGCGCAAAGTTAAAAGTATTTAATAATAGCGTGCAAATAATAACATTAGTAAAAGATCAACATTTAATATAATAAGAGTGACGACTTTACTAAAACATTCAATGTGATGTAATAATTTTTCTATATGTTTTTTTAGAAAATATATATTTTTTTAAATTGTTTTTAATGATACTTAGGTTCATTGAATTTTTACACTTTGTTTTTATTTTCGTTAGTTCCTGAAAAAGAGTACCAAAGGTACTCGAAATATTGAAAATAATAAAATCAATGCATAATAAAACAAGAGTTTTATTTAATAGAAATAAAGAAAAGCAGATATTTATAATATATTAAAAATTTTTTCAAATATTTGGTATATTTCAAGATTTTTGAGGTCATAACACTGCTCTTTCAATGTTGCATAGACTTTTATACATTTACAATGCTATATACTTTTATAAACATAATTTCTAAAAATCTATTTTAAGCACATTTTTCGAAATTTCGGAGTCGGTGCAAAAGTCAATACTTAGAAAATTACTAGAATTGACTTGTGAAAAATCCAATCCAAACACTAGAAGTTTCGCATTAAATATGCTTCGAGGTTTATGGCAGCTATATCCCAAAGTACTTCATAAATGGGGCATGTTATTATTGGTAAGAATCAAATATAATTAATTTTTTCTTAAAAAAATAAGTTTATTATATTTTGCGAAAGCTAGTTAACAAAAAAAAAAAAAAAAAAAAAATAACGATAAGCTGTAGGTGTTTTCTATATACATATATCTCTGACGTTTCGTTGTTTTGTCACCAACTTGTGAGTGTCACTAGACGACTGCAAAAAGTTAGATTTATTTTCACATTAATGACAGCATATCATTACAATTTGACATTAGTCTTATTTAAAATGTCATCAATGATATGAAAACACGACAAAAGTCATAAAAAAAATTTTGTCATATTTTGAGTGTCATCAATGTGATGTCTGCGGTGACATCAATTCCTTGCCGAGGACCTTTACACTGAATTAAAAATTTTGAACAAGCCCAAGTTTGTTTTGGACAATATATAACTAAAAAAAAAAATCACTTAAGGGATTCTATGAAAATGGAAAAAAAAAATCAGAGAACCACTTTCTATTTGCATTCTTAGAGCGAAATATTTTTAGTTTTTCTGCCTATTGGAAAACGACATTCTTTTTGCAACCTTTCATAGATTTTTTGAAGGGATTATTATTTAGGTTGCCAAAAACAAAGCACTTCCTTTCAATCACACGCTAATTCAGTATGTTTACCTCAAAATTAGAAGTGGTTAGTTAAATAGTTGCGGTGATTTCTCTACTTCTTTTTCTTCACTATTTATTTATTTATTTATTTATATCAAGAACACTTAAGAATAGAATTCTTTTATGGTTCATTAAAATGTTACATTGACATAGTATATGGTAAAACGGAAAAAAATATACATGTACTTATAATATAAATCTTATACTAATCCAGTATTATGTAAACTTTATCACATTATTATAATGTTTAAAAGCGAAAAAAGGAATATATACAAAAATAAAAAAGTAAAAGTAAATTGATAAATATTTAAGAAATATGCAGAGAGATTTGAATTTATTTATTTGAGAAGAAATCCAAAAGTGCTTTAGTAAAACTGTTTTTTCCCTGAATGAGTTTAATATATACTGGTAGACCATTCCATAGCTTAATAGCGTTAATGAAAAAGAATCTGGATGTATTGAGGTGCATGTGTCTTGGTGTTATAAGTGTTATAATTCGAGAAGATGTACCAAAAGTGAGTTTTTCGTACAGATAGCCGGGAGTTTTTCTATACAATAATTCATGCAAAAAAGATAAACTTCCTATGGATAAATAGTCATTAAGTTCACAACCTAAAAGCATATTTCGCCATGACGAAACACTAGTGAACCGGGATATACCAAATACATAGCGTGTTGCGCTGTTGAACGCTACTTGAAGTTTGTTTAGGGACTGTGAGTCAAGCTTGCTATAAACTTGCGCCGAATATTTAATCATGGGTAGTATGAGTTGCAGTACAAGCTTTCTTTTCACAGCTGTCGGAACATAACTGCCGGTCATTCTCAAATTTCGAAGAGTGAGAAACACACTTCTTACAACCATGTTAATATGGTCTTTACAGGTTAGTGTAGAGTTAAGGTGGATAGTTCTCTAACATAAGTAATTTTCTTCATTGTTTTTTTCCAAAATAACTAATATTTTGTAAAATTCTCTATGCAATTTACTTAATAAGTGATTTGAAAGAGTTTATCTAAGCCTTAAAAGAATACGAGATGTATTTTTGAAGTATGTATTTCAATTATTTTTTGGTGGGAAGTCCGATTTATTACTTTCCAGTACGTAGAAAATTTTACTGTGAGAAAAAATGTATGAACCCCTTCTTATTGGCATCCTTAGAGCAGTTACTGTATTTTTATAATCTAGTCTAAAAAGTCGTTCATGCCACCCTATATATAAAACTTCCAAAACTATATTTAATTGCCTAACTTCCCATCTGAGTTTATGACAATTATGATAGCAAAAACTTAGTATGAAAACTTAATGGTTGATTAATCAAACATAAAAACGGGATAAAGAGAAACAATTGGAAAAAATAAAATCAAAAGTATAAATTATAAATAACCCAGCAAAAATATTTTGAAGCAGTTCAAAAAGATTGTCATTTTGCCGACTTCTACATCATTGTATGAAAGAATGTCGTAAAAATGATTGTCTTTATCAGAAAGATATGGAATTATTGAAGTGATTGAAAACAGCGTGTAAGTCCTCTATTTATTTTTGTTAACTTAATTATTTATTTGCTTTAAGAGCCAATTGAAATGTATTATTAATTCAGGTACAAAAATGAACCTTTTTCAAAAATGTTTACTGTCTTTTTCAGCACGAAATGTCGTCGGCAGATAGACAGCTAAAAAAGACAGTAAACATTTTTGAAAAAGGTTCATTTTTGGACCTCAATTAATATTTTTGTTAACTTTGTTATTTTTTAATAAAAAAAAAAAAAATACAAAATGTCAATTAGTTATGAAAAATCAGGTTCAAAGTTATAGAATATACTTTGGTTCAGTTCACTTATTTTCACTGAGAAATTTTTCCCTAAATTCGCACACAAAGACATGACGTCCAATGTAAAAGTCATGCATTTTTCCCCTAAATTGAACCGGATCGTATGCACTTAAACGCATGATTGAACAGCATTTTTGTCGTGAAAGTTTTTGATGGGAATCAAATAACAGTTTAAAGTACGAAAAAAAAATTAATACTTGTATAGTAATTTCTAAAATGTCCTTCGAATGCCATTTTGAAGAAGTTAAAAATATTGCACAGATTTTTAGGCGGAAGTTCGGGCAATTACGGAGTGTATTAGGGAGCTCAATGAAATGCAAAGGCCAGTACCTGTGTGTATATTCACGAACAGGAAAATTGCCATTAGAGCGGTTTCTCTCTTAGAGTTATTTATTAAAAAGTTGATTTTTGGTCATGAAACAAAATTCGTGTCTTTCATTTGCGCTATGAAAATATTATTTACATATTTCATTAATATAAGTTTATTGAGTGATTGATTCGATAAAGCCCGACGTTGGTTAGAATTGAATTATTTCATTAAATTAATGTCGGAATTGATAATATTTCTTATAAAGAGTAAGTTGTAAAAAGTCTTAAAAAGCTGTTACAGACTTGGTGCTTAATTAAAAAATCTAACACCATGATACAACTAATAAGATAGCCTCATTAGCTAAACCGTTAATCAGCTGACTTCATAAAATTGTCAGAGTGTACAGAGATGAAAGGCGGCCAAAACGGGTTAATCTCGCTTCTACAAATGCTCTAAAGTTTGTAGCTGTTGTGTCATTCTGACACTTTTAGAATGCATATCAAAAGACACAAGTAAGAGTACTATATGCGGCCGTGCCGAATCTTACATATCCCTTACCAAAGCATAATTAAAAGCTAAATTTAACTCACCTTACCTTAACCATTTGTCTTTCAGTTTACTACTATTTATTATCATATTGTTACGTTTTAACCTTTTCAAAACGTTTTCCGTAGATTCTTTAATTGTAATGAAGTTACAACACTCACGTGTCCAGTTTACAATAATCACCAGTTCAACACTTTGTTTATTTGAACACACTATACTTGTAAACACTTTACTAAGAACACTTTACTAAAAGAACAACACTTTCACTTAATCACTTTTTTATTACTTAAGACACTTTACACGTTAGCGCAGCTAAAAATCGACTGACTTTTCAGCGTTAAGCTTCGCTGCTTTTATACCTCTAATGATCATTACTCGAACATTCTAGACGTTTACAGAAGCTAATCACGCCACATCTATAGTGCGATGTGCGATGACTCATCATGAACAAAAGATATACACACACACCGACATACATGCGATGTGCGATGACTCATCATGAACAAAAGATATACACACACACCGACATACATACACGCGGCAGTAAAACTCAAGCATCCGAGTCGCGCACATACATGCACACACGAATATTGTATCGTGCGGTGGTGGTTTCTTTTATTTCGCTGTTGTGCTTATTTATCCACACATGTGTGTCAGTATGTGCACACTCGCTGTGCTGCCGTTTTGTTTATCAACAAGCTTCTATGTATGCATGTGTGTATATACCTCCTGTGTTCATTTACAAATAATAACAAGACAATATACGCACATATAAAATAACGATGATTTAGTACGTTCTAGAACAATCACAATCGGTCCGTTCACGACCAAATTTGTAACAATATTCATATTTATAGCAAATTGTCAACTATCTACTTATTTTATAATAGCGGTTTTCACTCTTGATACTAACTTTATCACTCTGCTATATTCACTACGATTTTTACCACAAAGCTCGAGTGACTTTCTTACCTCAAAGTCTGCATGTTCTTGCAAATATTCTAAAACTTGCTGAATTTCTTTATCTGTCCACCTTTTGTTGTGAATTTTGTCACGTTTTCTCTTCACCAGTATATTTTTATTTGTTTTTTCCATATTTTTTATTTTCTCAACACAAAATTAAGTTTTGCCGGCAAAACGATTCACAGCAGAGAATATCTGTGATTCCCAATAATTTTTTTACAATGTTTACTAAAGCTTTTTGTTTGATTTTTTAATCACAGCGTAGTAAATAAAAGTTCAGTACATTTTGTTGCTGCAGTGATGTAAACACTAGTACTTTAATCAAATCTGCTACTTTAACCAAATCTGCAACCGAGTTTACTATCAAGAGTGAAAACCGCTAATATTTTTTACTTTATGTGTGAATATATGCTTAACTCACTAGCACTGTAATTTTTAAGATATTATTATCTTGTTGTGTTAGATTACGATTTTCAAATAAATTATAAATTACAAAGAGCAAATCATTCCACCAAAAACTTCACTTTCAACTTTCATTGCAATGCATATGCAGGGGTCGGCCCCTGAGTACTTTTTCTGTGTTGGCATTTCATCTTTCCATATGTATGTATGTATGTATTTTTCAAAAATTCATCTTAGGTCTTTGTAGTAGCAATTACTATATGTTTAAGTTTTTTCTATAATCAAGATTTAGCTTTAAAAATTTTAAAAAAGACTCAAAGAAGAAAAATTCAAAATTTAAATTTATTAGTCATTTTTAGATCATATACACGAAATGTCACTATCACAAACGCGCATAGTGATGGAGCTGTTATCCTCTATTGCATTTCCTGCACCCACTATAGATGAATGTACGGCTTTGCAGGACCAAATTGATATGTTGGTGAAGAAACAAATAATAAACAGAAACATATTGTGAGTAATAATTTCCAATCTATTTTGTAAATCTGTTAACTTTTTATAAACCCATAATTAAGTTATTTGAAGCTTCGAATATACCTAATTAAGGAATTTTGTATCGCATACGATAGGGTTGCCTCATGACTAGAAAACAATAACAAATATTAATCATCGTAAATCACTTTTATGTTTTTCAAAATATTCCCCATGACAATCTATACACTTTGAATGAAAAATCGCCCAAATAAAAAATTGCAAAAAAAGAAAAATGAAAAATCGCCCAAAATTTAAAAATGAAAAATTGAAAAAAAAAAAAAAAAATTAAAAATCGCCCAAATGTTAAAAAATTATAAAAAAAGCAAAAACAAAATAATTAAAGTTTGAATTGCATTTTACACCTCTCTATTTAAAACGAATGGTAATAAAAGCATCAAAACAATACAATGTTGAAAATTCTTCGGCTATACTGAAACCTGGCGAAAATGCATTCCATTTTTCAGAAAACTGTCGTAAGTAAAGCCGAAAGAAATATAACTACAAGTTAATTAGATTACATATTAAGCCTTTGTTTAGACCTTAGGGAAGCAAAGATTTGGAAAAAGTGTTGCAGAAAAGATTTAAAGGACAAAATGATAACTTTATTTGAAAGGTAAATATTATTTTTGTTTTCTGAAATTCAAAAATTCACTTTGTTTAATTTTACTTGTTATAAAAGTTTTTATTGCATATTTATTTTAAATAACCGGCATTCGGTCGGGCTGAAGGAATTTATTCCCCTCGATATGTCGAATTTTGGCTTCGCGTACGACAGTATACTAAATAACCGGCCTTCGGCTGGATGCAAGGAAATTTCCTTCTATGTCGAATGCTTCGTTTACGAAGAACTTCTTTCGGGGTTTGATTTTAGTAATTACCAGATTTTCTAAGAAGATTTTTAATCTTAAAAAAATTAAACAAACTGAACTATTAACATTTAAAAATGAAAAATTACCCAACAAAAATGAAAAATCGCCCAAAAATTTGTATGAAAAATTTTTGGGCGATTTTTCATTTTTATTTTTGGGCGATTTTTCATAGTGCCGTTTGAACCAAATGTCGAAGCACTTTTGCTACTCTGATTGAGGTATCTCCGAAACATGCATTCTGAATGCAGCAACCGAGGCCTCAGGTGTCGAAAAACGTTAATCACTCACGGTAATAAAAGGAATTCCTTCGAGTCAGGACTATACGGCGGATGACTCAACAAATCGATGTTTTGGGTGATCGCATTGTCGCACAGTGGGGGATTTTGCAAAAAAATTGGAAATAATTCTGCCGTTTCTAAACGGATGGCTCGATTGCAATGAAATTTCAGACAGGCATAAAAGAGGTGTATTCAAGCTTAAGTTTTGAGATTGGACTATATAGCGTTTAAGTGGGCGTGTCCACGCGACCCCAAAGTGGGCCACCTGGGGTATGTGAAAAATTAAAAACGATCTAATTTTTTCATTTCCAATTCTTTTGCAAATATTTTTTATTTTTAAATTCTTCTAGTCAAGGCCTACAAAAAATGTCGCGACACGTATATATTATCTCTTAAAGTTTTCGAGATATTAAAGTTTTAAAAATTAAATTTTCGTGTTTTTACCAACCCTGGTCCAGTATTTTCACATTTTTGAGCTCAAATCCTAACCGATTTTTCAAAAATAAGTTTTATTAGCTTGCCAGTATTTTTTTCAATACTATAAAAAAAATTTGAGCAAAAAATCTTTTATAAAGAAAAAGTTATATTCAACACAATTTAAAAATTCAAAAAAAGTCAGTTTTTAGCATATTTTTAGGGCAAAAAGTAACTTTATTGTTTTTTATTTCTGGAAGAACTTTCCAAAGTAAAGTATATGTTGTTTATATTTTTTTAAAAGCTTATTGTTAAGAAAATATTTTAAAGAAAAAAAAATTTGAAAATTATGTCCTGTTGCGTAAGGGTAGCATCCTAAAATTAACCCATTTGTTTAGACAAAACCGACTTTAGCCCAAAATTTCTAAAATCGCACGCCTCTAACCTAAATATTTTTACTTGTTTTTTATAGTTATAAGTATTTTTTAGTTTTATGCAAATGGAATTTGTCGCCCCAGGATATTTGCTGGAATGACAGCAAAAAAACTAAAAAATCCCATTTTTGGGAATTTTTGAAAGTTTTTTGGGAATTTCGGGATTGGTATTATTTTTTCCCTACATTTTGCAAATAATTTTTATTTCTTTTATAAATTCCTATATTTTTGCAAAATTTTGTAAAAAAATATAAATAAATGAAAATTTTATAGGCATTTCAAAAAATTTTATTTCTCAAAAACTTTTACTGAAGGACGTTTTTTTCTGTATTTTTGCAAAAATTGTTTTAAAAAGTTTTAAATTTCTAAAAAATTTAATAATATATAAACTAGAGGTAATTACCTAACTAATGATATATAATATGAAACCCCCTTTCATTTTAAGGGTATGAAATTAATGGGCTACAACTAACCTATTTGCAATGAAAATTTCCAAAAATTAGTACTGATTCAGCGTTTGGGAATACAAGGGGTGAGGCACTGTTTATTTTACGCAGTATTTTCTATTACGCAGTAGCCTTATTACGTTAGTATAATCTTTGAATATTTGTTTTATTGCTTTACCTGGTTTGCTTTAATAGGTAGTATTACCTGCAACTAATACGAAGGGTACATTTCTTTTTATCCCTATTTATTTATTATTAAAGGCTAGACATTTCAGCTAAACATACCTGAATTTATGGTAATTAAGGGCTGATGTATTCAATTGTTATTGTTTTCAAAAACGTTTAAGTAATAATAATATCATGTTTGCATTTTCGAAAATTGAAGTACAACTGACACAATAGTCTGAACAGCCACTAAGTAATTAGAGTGTTAATACCACCTTCGCGTGTTTCCTTTATTGATCTACCTGTTTCGCTTTAATACGCAGTACTACCTGAACTTATGCTTATATTTAGTGATCATATGTAAATATTTTGTATACCTGAATACAATTTCGATGGTTATTATACATGTATGTGTAGGCGGGGAAACTAAAAACAAAGTCAACCTTTAGAGATAAATTAATCTTTAAAAATAGTTAGCGAGACAGTTGGCGCATGGTATAAAATATCTCGCAATTAATAGTTGGCATCATTAAAAAGTTGACGATCATGGCCATCACACTAAAACACATCGATTTATATTCAGTTTTATACAAAAGTGCAAACTTACAGCAACAGAAAAAAGTCAAATTTCTACTTGATTATATTGAAGAAACATATACAACTAAAGTAGACAAAAAGGATATTTGCAAAATTGAGAATTTTGTTAAGGCATTCGAAAAAAAATGGAAAGCTGTCAACAGCTCTAATGCAAAATTTAGAACAAAATTTTCTGATTGGTTGGAGGTATCTATATAATTCCCAATTTCCTTATCTACTCCTGGCGCTAAATGTAAGGAATATGAAGACTTAGGCCCGAAGTCAAAGCAAGCACGCTTAACAACAAATCTTACAACCATGTCTACCGAAGAAGTTACAGACACATTTAATGCGATGCTAAAAAAGAAAGATCAACCCATGGATGCTGTGAAAATTGCAAATGTTCTTCCGAATGCATCACCTAAAAGGCTTAATCGTATTGTTAAGAGCATTCCAACACCATCGTTTAATTCAGCTTTCACAGAAGAAGAAGCCATTGCTCTTATGTTGCAGCTTCAACTTAGTCGTGATAAATATATAATATTGAGAAAAGCATTGAAAGAAAAAGGAGTTGAGGTTTTGCCATCATATGATGCTCTGCAAGAAAGGAAGAAGAGCATTATACCCACTGGTATTACAGTTTCTGACCGAAAAGTTACTGTTGGAATCTCATCTCTTCTAGAAAACACAGCATCAAGGATAGTTTCAACACTTACTCCAGAGCAGCTAAATAAAATTAACCACAGCGAAGTGAAACTAATATGTAAATGGGGATGTGATGGATCGTCGTTACTTTCAGAATACAAGCAGCCCACTGAAGGTCACTTATTATCTGATTACAAAGGCGTACTTATGGCATCAATGGTTCCATTACGGCTTCGAAAATATGCTGACAAGGACTCTCCATCAACTAGTTTCGAAGAAGACATTTGGATAAATTCAACTCCTGGATCTAAATCATTTTGTAGACCAATTACTTTCGAGTATACTAAGGAGACAAAGATTGCAACTCAAGAACTTGTACATCATATTGAATCGGAAATTAAATTAATGCAGCCCATTTTGATCGAAATAGAGGACTACTCTTTCAATGTATCGTTTGATATGAGATTAACGATGATTGATGGTAAAGTTAGCAATGCTTTAACAAAAACGTCATCTACTTGGAGTTGTTCTTTATGTGGAAAAACGAAAAGTCAATTCTCAAATATGTCATCAACTACAAAGGTTAATGAAGACGTTCTTAAATATGGAATATCTCCTCTACATGCTCGCATACGTTTTCTGGAATATTTTCTACATATAGCTTATGATTTGAAATACAGAAGTAGCCTTGAAAATGTAAATAAATCAGTAATTAAAAACGACGAGCTAAAGATAATGAGAGCTAACGAAAAGCAAAGAATTCAGGAGGAGTTTAAGCAACATACCGGATTAAATATTGATAAGCCACTAGTGGGATATGGGAGTACAAATGATGGAAACACGGCTAGACGATTTTTTAGCAATTTTGAAATAACCTCACAGATTACCGGAATTAATATGGAATTATTGCAAAAAGTTAATATAATTTTAACAGCAATAAACAGTAAACATAAAATAAATGCAGATAAGTTCGGCGAGTACTGTGCAGGCGTTTCGAGACTGCTTCTTAACTTATACCCCTGGAAAGATTTCTCACCAACAGTACACAAGGTTTTGTGTCATGGAAAAATAATAATGGAACATCATATACTACCACTCGGAGAGCTCACAGAAGAACCTCAAGAGTCTAGAAACCGTGATTTTAAACATATCCATCAATTTAGCTCCAGAAAGTGCTCCAGACAATCTCAAAATCAGGACATATTTCAGAACCTTATTTTGTCCTCAGATCCCGTCTTATCACTTATGAGAAGGAGATGGATCTGCTACAGAAATTTGACATTTGATTGCAGTAATGAATTCAAAGATTTGATGTATCTGCTAGATCTAGAAGAATTTGATACGGATTATTTTGTAAAGTTAACGTAATTGTATATTTGATTGATTGATTGACTTTCGTATTCCCAAACGCTGAATCTGTACTAATTTTTGGAAATTTTCATTGCAAATAGGTTAGTTGTAGCCCATTAATTTCATACCCTTAAAATGAAAGGGGGTTTCATATTATATATCATTAGTTAGGTAATTACCTCTAGTTTATATATTATTAAATTTTTTAGAAATTTAAAACTTTTTAAAACAATTTTTGCAAAAATACAGAAAAAAACGTCCTTCAGTAAAAGTTTTTGAGAAATAAAATTTTTTGAAATGCCTATAAAATTTTCATTTATTTATATTTTTTTACAAAATTTTGCAAAAATATAGGAATTTATAAAAGAAATAAAAATTATTTGCAAAATGTAGGGAAAAAATAATACCAATCCCGAAATTCCCAAAAAACTTTCAAAAATTCCCAAAAATGGGATTTTTTAGTTTTTTTGCTGTCATTCCAGCAAATATCCTGGGGCGACAAATTCCATTTGCATAAAACTAAAAAATACTTATAACTATAAAAAACAAGTAAAAATATTTAGGTTAGAGGCGTGCGATTTTAGAAATTTTGGGCTAAAGTCGGTTTTGTCTAAACAAATGGGTTAATTTTAGGATGCTACCCTTACGCAACAGGACATAATTTTCAAATTTTTTTTTCTTTAAAATATTTTCTTAACAATAAGCTTTTAAAAAAATATAAACAACATATACTTTACTTTGGAAAGTTCTTCCAGAAATAAAAAACAATAAAGTTACTTTTTGCCCTAAAAATATGCTAAAAACTGACTTTTTTTGAATTTTTAAATTGTGTTGAATATAACTTTTTCTTTATAAAAGATTTTTTGCTCAAATTTTTTTTATAGTATTGAAAAAAATACTGGCAAGCTAATAAAACTTATTTTTGAAAAATCGGTTAGGATTTGAGCTCAAAAATGTGAAAATACTGGACCAGGGTTGGTAAAAACACGAAAATTTAATTTTTAAAACTTTAATATCTCGAAAACTTTAAGAGATAATATATACGTGTCGCGACATTTTTTGTAGGCCTTGACTAGAAGAATTTAAAAATAAAAAATATTTGCAAAAGAATTGGAAATGAAAAAATTAGATCGTTTTTAATTTTTCACATACCCCAGGTGGCCCACTTTGGGGTCGCGTGGACACGCCCACTTAAACGCTATATAGTCCAATCTCAAAACTTAAGCTTGAATACACCTCTTTTATGCCTGTCTGAAATTTCATTGCAATCGAGCCATCCGTTTAGAAACGGCAGAATTATTTCCAATTTTTTTGCAAAATCCCCCACTGTGTGTCGTAGGAAAGTGCTATCCGTCTTCGGCGGTTCGTTTTGCTGATTTCTAGGAAGACAACTGGAAAACAAATCGTTGTGTATCACTCATAATTGACTTGTCTGCGTTGTTGTAGTAGTACGGTTCCGACATTTCCAGTTTCTTGAAAAAAACGGCGACTATTTGCTTGGAAGTGCTTCGTGCGCGAACAACTTTTGTTGGATCTGCTCATTTGAAATACCCATACAGTCGATTGCTGTTTACTGTCGGGCCCATACGCGTAAATCCACTATTCATCACCTACGACAATGTCATAGACGGGTTTCGCAGCGCCGCGATCGTATTTTTGAACATTCCTTTCGACCAATCGACAGGAGCCTTTTTTGAGCGATTGAGAAATTGTGCGGGATTAAAATCAAATGTTTGTACAGTACTGAATGCATGTTGGTACCACTATTGCCTAAGGTTGTCTCAATCTCACGATAGGTCAAATGACGGTCTTGCAATATCAGTTCGAGCACAGCATCGCATCAACATCTGATTTTGGACGACCTTCGCGAAATTCGGCTTGGAGTGAACTACGATCACAATTTAATTCACTATACCATCAACAAACACTGATCCATGATGGAACTTCATCGCCAAAAGTTGAATTAAGTTCATCCATGCACTGTTGCTGAGTTAATACATACGAAAGTTATAAAAAATAATCACAGGAAAATGTTCACGACTTAATTCTACTTTTTGGCCAAGATGAATCTACTACTTTTATTGTTTACAGTAACTTAAAAAAATTACTGTAAACAACACAAGTAGCGCTTGTATGTCAGAACGGTCTGAGTATGTATAACCTCAAAAATATCCAACTTTACTATAGAGCTGTCAGTTGCCAGATTGCAACATTAGGGTCGCCAAATCTCGAAACATAACTGGCAGCCCTCGTACGTACATATAGTAAGTACCATTTTCCAAAAACTCAAGAAGAGACAAACATCTACATTATCTGAGATATAGTAGAACAAATATTGTTTCTAAATTTGTCCTACAGATTCGGACAAAATCCGGAATTATTCCAGCAAAGTTTCATAATTTTTTTGCTTAACAAATAACAAAGCCCCATTTCATTAAAATTAGAAAATAATCTTTGGATATGTTATTCGAAATATGACAACAATATTCGAAATGTAATTAAGGCCCCGATTATGGTTCACAACATTTGTTCATTTATGTATGTATTTTTTAAAAAGTGATTATGGTTTACAACTATTGTGGCAAGTGTTGTCAAAATCTTACAACACATAATCAGATGTTGTCAAAAACTTACGACACCTACTGAAGTGTTGTCTTGTTGATGTTACCAGTTAAATTACGAAAAAATTATAAAATTTGTGTGTATACAAAATGTTTTGCAAAAGTATTAAAAAAAAACAATTAATTGTTAAAATTTATTAACAAAATATAAATAAAAATACATCTATACACATAATTATTACCCATTTTTCGATTACAAAACAGTTTTATTTTGTATTTTGTAGTTGCAATGGATTTAAACTGCAATCTATAATTTTTTGATCCTTTCATTATCATAACCAAATTAAACATCAACCTTAACATAAATTTTTATGGCTTTGTACTTTTCTAGCAAAAACGTTTTTCATTCTTTTCATTTTTACCAATGCATTTCTACGCGGTAGTTGCGGTGTTACATTAAATCCAACACTCCATGTCTTTTTGTTGTAAAACTTGACAATGAAACGTCAAAATTTATTGTTTTTCGCTTGTGTATGTGTAATGAAAGCAACATACGCGTGCATCTTTCTGGAAGTGTAGCTTTACTTGGTAGTTTTTTGTGTGCAGGCATGTACTTTTGCGGAAAGATGCTCTACAAATGAAAAACAACTCTGTGACATACACAACAACTAGATGTTGTAAAAACCATAATCACAAAAAGAGTTGTAAGTTGTGTTGTAAATTTTACAATACAACATCTAGATGTTGTGAACCATAATCGGGGGGTAAAGTACACAAAAAAAATCGTAAAATATTCTCTTGGTTTAAACATTTTAATCAAAAACGTAATTGTAGTGTAAGAAAGTATATGAGAGTATTTACGAACTAGGGGTTCAGCGAATTCGAAAGTGAATAACAAAGCGAATAATTAAAGCTTATGCGAAAGCCATACGCAAATGAAGTTTTATAGCCAGATCAATTTATACTTTTATTTAAAATATACATATTTTCATATATAAAAAAATATGAATTCTGAAAACACAAATAGTTTTAAATATGCTCCGAAAGCCAAATAACTCCAAAAATGATTTAATTCTTGTGAATTAATTTCAGTTCAGTATAACAACCGTAAATTTATAAGTTCTCTTGAACGACTAAGAGACACGAAAACTTTCATCATATAAATCACTTTTTTGAGGAACATTTGTCTTCATTTGTTAAATTTATATTCAAAACAATTATAAACTATTATTGTAACTTATAAACTCATTCATAAACTATTATAAGCTCTGTTTCCTTACTCTACTTTGGGATCCCAAATTGCGTGGGATCCCAATTTGCACGAAAAGCGTTTCCGTACTTTAAAAATTTGTCAAATGAGAGTATTTGTGAGAGAACATTATGCTTCTTCTTCTCGCACGAAGCAGCCCGTACTTTTTCTTTGGGCTAGTTTGGGCAAGTAGTTCAGTTGTCAGCTGTTTCAAAGAAAACGAAATAAGTGTTTTGTGGAAACTAAAAGAAAAATTGTAAATTAGTGTGAAAAAATATTTTAAAGCATTCTCTAAAAAGTTTTTGATTGTTATATGTTTATATTTACGAATTCATTTATGTATGTATGTATATGAATTTGAGTTCTGTTGTGCTCCTAAAAAGTTTTATGCATTTCATTCATTTTAATTGTTTGGAGAAAACTTTTTTAACACAATTTAAATAAAATACATATACATCTATATTTTTTATAAATTGAGCTGTCAGAACCCTGACGCTTTCTTGTGTGGTAAAATATTTGTTTTTATTCGTTCCCGTACTTTTGTGCATTTTTGTCTCTTATTGAGAGAAATTATAGTTTACTCTCATTTTACCGAACTTTGCCCAAAAAGTAAAGAAACAGAGTAATTATTTAAACTTTTATTTTGCTTTCTGAATGATAATTTAATAGCATTAATTTAAATGTAATACTTCAGAAAGCCTTAAAAACCTAATTGCGATAAATAAGCAAGAGCGGCAAGCGTTGCGTTTTATGCGTTTTGGAAACGCTATTATTTAAGCAATAACGTGTTCCACACAATCCTCTTATAAAAATTAAAATGTACACTAAATCGGTTACTATGACGTGGAAATAGCTAATTACAAGTTTTCGCAGGCAATTTCACTTCTTAATGTACTGTCAAAATATAATGTTTCAGCGTCAAAGAGCATATTCATACGTATTCTATGAGCATGTGAAATGTTGACGGTCAAACGACACTTGCCGCTTTTGTTTGATAATGCTCTAAACACATAGACGACAGCAGACTTCAAATGCTGCCAACTTCAAGTTCAGCCAACTTCAAATGCTGCTCTGAAGTCGGCTTCATAATTATTTTGAAGACAGCAACAACATAATAATCAGCTGATGTGTAAATCAATTTCAAGTTTTTATTCAAAGTTTAAAAATATAAAAAATGAGCGAAGAAAATTTAGTGAATTTTATCACAACAATTTCTAAAATGGCTCAGACTACAGCTGAAGTGTATTAAGCCCATGAGACGAATAGTACAAGAAACCGAAGATGGTGGGTTCGCCCAGAACAGCTGTGTATTTTAGCAATGCAAATTTCAGGGATGCCGCATATTTTATTTCATAATGAATACAATTGAAGTTATTGATGAAAAATGTAATAATATCACGAAAAAACTATAAAAACACATACATTTATTTGTTTATTGCATTTTTGCAATGTTCTTTTGTGTTTAATATTAAAAAAATGTTTTTGTTCTAATTTGTCCAATTTATATATATAATGGCAACACTATATTTGCTTATTTGCTGCCCGTCAAAATAGAAAATAGCCTAAGTTGGCAGCAAATGCTGTTGTGCAGTCGTGCTGCTCTGCTGCCGCCAAAATAATCGATTTCATTCAAACACATGCATTTTATTTTTGACGTATTGCTGCTTGCTGTCAGCTGTCGTCTATGTGTTTAGAGCATAAGGCTGTTATGCACTTTCTTATACATAGGTATTTATTATTTTGTTTGCAGCGTTAAAAAGCAAGGAATTATTAGTGCAGTACAGCTAATAGATTGCATTGCTCGAATCGAACAGTATGTTATTGAGGCTGACGATTTTGAAACAACATTTAATACCATCAGTGACATACCCGAAGGAAGAGGTAGAATAGCGGCGAAATATATAGGTAAGCAAATTGTTTTTATTCCTCCCGTTTTGTTTGCTGTGGAAAGGATTAAAAAAATACTGAATAATTTAAATAGGCCGATTTGTAGTTTATTTTGACAGCGTTGCTATTTTAGCCTTTTCACTGTTAAATATAGAATTTCTCTTTTAGAATGAAATTCTTAAAATTTTTGCAAAATATGCTAAATTCTGCATTATCATGTTTCACTTGAAGAAACACTTTATTTAATTTTTCCAAGTGTAGTAAAGTCTTTTGCTTTAACGTTTTTAATGTTTTATTTATTTGCATTCATTGGAATAATTGTAAATTTTTATTGATTACACTGTGCTAGTTGAAGAAACCGACAGTTGGGGCACCCAGTTGGTAAACCTAATTCGGGTGCGCTGAATTCAGTGGTGCTAACCGTGTTTTTAGGTTAACTCTTGTTTCTGAGATGTACCGTTATTTAAAAAAATGGAGGCGGTAGTATAACATATGTACAAAAACGTATTAAAATATTGAAAAAAATACAAAAACCGAAATTTGGCAACAAATTTTTGCTACGGAGAACATTTTTGGAGGAGTGAAATTGCATGTACATTTGTATTATTTGCTTATCAGACTTGGCCAAATCATAATATACGACTAATGCTAAGGTTTTCCCAAGAAACCATGGGTCTAAAATTAAAATCGAGCTTCCGATCTTTAGCGAGAAACTTTGTTAATTTCCAAACTTTCTCGTCAAAAATCGGAACCTCAATTTTGATTTCATACCCAAGGCACAAAGTACACAGAGATGAAACGCAATCAGAACGAGGTAGCAAGTGAGCGCAAAGATCTGTACGTCTCGTTTTCACAATCGCTCGAGAACTTGTAGTCAAAACAAAACAAAAAGCATTTTCTACAGAAAAAATTGTGGTTTTTTGTTTATTATAAATTTATGAATGTTTAAAAAGTATATTAAATGGTTTTTTATAATATAAAACTTTATAGTCGGGTCTGTTCTAGAATCCGAATTCACTCTAAAGTGGATTACTTTAGCATTTTTGGTGTTCTGCAATCCGAATCCCCATGTTTTTATTCGTTTTCAATTAGAGTATTATAGGGTGAGTGAAAGTAAATAGAATCGGCTTTTATTCATGCAAGTGATAACTTTTTTAATAAAAACTAAACTTTGTCTTGTGATTTGAAGTGTTTTTTATTAAATATAATAAAGAAAATTTTAATTTGCACACAATTATTGGCAAAAAAAAACCTTTTCTTTAATTTCTTCCAAAAATTTTGTATGTTTTGTCAAATGGCACTTGCGCAAAACCAAAATATGTACAAAAATTTTGCTTATGTTCGAAAACACGAAATTGCCCCACATATTACAGTGTGATATGTCAATGTTTTTTCGGGATAATGCTTAATGCAATCAGAATTTATTGAAAAAGAAAAATTGACATTTTAAAGGAAATTATAATAAATTGCCTATATTTAGTGTAATTTGAGCAATATTTATATTAATATGATTGTATTTAGTGGTCAAATTCCATTGTAATAGTCCGGCAATACGTTCTTTTTACACCATATGGTTGTCATAGATCGTAGTTCATGTGCTCATAGCCGGTAAACTGCCGCGCCGGTAATTTCACAACCTTACTTACACCCCTCGCGGTCAAGAGCGAATGATTGCTGCTTGCGGTAGAGCTGCTTTCTCACAATAATCTATTAATGTTTTAGTTTTTGTCATATTTTAACTTAATTTTTAAATTTTTCTGCGTGATTGTAAAAACATTGCTTAGACGGTCGTCAACCGTCGGTTTTTGGTTTGCCACCGGCGACTATTTGTATGTTAAGCTATCTTTTATCATCGGCTTCGTCCTCTGATAGTTCTTTTCAAAACATAAAAACCTGTTTTTTATGTATTTGACATTTAGAATTTTTTTTCGAACAGAAACTTCGAATATCTAAAAACATTCTGAATTGAGAGCACCAATTTATGAATTATTCGGATTAAAAAAATTTTTCTAAATCAATCAGAATCGGATTCTAGAACAGTCTCTTTTTAATGTGCTAAACAATATTTAATTATGGTTTATTTCGTAACTTTAAGGACAGTGTTTTAATTTTACTTTGTAGTGGTGGTTTTGTGAGGAAAAAATACATGCTCTTCGTAATCAATTTCCAAACACTCAAATATGTATTATCAAATCCTAAGTCAAAGAGGATTTTTAATTGACCACTTTTTACCAATTTTTTACTTTTAATTTACTTTAAATTATTAAATTTTTGCTGTTTCGGTGGTGGTTGTGCATAAAAACGTGTTTTTTTTTTTTACATTTGTTTTTGCGTAAAAAATGCATACTATAGCCTATCTCTTTACTAGAAGTTGATTTGAGCCATTTTCAAATGTCACTTTTAACATCTCTGTGTACTCTGTGCCCAAGGTTGCTTGGGCAAATGTAGATTACGATTTTGAAAACGCTTTGGCAATTTTATATTGCATACGAAATTTACCCACTCTACATATGTACTTACATCAAAATGTGGCACATGACGAAGAAATTTATTGTCTTCATTTCACATTTTATTAATTTAATGTCATAGAACGTATACAATCATCAACTTTGCATTCACCCGAGCTGTTGGCTTTATTTTACGATGAACTTGCCAATGTTTGCTCTGCTGGCGGGGCTGATCGTGCTAATGGCTTACAATTAGACATACCTTTTGTTATATGGCTATGCGAGTTGATGACATTTTATTTTCAAAACAGCTTTGTGGCTGAACACTCCCCTGGTAACGTTGAGTAAGTTTTTCTCATCCTTTCCCCCACCAATCTTAAAATGTAATGTATCTTTCAATTTAATTAGCGGGATTCAGCTGTCGCATATGAAATGCATAAACTCGATATCTGATACCAACACAGAAGAAGAACATCAAAGTGAATTACCCCAGATCGCTATTAATATTGGAGAATTAGTTTTGAGACCTCCAAATGAGTAAGTATTTTAAATATGTGCATATGTATGTATGTATGTATGTATATGTGTATAAGCATATGGAAAGAGAAAATGCAACTCGTCCTAGCAGATATTTTAGAGTAGAAAGCGCAGCATCATCGTACATTGGTGATCATCTCATTTTTTCTGGAAAATGGCAGACAAAAGAGAAATATTTCAGAAATATGCGTTCTGAAACTAGTTTAAAAACTCCAGAATATTTTGTTTACTGGAAAATGGCAAGCAAAAAAAAATGTATACTGAAATATCCATTCAAAAAAGAACTTAATTATTTATTTGGGGCTTTAGGGGCTGTTCACAAATTACGTAACGCAATTTGTGCAGATTTTTCACCCCCTCCCACCATACATAACATAACAAAAACTAAATAATAAAAAATTGTATTAAAAAAAATAATAATGTAATTCATTTTATGTACATGTGTATGTAGTACATAGTATATACAAATATAACTCAAGAAATTAAATTCATGTATTTAACGTGTAATTTAAAAGAAATTTCTATTGATACAAATTAGGGATTAAAAATCGGCACATTTCAATTATCGGTCCATGGAAAGTTAAAATATTCATCCATTGATAAAACATGCATTTTATTTCCTGCAGCTATATCGTCTACAATCTTTTCACAATTTGTTTTATCAATGTCTCATCATCCATCCATTCAACATCTTCACAGCCTTCTTCCAGAGAAATGATGGCCATTAGCTCATTTGTCTCTGGGCTGCAATATGTACCGCTCTTGTTTTCCTTACGGCCATTAATGTTTTGTGGTGAATGCTTTTGGCATGATCGCGGAATATTTTTACGAACCCCCTCCCCCTCGTCACAAATTGTAACAAAACAAAACCCTTAAGCGTTACGTAATTTTTGAACAGCCCCTTAAGGACCAACTGAAATGTATTAATTCAGGTCCAAAAATATACCTTTTTCAAATGTGTTCTGTCTTTTTCAGCCGCCGACATTTCGTTGGTGCTAATCAACTCATCAGTAGACTTGAAAAATTCTTAAAAGAATATTTAAAACTTAACTGCTTATTCCATAATTCCCATGAACACAATGAGAATCAGAAATGTTCAAACAGACCTTTAATACAGTAAACTTTTTTTTTCCCGTTTTGCAACTTTTAAAAGTAAAAACTTTCTGAATATTAATACATTTCAATTGACTCTTAAAGCAAATAAATAATTAAGTTCTTCTATGGCCAATAAATATAACAAGTGCAAATAAAGGGCCGCTGGTGCGCGTTATGGGGCGATGTTAACCGAGTTTTTTCTGCCACAATTGAACGAATTAGGTCTGTAGGACATGTGGTTCCAACAGGACGGAGCAACGGCGTTCCCGGGTCGCCTCTTCTCTCGTTTTGGCGATTTGCACTGGCTCGCAGGGTCTCCCGATTTAACCGTTCCAGAGTTTTTGAATTACGCGAACAAACCCGACACCCTGGCAGCCTTCAAGAACAACATTCGACACGACTGCGAGAATCTGTCGCCCGAAGTTCTAGCCGAAGTGGTGAAAAATGCCATAAAACGAGCGCGTATAGCAATCAATTGTGGTGGCGTCTTTGTGTCTGATATCATCTTCTCGACTTGACCGATAAATTTCTAAAGGTTCAAATAAATATAATTAAAAAACAATTTTAAGTTTTTCATTTAGAAATAAAAATGAGAGCCAAACAATATCGGATGACTTCTTTTGGTCCACCTGTTATTTGACACGCCCCATCATGTCTCGCCAAAGTGCCTTAGACTCACCTGAGAAGTATTCATATTAAAAATTTTGATAGTCAAGTAAGAATGGAATATTTTATTAATATTCTTTTCAATACGTATTATTCTTCAGTATATTCATTTACCAAATATAAATAATATAAAATTATTTTAGGAAATGCTGTAGAAATATCCGAGTTTTATGTTAGCACTCCAGATCTATATACATACATATGTATATGATTGAAAATTTTGTTGTTAGATCATAGATGCCCAGTAGTGGCTGATATCAGCAAATTAAACTCACACGTATAGTTACGCTCTTTTGTTTGATTGTCAATCAACCAATAGGAGGAAATGACCATGTTGAGTGCAAGAGACAAACTACACTTGAAGAACTTCTGTGTATTATTTTACATTTTAATCGTCATCGAGACTGCTGTCAGTGAACATGTTTATGATTCATGAACATGTATGTATATGATTATGTTTAAAATTCTTTCGGATTTTAAAACTCAGCTATTTTTACTTCCATCTCAAATTGATTCTGCAGACTTTTCGAACTTTCCGAAAACTTCTGTTATTTACGACAAGGAGAAAAACTTGAAAAAGTTTGAACTTTTAGAAATATTAGAAACGCTTTTTAATAACTTTAATGACAGGTTTAAGGATTTTGAAAATATTAAGCATTTTTCAAAACCCTTTTAAGTGCGATATATTAAAGTACGAATTTCCAACCCAAACAGAACTTATTATGCTTCGAAGGGAATTAAATTTCCCTGATAATTTTATCAATATAGAACTCTGGAAAGATCTGGATGGTACAATATATCCCGAAATAAAGAATATTTCATTGAAATGTTTATCCTTATTTCCCTCAACGTATCTCTGCGAACAAATATTTTCAGATATGAATTATATTTGCTCAAAAAAACGCAATAAGCTGAATTCTTCTAGTTTGAGAAAAATACTTTTATTGCGTAACTGCAATAAGAGTATCAACATAGAAGATTTCATTACTTTTTAATTGCAAGATCAACAATGATCAATTGAGGGAAAATTTATAAACACTTCGAAGAATCTTTTTATTTCAAAATATATCATACTCAACACATATGTGTCACAATCTCGTTGACGACTAAACAAAATGAATAGCAAATTGTTTTCTTCCAGTGTTATTTTGTCACTCTCACCAATACTACTACATTTGGCATCTATGTGTTAGATAGATCATATTACATTTTCTGCTTCCACATACATACGTATGTATGTATATGCATAAACAAAGATATAAGCCTTTCATTTATTAATTGAGACCACAGCAAGTTTTTCTTTTTGGTTTCAAAAATTTGTTTTATTGATAAAAAGTTCTTAATAAATATTGTCTGTCAATTTTTTTCTTTAAAAAATGAAGCTGCCTTAATTTCACAATGACGGGCTCATACATATGTATGTACAAAAATACTTGATAATATAAATCATATATGTAAGCATGTCTGAATTCTTGTTGTTCACACAGAGCCAGTTCATCAATTCTTATACTATCACCGCTTTTTAATTTTGTTCGTGTCTTGCACATGTTGCGTTATGAAGGCAGTTTGGAAATTATAAACGCCTTGCTAGGCTGCTCCATAATTTTACCCAAGTTTTTCGATGACGACAATGCTGATGCAATATTCATGGATTATGGCGAAGAAATGCAAAGGAAGATACTTGATATATACTTCCACTGTGTAAACTGGATTAGAGAAACAGTGAGCTCATTCGCTACCCAACGTGAATCGATGATTCGACAGAAAGTTTTGCAACGCTTAGCTGATTTAATAAATATTGAGGCCAAAATAAAGCAATTGCTCCTTAAGGCTCCATCAGATTATACGCCACCACAGTGTGAATTTATTACTGGACAGAATCCAGCCGCTATTGCTTCCAAACCTGGAACTAAACTGCGTGCAACAGCTACTAAAAATTTAAATAAAACCAAAAATGTACAAAATGATACTGAAATATCCAATTTGAATGAAACAAATGATGTTACACGAGCCTATGATCTAACAGCAAAACTAGCGGGAGCTCATAAATTGAAGACTTGTAAAAAAAGCTATTTTGAAAATGTTTACGGCCCGAAAGAAATTTACAGGTTTGGGTATTTCTCTATTTTATATGTTATTTTAACTCTTTGTGTATTTAAGGCAAATGGACACAAATATTGTTTTGGTTTTAAAAGAAAATTTGATAATAAAGTATCCTCTGGCGGCTGAACATGTTGGTTCTTATATGGGCTTATTGGAGTTTCGCTTTATTCTAACAGACATTGTCAGCAAATTGGAATCTGTTGTAGGAATACAAAAATTTCACACTGAGCTACCTCTGCAATATATAGCTAAACCTGGCGATTTGATGTGTGATCTGTCACACTTCATTGGAACAATTGCAAAAAATATGAGAGATGTAAGTTGCAATTTAAAATTAATAGCGGTTCTCACTCTTTATACTAATTTTACAACTCTGCTATATTCACTACGATTTTTACCACAAAGCTCGAGTGACCTTCTTACCTCAAAGTCTGCTCAAACTGGCAATTCCGTAAAACAGTGAACATTTAACTACCATGAAACGTAGAAGATTTACCGTCTAATTCATAAAAATTATAACAGGTTTATAAAGCTCTTATTTGACAGATTTTCCATACAAATATGTCAAATAACAGTCTTGTAAGCCTGTTATAATTTTTATGAATTAGGGGGTTAGCGTTTAAGTTCCAATTATAAATACAGTGCAAATACGCGGGTTAGTTGATTTTTTGCGGCATTGTTGCCAACCATTATTTGAAAGAGTATGAATAGTAAATGGTAAACTTGTTTACTGACGCAGAGCTTAGACTGAATATAAACCAAAGGAAAGTTTTAACTCGCATTGAATGAGAACACCCCAGCAATTTTTCCTCGCCAACATTTTTTTGAACGATCACCCCGTATTTCCTGCCCCATACAATTTTGTTTGTTTTAGTTTTCCCGTATCGCCATAACTTGCCTCACGGTGGTGCTAGAGAGTCAAACATACTATTGATCTCTATTAGTTTTTCCTCAACATTTTGTTGAAACATACCGACCTTCGATCCTTCCTATCTAGGGAGACTGCCATGTAAAAAGTGGTTGCATCCAGAGAAGCCGAATCTACGAACGACTCTGCGTTACTGTTTCCTTTCTGACCTTATAACCAAGCATATCCACCGCGCAGCTCCGCTAGGTGCGATTCTATAAACATTAAGCCCTCTGCTTAACTAGATTGCGGTTGCCCCTATTTGGATCCAAATGTATAACCGAACCCACTATTTTTTCTCACCACCTTCCTATCTCCCCTGCTATAGACAGCTTCCATACAAAAACAATTTTAAAGCTTTGAAACCAGTATTTGTGTAAAACAAGAGCTTCTGTGTATTTATTCATCACTTCGAAATTGCATCAAAATCGTCCGGCACTAAAAGCAGATCGCTTACACACAATTGTTTAATCGGACAGCCTTATTCGAATATAACGGGATTAAGAAAACAGCTGCTCAGAATGAAGGGTTTCCTTTAAGTTGTTGCCGATTTTGTACACGGACTTGTCGCTTAGATTTTCGGCAGACGATGCGAATTGGACACTGATGCATTTATTTTATTACAATTTAATTTACAAACTTTTGAATTCCATAAGTATTAAAACGCAGTTTTTTTATTACTTTTTTTCATTTGATTTTTTTTCTATAGATATCTGCTGCAATAAACTCAAAACTTGAAGAAGTTCAAAATATTCACAGTCATGCTGATTTGTTTACAGAAGAATTTAATTTATTGAAAGTATGTTTTGGTTTGTGCCTACGTTTATTAGTGGCATTTTTCTCTTGGTCCGAGTGGTTTATAAGCGAACATCGTGTAAGCAAACTAAAAGGTAATTATTGTCTTGATTCTTTTCAATTAATATTTTTATGACTTTTTTTGTGTGCTTTATTTTAGAGTCCCTTTTGGTTTTGTTGGATAGTGCGAAACATAACGAGCTTAAAGACAAACCAATACCATTTTTAGCCAACGAAGCTTTTGATTTACTAATTAAATATGAAACATCTGTTATCGATTTGAAATCGGCCGTTTATATTTACCAGTTGATGATCATGTTAAATTTACTTTCAGATAAAAAATCTAAGAAAAAACAGTCTCAAGAAATGAGTATGTGCTTATTAAACATTTAAGATATATTTGCTTTGGAAAAACATTTAAGATATATTTTAAAAATTTTCTCCAAGGATCTTTGTGTCGCACGCTGTTATGTCGCAAATGGTTTAACTACGAGGGCGTTTTAGAAAAAGGTGCTCAGTGTAATGTTTATTTGGATGAATTAATAAAAGGATTTCTACGTGATTCTGATTTTAAACGACAATGTGAAATATTGCGCATTGTAAGAGAAGAATCCAAATTATTGCACGGCAAAGACAGCTCTCTGAAGTCATTTCCCAATTTTAAAAAGTAAGTACATACACTTAAGAGTACTGGCGTTAATAATAATAATTTTCATAATTACTTTTGGCAGAAAAGTTATTCGTATTAAAAGTGTGGTTTTACAAAAAAAAAAAAAAAAAAAAAAAAAACTATGCATTTATCTTCTATTTATGTTTTGTGTGTGTTTGTTTGTGTGTGTACTGGTGATCCTTGATATGATATGGGGAGTTGTAATAGATGAACGCGTTTTCGTTTACTGCCCTGCAAGAAATAGCTGATGGAAACTAACACATTAACAACTTAATTACTAACACATACAAAGCAATTTTATAGGTTTCAACGTTGCCATTACAATGATTGTTTTAGTATTTTGATTTTCCCCTATTAATTTGGCAATTTCATTTGGAACTACGTTTATGCATTAATGTTTTTATAGGTTCATCTGTCCATTTTTTTTCTCTAAATATAGTTTTTTATATTCTCTTTGAATTGTTTTTTGAAAATTTTCGAAAAATTCTTTTTTTATTTATCAATAAAGAAATTAATAACATTACATGTAATTTTGTGGCCATTTTGCAAAAAAGATTTTGAATGATCACTTTACTGAGGTGGTAACGCTGGTTCAAAAAAGAAATCACACGTACACGAATGTTTACATTCCTGATGTATGAACCCATCAGCAGTGTCGGTCATATGATGGACACTGTTCTTGCAGGGTGGTTTATTTAAAAATAATATATCAAGATTATTAAACGCTTATTTAACAAATTCGCACTGATTCTCGTCGGCATCAATATCAAAACGGCCCCACTTTAACACGAACGACATCAATACATTGCCTGTTTATCGCTAACAGCCTTTTTACACTGACCACGTGAAACGTAAAGAAGATGTTGAAAATAGCTCTGTTTCTTTACTCTACTTTGGGATCCCGTGGGATCCCAACTTGCACGAAAAGCGTTGCTGTACTTTAAAATTGGGCAAATGAGAGTATTTGTGAGAGAACATTATGCTTCTTCTTCTGGCACGAAACAGCACGTACTTTTTCTTCGGGCTAGTTTGGGCAAGTAGTCAGCTGTTTCAAAAAATAAACAATAACATAGAAAAAATAGATGTTTGGCGGAAACCAAAAGAAAAATTGCAAATTGCATTCTGTAAAAATTGTTGATTGCTATATATGTATGTACATATTTATATTTACAAATTCATTTATGTAGTTATATGAATTTGTGAGTTGTGGTCGTGAAAAGTTTTATGCATTTCATTCCTTTTAATTTTTTGGAGAAAACTTTTTTTTACACAAATTAAATAAAATACATAAATATTTTTTTTTATAAATTGAGCTGTCAGAACCCTGAAGTTTTCTTTTGTGGTAAAATATTTGTTTTTATTCGTTCCCGTACTTTTGTGCATTTTTGTCTCTTATTGAGAGAAATTATAGTTTACTCTCATTTTACCGAATTTTGTCCAAAAAGTAAAGAAACAGAGCTAATGTGTCCTTTACATTGACAACATCTTTCATTTATTTAGCTGTCAAAAAAAAGTCGCGAAATTTTTGTGAAAAATATTAAAAAATTTAAATGAACTTGGAGAAGGTATTGGATTAGCTGTTAATTTACAAGAACAAACCCAAATTTTAATGCAGTGCATTGAAATATTGGAGGCCATCATGGAAGATGACGCTGAAGAAGAATTTTTGGTAGACATAAGTATGACTCTTCCTCGAAAGGTTTAGATGTTTGTAAGTAAAAATATTATAAATTATGTTTATTTTCTTATATAAGAAATATAAAATATATTTATGTATAATAAAACTTGAAGAAAGCTTTTTATGAAATTCGCGGCCTTTAAATAAAAATCCATGGAATACCTATAAATATGAAAATTGGATTTTGCCATACATATGTATACACACAAAGAATTTTATATACATATATAGACTATAGGGTGCGCTAATACACTGGATACCCTTTAATGCAAAAGTTTTGAGATTTTTGCTACATATTTGTTGTTGTTGTGTACATGATACAACTAACAAGGTAGCCTTTTCGCCACAATAAGAACAACTTCAATAAAAATAACACGCATTTTGTTTTTGTACAACTTATGCAAACTGTCAAAAAGACGCCACTTCTACATTTACAGAAGAGAGATGCACTGAGCTTGCGCGGATTAGCTATCTATCGTTTTGGCTGCCTTTTATCTCTGCAATCTCTTGACAACCTAAAGTAGTCAGATGATTAACGGTTTAGCTGACGAGGCTACCTTGTTAATTGTATCATGGTTGTGTAGAGAGTAAGGCAACTACATGTTCTGTTCAAACTGCAGCTTTCTATCTCATATCGTTAAAAAGTTACAGCTGATTTTCACTTTTGTATGGGGCACCCTTTAATTTTAAATTTTTTGTTGTTGTTTTAAGTATTTGTTATTGTAGAGCATGTGTAAAAACATATCCTGTGCAAATTTCAGCTCTCTAGCTCTTATTGTTCAAAAGTAACAGCTAAGTTTTACTTTCCAATGTACAGGGTGTTTTCTTTAGCGTCGGGTTTTTGTTGCTTTTAGTGTTTGTTGTTGTAAAGCATGTGTAAAGAAATATCCTGTGCAAATTTTAGCTCTCTAGCTCTTATCGTTCAAAAGTTACAGCTATATTTTACTTTTTAATGTACAGGGGTTCCTTTGCATTTTGCCACGCCCTTCCGCCCCCAGACCGAAAATCGAAATTCAGACTTCACAGTGTCACCCGCCAGAATATTCTGAAGACTCCCTGAAAATTTCAACGGCCCAGCCGTTTTGGAGTCTATACGTTACATACATACACACAAAGAATTTTATGACCGGGATTCATAAAAAATAAAACATTGTTGAAACACATTTTAAAACAAATTTTTCATATAAAATTTTTTCTAAAATGTATTTGAGCAACGTTTTATTTTTTATGAATACCGGTGTATATATATGTATGTATATGTATATAGATAAAATACTTACATGTTCGGCTCTTTTTGTTATGTTAAATTTGTTTTATTTAATTTTGCTAACGTGCATTTTGGGAATATGAGGTGTTTTTCTGTACGCATTTAAATTTTAAAGTGCTTGGCAGGTATTTTTATATGGTATACTAATTGAAAAATATCAAAATTGTTGAACTGTTTTATTTGTTATTGCTTACTTTTTGCAACAGTTGACTGTTTAACTTCTTGCCCAAACTAGCACGAAGAAAAAGCATGGGCTAATTCCTACAAGAACAATAACAAGAATGTTTCTATCTTAAAATATCTCTCACTTGCACGAACATTGAGTACGGGCACAGTTTTCGTGCAAACTGGGATTCCGCGGGCTCTCAACGTGGGGTACGGAATCACAACTATTGTTTTTGGTGAAAAACACGTCCTAATTTTTGAAAGTCTTGCAATATCTATATCATCCCTTAAAATTATTCGAAACTGCACCACTGCCATCAGTCGGATGGATTCTCTTCTAATGGGTACCGCTAAATTTTCAAATTAAATGGAATTTTGTAATTTTAGTTTTCCCCGTACTTTAAATAATTGTATTTATAAACAAACTTTTAAGAATTTTTCAAGTCTACTGATGAGTTGATTAGCACCTACGAATTGTCGTCGGTATATAGACAGCTGAAAAAGACAGCAAATATTTTTTAAAAAGATTCGTTTTTGGACCTAAATTAATATAAAAAAAAAATTTGTTTCTCTCTTTTTTGTGTCGATTTTTTACAGCACTTCAAGTTAATCTTAGAAGTAATTTCTGTTAGATTAAATAAAGTAGTGATTATACCTTTATACAAATTGTTTGTTTGGAGATCGAATCAATGCCGAAAATACCAACTTGAAAAAATTAGTTACTACCAACATCAACGTTAAATACAGGTTTTGACATTTTGCAGACGACACAACACAACACCTAAAATGCAGTCGACGAAATCGGCAGCAATTTGTGGCAATGTTAAAATGTCTAGTAGAGTACCAAACATTTGCACTAAAAGCAGTAATAGTCAGCCTACCTGGGACCAAATTCTGGCACTCGTGATTGAACAATTTCGTTATAGAATGCTGTGTGTTTGTTGCTCATTTTGTTTTTGCTCTACATTGCTTTTATTATCGAGTATATTCGATCACGAATGCCAGAATCCGGCCCCTGGTATCAAGCTACCTTGGTATCGAGGGAAGATACACTGAACACTAAACAGACAAATTTGGCTTACTTAACTTTGCTAAATTAAATATTATGCTTTTATGTTATACAATTTCTTTCCACCCAGCACTCCCTCTTTCCTATTTTCCTGGTAGCAGTACAATGCAATGCACACTTCCTGAGAACTGGTCTAAGATAAAAAAAAAGTCCAAAACTCAAAATTAACTTAATGCTTTGTGAAACTTTGTTCGAATCGGGAAATTTTGTTATGAATCGTAGATGTATTTGCAATCTTTTTTATTTATTTTTTTTTTATAGTAACAACTTGAAATTTTTTCATGTAATGTAATTTAATGACAATATTTTTTAATTTCAGAGCTAATTTCCCTCTGTTTTTCCGCGGATTATGTGAAATCCTCATCACATCGCTGAATCAAAAATTAACTGTCAGTGCGTTGGAATCAAACGATAAACTTGCCTTCTGGGAATCCAGCTGCAAAATTTTAAACATGCTATTGGAAGTCGTCCAAGGTCTAGATGTGCCGAGAAATTTTCAAATTTTTCTAAAGGTTTTTTTTTTTAAATATAACTACTGCCTAAGATCTTTTTTAAAAAACAATTATAAATAATTATATTTATTTATTTCCAATACTTCGCCAACAATTTGTTAGCATCTTCAGGAAAATAATTATAAAATTCAAAACAAAAATATTTTTCCCGCCTAAAATGTAGTAACAACATTCATTAACAACATAAAAAACAAAACAAGAATACAAATTAGGAAGCAAGTTCATCGACCAACATGTTAATTCTCTGTTAATAATTTTTTCCTAAAAAATGAATTAACATGTTTTCTTGTCTAACATTTTAATTCTACTCAGTGCTTAATCTTTTATTAATTACCCAGCAAGAACAGTGTCGGTCATTTGATGCCTCATATGACGGACATTGCTGATGGGTTCATACATCAGGGTTTCTATCATTTTCTTAAGGGCAAAATGAAAAAAAACTGATGTAAACATTCATGTATGTACGTGTGATTTCTTTTTTAAACCAGCGTTACCACCTCAACAAAGCGATTATTTGAAATCTTTTTTTCAAAATGCCCACAAGATTACATATAATGCTAGTGATTTCTTTATTATTAAATAAAAAAAAGAGTTCTTCAAAATTAAAAAAAAACAATTCAAAGCGAATAGAATAAACTATTTTAGAGATACATTTAGATAAAATTAAACGAAAAACAGTAATCAGTAACAGTTTTAATAATAAATAACTAAATCATATGGAAAAAACTTCCGCAGCACAATTTTTGTTTAAAGAAAAGCGGACAAATTAATATAAAAACATTAATGAATAAACATATGTAATTAAAAACTTGCAACACCTTTACTTTTTATAGCACTTCCTTACAACAGGTGACCTTTGGTTACCAACAACTTGTATTCTTGAAAGTATAAAAAAGTAAAAGTTTTTGAATATTCAACATTGAACTTAATTATTTATTCGCTATAAGAGCCAATTGAAATTTATTACTTTAGGTCTAAAAAAAAATTAAATAATTAAAAACTAAATTACCAAATTAATACGGGAAAATCAAAATACTAAAAAATCATTGTGATGGCAACGCGGAAAGCCATAAAATTGCTTTGCATGTGTTAGTAAATTAGTTGTTAATGTGTTAGTTTCCATCAGCTATTTCTTGTAGGGTAAATATCTATAATTTTGAGCTAACTTATCAGTGTCTACCTTAAAATTTAGATTTCGTGTTATTAGTTTATTAATATTCTCTCTCTAACATTTCTAACATGTACACCCATATTCATAAAAACTATTGAAGGTTTAGTATATGTTTATTTGACAAATATTCCGTAGAAATACCTCAAATAAGAGCTTAATAAACTTACAATAATTATTATGAATATGGCCTGTAATGTTTTGTATTACTATTTTCTGTTCTTAATACTGAAACATTTCCAAAGTGAATTAATTTATTTTCTGAATTAATACTTCTATACTTCCGATCAGGGGCCAAATCATCGCATTCGATATCGAATGAACTATCGAGCAAAAATAATGTAAAACAAAAACAAAATAATTTGGCCCCTGACTTGTGCGCGGCAATTCTTGTCTTTCATTTTTTCTTTGTAGTACCTATGTATGTATATATGGGTATTTCCATGAAATGGTCCACCGTTAGTTAAAAAATCAAAACGCTCGCACAATTTTTTTAAGCACAGAAAATTAAAAAAAAAACTATTGACATTTTATTATGTAAAAAAAATTTTAACTTATAATAATTTTAAATGATGGTAAAAATTTCTGAAAATATATGTATGTTAAATTACAAAAATATGTATGAAGGTAAAAAGTGTCACGTGCGTAATGTGCGTAAATTTTTTTTTCTTAGCCAACCCATGCACACTTGTTTTTGAACAAACCATGATTATAAAGGTCCATTAATAACCTTTATAAAAACATTTTTTCCGAAATAAAAATCTTCTACAATTCGCCTACTTTTGCAATATTTGATGCTGCTTTAAAAGGCACTTACGTTTTTTGTCACGTGCGTAAGTCAAGTTTGATCGCATGGAACTTGGGTACCCAGTGCTCAATTTTCCAATATATATACTTTTTGGAAGGAACTCATCACATTAAATGTAACAATGGCAAAATTCCATTCAAAAATTCCAACCCATTTATATTTTTATAATATTCAAAACAATTAAACGTGTACAAATGTCACGTGGAAACACCCATATAATTTATTGCCATTTTCCTGATCATTTCCTCGACAAAGAATCGTATACACCAATTTCGGAATATCCCATTTTTCGTCATATTCTTGATCTTACTAAAAGCTCTATTCAGTGTGTTATAGCTTCTGTGTGTTATCCTATATTTTTCCTTATTATATATACATATTAGACCTTACTAGACTTTCTGATACTCCTGGTATATACATATGTAGGTACGTGAAGGTCTTGAACATTTTTTGGTCTCCTCTACGAGTCATATTTTGAGCTCTTCCCTTTTAAACAGTTTCACTAGCTTATAAGTCCATTCATTTGGAAATTCATAATCTCCCAGTAAATTCCTGATCTTAATGATGTTTGTACCATGAAATTCTTCAGCGCTAATAGTATAATAATTATGTAACTCTAAACCTGTAAGTTGTATGTTTACAGATCAAAAGTTATGGCACAACTAAATACATATACCCATATACAACGCACATACATAAATACGCGGGCATACATATGTAGGTTTATGTATGTACACATTTGTATATTTGTAAAAAACAATCAAAGTAAACGTAAATGTTCCGCAATTTACAAAATTCCAAACAATTAACAATAAGTTCTAAAAGTAAATCGAAAAAAAAACTGGCAACACTTTGTTCACACTTTAGAGCTTTTAGACTTGGTTAACGTTTTAGAGTAGTGTGGTGTGTAGGCAAAAAAAAAAAAAAAGTATTTAACACTAAGCCGGCGCTTAAATACGCCACTGGCTCAAAAGTTTTTTTAAAGGCAGATGAATGAATGCCTTTTGCTATTTCAGAGAAAAATGCAGCCGATCAGAGGCTAAACAGTAATTGTTCTTTATTGTGATAATTCAGCTTCTTTTATACAAAAGTAACGGTATAATTCTTATTCAAAAATATATTCCATTATTCCAATTGAGTGGATTACAAATAAAAGTAAGAGTAAGATCCATATGTAAAGCATTAATAAGCAAAAGAAGGATAATTCTATTTCGTATGTAAAATAAGAATAAAAATGTTGTGATACAAAAAAAAAAGAATAAATAAACATGAGTGACTTATAGAACAACATGAGTGAACTAATGAAATAGGTTATACTGGTATAAGTGAACTTATAAAATACACTACAGTAGGAAATATAAATATAAAAGTGTTCATGTTTTCGCGAGTTCCCTGTATAACTGTTTTTTAAAAAAGATCTTAAATAATAATGTTTTTTTTCTTGGGTCTTGAGACATTAACGAAAATTTTTTTGAATTTTTGCAGCATTCTCATATGTATTTAAAACTTGTACTGCAACATGGCCTGAATGTTTTTGAACACTATTTACGGCAAAATCCGGAGCGTGTTTGCGAATTGATAAAAACAATGCAGACCACTACCAGATTTTTACACCATCTTTGCTGTCATTCTAAGGTAAATACTGACATTGAATCTGTGCAAAGTTCGCTAAAGTAAAAGTAATCAGGAATGTTTCTCAATAATACACAAATAAATTGAGCCAAGTACGAGAGACTGGCTCGCACAGCAAGGGTTCCGTACTACCATGCAAGTTCTAGACAAATGGTCACCCTGGCAAATGGCACCCCACATTTAGTTTTAAACTTTTTTTTGTTTTGTTTTCAATAGTTGCTGTTGTAGAGGCCAGGCAACTACATACGGTTCAAAAGTTATAGCTGGGGCCAGATCGTTGCATTCGATGTCGAATGAACTATCGAGTAAAAATAATATAAAACAAAAACAAAATGAACAACAGCCACAAGGTCCAGGCAACAAAATTCTATCGATTACGTATTCGACGATTTGGCCCCTGATTTTCAAACTAAAGGGAGTCCCCGTGTGTGAACAGCAATTAAATTTTTACTTTTAGCCATTTTTAATGTATGTTTTTGTTGAGGCCTGCGCACTACATACATACATATACTGTGAATAAGTCTCTATCTTTGACGGCTCAAAAGTTAAAGTAAATCTTCAAATTAAAGGGTGTCCCCGCAGGAAAGACAACATTTGAGTTTTCACTTTTTGCTATTTGTTGTTGTGTTGTCGTGACAACTGCATATCTTGTGCAAATTTCAAGTCTCTATCTCTTACGGTTCAAAAGTTATAGCTAATTTTAGTTCTAGTACGGGAGCACCCTTTAGTTTTTAACTTTTTGTTGTTTTTGTTTCTATTTCGATCAAAAGACATGGCTATTTTAATTTGGATGTTTATCGTTATTTACCCCCCACCCGATTGTTTTAAATTTGTGGCCACCACTGTATGTATGTATGTATATTCTTATTTTCTTTGCAGGCTATTAAGAATACAGCAATCATAAGCCAGATTCCATTTTTACGGGAAACTGTGGAGAACTATGTATTCCGTATTAAAGCTTTGCTTACAGCCAACAAATGTGCATCTGTATTTTCTATGGGTAATTTGAAAAACAAAGATTTGCATGGCGAGGATTTGGTTTCGCAAGTACGTCTATTTCAAATTCATAATTGCCAATATCAAATTTATAAGTTCATTTAATATCGATTATTAGACCAGTACATTGAGTGCCGCAACTGGACAAGATAGCGATGAGGAAATACCGGATGATGACGTTAGTGTTGATGAAACAATAATGGATAACGACGACACAGAGGATCGTAGTAAATCTTCTTCCAGAAGTAAATGTTTTTAAATGATATTAAAATGTATTTTTGCTTAAAAAAAACATAAATAAAAACAATATACTGATTAATACCCTGTTTATACCATATATGTACACTTGCTCAGTGAATCATTAATTTTGCGGAATATATTTCATTTGTTTGAGAAAAAAATCAAAGCAAAGTAAATTATAATCATTTTTTATGTGAAAATTTGTTGAAAATGATATAAAATGGTGGAAGGTTGTTTTTCTTGGAGTATAGAAAATCGTTTGTTGCCATAAATATATTAATCCCCCGATTATGGTTTACAACACATAAGTGTTGTGTTGTTGGATCTACAACACAACATACAACTGTTTTTGCGATTATGGTTTAGATGTTGTGTGTGTCACAGAGTTGTTTGTTATTCCTCATTCCGCATATTTCCTCAGAAATACATGGCTGCAAGCAAAAAACTGCCATGTTAAGCAATTCTTTAAGGAAGATGCACGCGTATGTTGCACCAACACTATATGATTGGAGCTAAATTACTACATTTCTATTGGCTCTCAAAGCAAATAAATAATTAAGTTCATATTTTTACAATTGTTAATAATTTTACTGGGCCTTCTAGTTCAAACCATGGCACAACTAATAAGGCAACCTTTTTCGTACAATAAGAACAACTTCAATAAAAATCACATGCATTTTGTTTTTGTACAACATCTGCAAACTGTCAAAAAGGCGCCACTTTTACATTTACAGAAGAGAGATGCACTGAGCTTACGCGGATTAGCTATCTCGTTTTGGCTGCCTTTCACCTCTGCAATATCTTGACAACCTAAAGTAGTCAGTTGATTAACGGTTTAGCTGATGAGGCTAAACCTTAGTTTAGTTGTACCATGGTTCAAACTATGTCGTCCATCCAGTATGTCTTCAACTTTCCTTTACACTGCAGTTACACGATCAAGTTTTGCTATCAAGTTTTCTTCACATACTGCTTGTCAAAATTCAATAAAATTGATAGCTGTGACGTAGGCTGCACGCAATTTCATAACAATTCGTTTTCAAGATGCCGTCAAGAAGAAAATTAAAAATAGCTTCTTGCATATTCTGCTAAACAAATTAAAGCAAAACCTCCTCTTCTATATTCTACATTAACTTGGGGGTTACACGATCAAGATTTGCCTTGCAACTTTTAATACATTCACACTTTTTTACTAATACACTCACAATTTTGAAAATTGATGCAAACTTGATGACAATTTTTGCTTTCCATAGAGAGCATCAAGTCAGAATCAAGAAAGCAGCTGACAACAATTTTTTTTCGTTCTGTCTGCAAATATTTTTTTGTTTCGTTTGAAAGTTGCAGTTAAAAGTGATAAAAATTAAACAGATTCAAGCTTAAAAATAGAAATAAAAATGTTTACGTGCAAAACCAACAAATTTTTTACTTTTACATTGATTGCCATTAAATTTATTAATTTTAAAAAGAGATATTTGTATATTATGATTATATTTAAATAGTTTAAAAAAAATATTGATTTAGAATCTGAATTAGTTTCTGGTGTACATTGCAGTTACATTTTATCACAAAAAAGTCTTTCTCAATTTTGGGGAAGTACAAATGGAACTAGAAAGCCCAATAACAATTATTAACAACTAGAAAAAAATTTCGAGCTATTTCCTGTGATAAATACGACTAAGCGCTATTGCTCATCACTACAAAACAACAACACGAAATGAGAAAACTGTAATTTTCGCTTTGTAATCAGTGGATTTGTACTACTAATATGTGGACTTGAGTCTACATATTAAGACGCGATATGCATGTTTTTTTGTTTCTCTAAAATCATTTTGGAAAGTATTTTAGCATTAAAATATGATCTTCGGCATTTTAGGTATTATGTTGTACTATTTTGAAGCACCTTGTAGTAAATTTGCTGTCGTACTTTTTGGGCAAAGTTCTCTCAATAATACACAAAAAACACAAAAGTACGGGAACACCAAAAACCACATTTATGCACAAAAAAATAGCATATGATATATTTTGATGCTGTAATGAAGATTAAAACATATGTTTTTGAAAAGTGAATTGTTTTTCTGTACGCATTTAGATTTTAAAGTGCTTTGCAGGTACTCTTAGGGGCTGTTCACAAATTACGTACAAAACTATCTAATAGAAAAACATCAAAATTGTTATGTTGGCTGATTCAGTTGAACTGTTTTCTTTGTTATTGTTTATTTTTTGCAACCGCTGACTGTTTAACTACTCGCACAAACTATCAAGAAGAACCATAATATTTCTCTCTCAACAGCTCTCTCACTCACACGAACCTTGAGTAAGGGAACAGTTTACGTGCAAATTGGGATCCCGCAGGCTTCCAACATTTAGTACGGAAACAATCTTAGTATTACTGAGTACTTTTCAAATTGCAAAAATTAACTTAAGTTTTGTTTTTTAAACGTTAGCAACCAAACTGCTGTTGCCAGTTGTCAAGAAGTTATTACATTATTAGTTGTCATCTCTAATTACTGCAGTTGGCAGTGCCACCCACTACGTTTAGGTTAGGTTGATTAAGCCAGTATAGACACTTAAGCCAGTATAGGCTTGTTGTGCGCTCCGTACGTTTAAATATCAGACTTTCAAGTAATTTTGTCAACAGCCGTTTTTTGGCAGTTGCATATTTTTTAAGCGAAAAATCGAAAAGTAAAGTGAATTTAATGTTAAGAACTAAAAGTAATATACAAATAAAAATTTTTTGTTGACAGCATTTCATTTTTTAAACAGAAAAATATTTTATTTTTTAACAAAATAAAAATATTGTAAATATTCTGTCAAAATATCATTTTCGATAGTTTTTTGGCAGGCGACTAATGAGCGCAAGCGATAAATAATGGATATTTAAAAAATTTTAGGTAAAAATATTCGCAAAATACTCATTTCAAATACATAATTTGTGCAAAAAAAGACACTTGTATTTAGGTAATACCATTTTACAAACTTAAAACATATGTATGTGCATAAAAACGTAATGTTACATATTTAAATAATAGTTACTTAAATTCGGTTTATAAATACAAGGTTCTTAATATATGTAACTAAATACTTATACAATTTAATATAAAAACAAGTTTTATGAAATTTAATTTAATTTGATTGAGTTTAAATTAATTAATTTTTATTATTCGAACTTTGTATTCTATAATTACATATTTTGTATTACGATTATTGTTGTGATGAATATTAATTAAACAAGACAAGCTAGCGGACAAATAGTTGTTTCGAAGTCGTCATACTTCTCATCAGCACCCTTCTCATTAGTACTTGAACTCAGAGGCTCATATCTCTAAAGCGACACTCATGTCACTCAGCCACCCAAGTCGTTGTATATTTCTATTTAAATTTTAATTTTATAAAATTTAGACAGAAAATGTGCAACAGCTTAGAAACACGAGCCTCTCTGTTTTCAAGGACGGGTGCTGATGAAAAGTGTGCCGGCTTCAAACAGCCAGTTGTCCCCAGCTAAAGGTCTTTGATGTTTTCTTCGACTAATGTTAGTCACCACAATAATATTATAGAACAAACTTGAGCCCGACAAACGTAATGCAAAATATTTATCGAGTTTATTTAAAAGGTGCTTCGGCAGTCACAAAGGTTAGAGCTTTTTAAGTTGTTTTTACTTTTATACAAAATAGTTCATGTTTACGTTTAATAGTTTACACCCTCATTCGAAAAACTATTTCAGCATTTATTTGGAAAATTTGTCAAATAACAGTTTATTAAACCTAGATCTTATTAAAGTTTTCCGTCTTTTTCAGCCCTCTATATGCCGCCGACATTTCGTTGATGCTAACCAACTCGTCAGTAGATTCGAAAAATGCTTAAAAGAATATTTAAAACTTAACTGCTTATTCCATAATTCCCATGAACACAATGAGAATCAGAAATGTTCAAACAAACCTTCAATACGGAAAACATTTTTTCTTCGTGTTGCCACTTTGCTTCACAACCTCTATACAACGAAATCCCACTGTTTTACCACGATTTGTATTCTTGAAAGTATGAAAAAGAAAAAGTGTTTTGAATATTCAAAAATGAATTTAAAATGTTAGATCTCAATATAGGCCTTATTACAAATTGTGGTAACCCATGACAACTGGTTGCTTAGAGGCTGTGAAGAAAAGTAAAAGTGTTGTAAAACGAAGAAAAAATGCTTTCGTTTTGAACATTTCTGATTCTCATTGTGTTCATGGCAGTTATGGAATAAGTAGTTGGGTTTTCTTATACATATTTCATTCCGGCAACACTATATACATATGTACATTAATGTTCCATTATCAATACTACTCGACTTGGAATTATAACGCCAGAGTAGTAGATACTTATTTTTCAATTTTCAATTTGTAACGTTGTTAGAAAATATACTTTTTATAAATATACAAGTCGTGCATTTTTTCAATACGAAACTCTAAGCCAAACACTCTTTCAAGTTTTTTTCGAGTATACTGATGAGTTGATTAGCATCACGGGATGATGTCGGCGGCATATAGGCGGCTGAAAAAGACTGAAAACATTAGTAAAGTATATTTTTAGACCTTAAATATTATGTTGCAATAGCAAATAAATAATTGTACGTATTGTACAGAAATTTATAGAATAAGAACTTAATAAACCTAAAATAAATTTTATGAATAGGACAGTAATTATTTCTGATCCTATTATAGGACAAATTATTTAGTCTACTTTTTATTCTTAAATATTGTTTTACTATTCGAGCTTAATGTTCTTTCTTTTTCTTATTTACGGACATTTTATTTGCATTATTTTATGAAATTTTCGTTTCTACAACAAAAGGTAACATTTTCCTTCTTTTTTTTTTGCACAAAAAATGCAGGAGAGTTTTATAATTTTTTTTTTATTTTTCATTTATTTATGGTTATTACGTTTTCTTTTGACCTTAATCTCACTAAAATTCTAAATCCCGCATTTTAGGAAAAATATGTGCAAAACAATTACGTAACTTTTTTTTTTAGAAATAAAAACGACATTAGATTATAGGTTTGATTCTGAATAAGCTTTAATTAGAGTCGGGAGAAGATTCTCTGAGGTCATGTTACCGCCGGGAGGAGAAGTATATATGTAACTATTTTCAATAGCGGTTTTCACACTTCGTATTATATTTAAAATACTTTTAAATATAATACTATTTTAAACTTCTAAGTGTGAGCGACTTTTTGTTTGGTTATGTAAAAAAGTTGAAACAGCTGACTTTTGTTTAGATATTTTACCGCCAAAAGTATACAAAAGAATTTTTCAATTGCCGTTTCGTAAAATATTAAAAGAAATATAATCTAAAAAAAAAAAATGCCTAAGGAAACAGCGAAAGAAAAAATTATTAACAATTTGGTTCAAAATGCCATTGATCAAATGGAAGTCAATGAAATGATGAAGTGCAAAGGTACATATGTATATTTATTTATTAACAAAAAGTAAATGTATCTCTCAGTAGATAGTTACAGGAACAATATTGTTGAGCATATCTTGGACGAGGTTATCGATGACGTTATTTTAGTCGCATCGTATCGTCGCGGAATGTTTAGTTCAGTTCCGAAATCAATGAAGTGGTCCTTAGATATTTTAACTGGACTAGATGACAACAGATTTTTACAAATACTACGAGTGAGCAGAATTCAATTCCATTCTCTTGTTGTTTTAATTTCGGATTAATATTTTCACCTTATTGGTCTTTTCCATTGCAAATTTAAGAAATGTTTACAATTCACTTTATTATATGCAAGCAAAAAACAATGTGGCGACAAATCTGTCAGCTGTTTCATACTTGTAAATTTTTTATTTTTTTTTAATTTTTTTTTTTTTTAATACAAACACAAAACTGCGAAGCTTTTTGCTTGTCTGCAGAAACACCCAGAGCCTTCGGCAGGAATCGAACCTGCGACATCGAAGACTCTTGGTAGAGCACTCTACCAATTCATCCATCGAGGCGCTCATCCACTTACTACATTTAGTAAATCTACAACTGTTTTTGGCATTTTAATTATAAAGGTTTTAATTTAGTAAATTAAAAATTTATGAGATTTGTTGTTGCCGAGTTTCAAATTTATCAAGATGTATTAAAATAACTCCAAGATCTACAATAGCACTTTAATACGAAGCGTGAAAACCGCAAATATTTTATCTATGTATTGTTGTTGTGTTATAGTTTGTGCAAAAACATCAATAAAAAATAAATATATATATATATATATATATATATATATATATATATATATATATATATATATATATATATATATATATATATATATATATATATATATATATATATATATATATATATATATATATATATACACATATACATATATATACACACATATATATATATACATATATAGATATACATATTTTTTATCGTGAGTGTCCTACGCTGGTAATGCGTGAAATCGCGTGATTAATAAATGAGTAATTGAAAAATTCTAGCTAATGAGGTGTGTTACGTGAGCAGAAAAATAATAAAAAATTATGTACGTTCATGATCATGCTTATACCTGATCATGAACGCACATGCCGTGATCAAAAAAAAAAAAAAAAAACTCACATCTCTAACAATACCGTTTCATTGCAGCTTTGAGTTTGTTCTCCATTCGTTTCCATTGTTCCCATTCTAATTTCAGTTCTTTACTTCTTGTTTTTAACTCTGCCTCCTCTCTCTTCAAATCATTATCTCGTTGTTTTTGCTTTAAACGTGATTTGCGACTAGCTTCATTATTTTTCGCTCGCTCTAGAACTTTTTCCTGATCACTTTCACTTAAATCCTGAATTTGCCATTGAGCTGGTACATCGCTGTGTGTTTTTGCAGGCCTTCCACGACCTCTTCTTTTTGTAATTGGCTTGGAAGTATTTGAAGTTTTATTTGAAATAGAATCCTCACTGAAGAGACTGCTAGGTAGAGAGAAATCGCTGTCATCCATTTCGGATCTAATCGATTTATCGATTTTGGAGAGCTTGGCATTATTTAATCGACGTAATGTTTACAGAATCTGCAGCTGTTGTACTTATTGCTATGTCATCGTTGAACTGAAAAGAGAAGAGAAATTTTGCATCAAAAAAAAAAAAAAAAAAAAAACAAAGTACATACATACATACATATATACAATATGAAAGCTTAGACTAAGAACAATTTGAGCAATTTTTTTCTTTCATTTTTATTTAAGTAAAGATTCTTTTTTTAATTTGGAGTAAAAATTAATCAAAAATTCAAACGTGCATTAATTTTTTTTTATGTAAAATTATAGGGTGGTCATCTTGTTCATAATATTTTAGATTTATTAAACTCTTATTTGACAAATTGTCCACACATAGACATACATATGTCTAATAAGATCCTAATAAGCCTGAAATATTTCTTGTGAATAAGGGTGATATACGGTAGAATAGTGAAATATGTAGTTAAAATCTCGAACAAATCAACCGGATTTCAGCAAACCTGTGCCGCTCTGAAAAGTTAACTTCCTGATCAGAACGTAAGTAAGTATATGAAAATATTTGAATATTTGAAAATATTCTTGCTCAAAAAGTGGCAATTACAGTACTTTAAAAAAAAAATTGTGCGGCACTGAAATCTAATTTTGTTTGGGTTATGGTATTGTCCACTCTTCAATTATATATGTATGGATGTTGTGTGTTACAAAAGGCTATGATAGCTTTCACAATCATTAAAATGAATTTTTGTCGTCTAGAATGTTTCCTTAAGCCACTTTCTACGAATCAACAAAAAGCTCTTACACACAAAACAATTTAGCACTGCCTGTGAACTTTGAGCTGATCGGCACAAATTAAGGGAAAATTTCCTTTTTATGTGATGAAAAATAAGGCAATAAAATAAATTGGAGATGTTATTACCAATTTAAAATCCGCTTCATTTTTAAATTAATTCAAAATTCAAAAAAGTTAATTACCCCTTGAATATCTCGATTAATTATTTTAGTGATTCTATTATATTTTGAACGAATATGCTTTCAATAAAGTAAATCGGCTTCTATTGAATTGTTTTATAAAAAAATTTTTATTTATTTTTATATTCGAATAAAAAGCGGTTCACAAGAATAAAAAACCAAGGAATTTTATTCGAACATACATATACATACTAGCCTAGTATACTTTATATACTTTCTGATGCCATTCCCTAATACATACATACATAGATATATACATATGTACAAGCCACCAATAATCGATGAAACACTAAAATTGGCACAAAAAATGTGTTCGAATGCATTTATGTAATTGTTGAACACAGCAACGAAGACATTTTTAATTTTATTCGAAAAAAATTTTTGTAGTAAAATTTTACTTTCGTTTCTTTAAAAATGTTGATCATTATAATTTTACCACAAAAAAACTGTATTCTCAATCTGGAGAAAGTAAAATCCAACTAATTAAAAATGGGAGACTGTAAAAAAGTCCAACTAAAATATAGTATGTATATTAAATGCCCGTTCCTCTAAATGCGATTGAAGTTTTCTTAAAAGCAACAAAAAATTGTTGTTGCTTTTATTACAAATATACGAAAGAAAACTTCGTTTGCATTTAGAGGAACAGGCAATAATACTTAAAAAGCCCAATTTTTATTATTTGAACTTTTTGTCACTGGTTGCGTGGTGGCGCAAAATAAAACCAAAGTGAATGTTCCAATTTTCTAAATTGAACAAGATCGTATGCACTTGAACCAATGATTAAACAGTATTTCTGTCATGAAAGTTTATGGTGGGTAGAGGTGGGAGTATTCGTGAACTTAGCACGCACGGTTCCACACGATATCTTTGCGACAGTAAATCTGATTTCTGCGTGTTCGCTTTGTGTTGAAAAAATGGCATTGAAAGGCTTAAGGTATATAATAGCTGTGATCCCGTACTCAACATTGGGAGCCCGCCCATACCAAAACTGTACCCGTACTCAAAATTGGCCCAAGTGAGAAACCCGTAAACTGAGAACAATCATGAATTTCTCCCAATAGACAAAAACAGCAAAGTACGGGAACACTAACAACCACATTTCTATTCCAAAAATAATAGATGGTATATTTTGATGCTGCATATGTATACCTATATAAATAAATGGAGTGACATCAGGAACAACGTTCATTGACTCAATGAGCTTTTATCACCAGATTCACCATTTTAGGTGATATTTATTGAAAGGCCTGTTTGCGCTATCGAAAAACGGTTTTGATTCTTAAAAACTTCTTTGATTAGCACAACGGGACCTTCTACTATCCAAGTGGGCCAGTTTCACCACTAGTAGCCCGTGAAACATAACTTTTCTTATACCACCAGATTCAGGTTTCGGTATAAATTGTTTTAGCTCGCTTAAGGTGAAATTTCGTTAAAAAAAAATATTGTATGTATGTATGTATGTTCTTCGAGTCTGAACGTTCTTTTATCACTTTTGGTGTGTAAATGTTTTCTAGTCCGCTTTTGGTTGAAATTTCCTGCAGAGGTTTTGGCTATTTCATCAGTTATTTATGGACGGATATCGGAAACATTACGAGCTTTGAGGCTAATTTTTATCAAATGTGCTAGCAGAAATTGGTTTAGCTACTTTACTAATATCAATGCTTGTTTACTTTTATGCGGGAGGGGCACATTGCATATGGAGACACCACTCCGGCCCATTCCCAAAGGTTTTCCCTAACCTTGCGTACAAAGAAAGCGTTATGATGGCTATGCAAGAGTTAAAAGCTGAAAATATAAATTGCATTAACAATCGAATATTGAGACTATACATACATAATTACCAATGTCCACCGGCCATAAGGAACTCTGTGTCTAAAAATATGGAGTACAGTAAATATTAATGTACACTTACCAACTCACGTCAATTTCCAAATTACTTAGCGTATGAAATAAACAGCTGTAGCAAAATTGTTTGGGATAATCGAACGTCGATACCAGGTAGACTTATAAGCCCAGCTGACTAATGCTTTTACCCTGAAGAACTGTCAAAATGCCAAACACAAACGCGAACAAATGGGTGTCACAGTTACAACATTTCTACCAACAATGCAAATGAAATGTTTGTTGCTGTTGTATTTGTTATAGTTGTGCGGCTACCTGGTATCCAAGAGCCTTGTTTGGGATGCTAATTGGGGTATTGCCAGGGAAAAACTAATGCAAAAACGGAGCTGTATAACAAATTGAAATTTCCAACTCTAGTAATGGACGAGAGTCGAGAAATTAGTTTTAATAAATGCCAAAATATTAAATAGAAAAGCATAATAGTAAAAGCCTATTTTTCAGATAAAGTGAACAATAAAAATTGCTATTAATAATTACTTTTATCATAATAATGAAATTATATTGTTTGAAAAAGACTAAAGAGAAAAAAGTACATAGTAATGGCGGAAATATTGTAATTTTTTTTTTATTTCCTTTGTAGTTCACTATTACGAGAACGCGCTTAGACGGAAACATAAGTCGTGCTGAACTAATACCCAGGTAAGAAGTGCTGACTTTTTTACCTAAATAAAAAACAAAGTAAAGGAGAAAAGTTCGATTGAGACTTCTTTCACTGGCTATTATGCCACATATTGAAGAAGAAATAAATTAAATTGAAATTGTTTGACCAAAAAAAATCAGAGATTTACTATCATCTTATCGATGTTGAACCTGTTTGCGGGTTTGCATAAATATGTATGTATATTTAAAGGCGAAACAATTTTTAAAATAAACTGTTAGATAAAAAAAGAGCAATGCATAAAAACTGAACTTAGTGTTTGTTATAAGAGTCAATTCTGAAAGTTATTGGTGGTTATTCGGTGCTGGTGAAGTGAAACTATACATACCTGTAGAAAACAAGAACAAAATTACAAAAAATACAAACAAATTGTTTTTGTCTTTCATACAAAATTTACCGTTTACTAGTGAGAGAGATGCGCGTGGGAATTTGTCTCGTTGATTTTATTCTCGCAATGTATGGAAAACATAAACAATCCTTCATGGAAAGGAAAGTTTCACGCGTTTTTCAGAATAGCCACCATTATTTAAGGACCCTAATTGTTTTCTGTCTAACTTTTCAGCCATGTACATATGTCACTGATATTTCTAGTCGTCAGTAGACTTGAAATAAATTTAGGAAAACAGTGAGAAATCGAAAATAAATTGTGCAAACAAAATCTCAAAAATAATAGAATAAAGTAGTGAATTTCAAAGCAATCACTTAAGGTGGTTTTCTCGTCTAGTGACCAGTTGATTTACACCAACTCCTATTTGGTTGTTTGAGAGTTAGTTGTTCGACCAAAGTAAAATAGTGTGATAACACCGAAATATTGGTCAAAATGTAGTTTTGTTTTTCAAAAATACAATTTACTATTTTTATTTTGAACACTACGCTAACAAACTTTTACAGGAGGAGAAATTCGCAGCGCCTTTTTTATAAGCACTATTATCCTGAAACCAAAAATACATATATTTTTGGTCCTCGAGCACTTTCAATAGAGAAATCCATTTTTATTAGTGTTTCAAGATATTGAGTGAATGAAGTCTAAAGAAATAGCAAGTGTTTTCACGGGGTCATCTTGATATTTTGAAATAATTAACGATATCTTCCTTGTACAGTGTTGCATGTTCTTTTAGTTGAATTAAAACAAAAAAATTTCAAGTTTTTCCTCATGTTGTCTATGAGAGATACATACATACATGCATAAGCATGCATGTACATTTATTTGATAATTTTTTTCATCGTAAAGATTTTTAACTTTTATATACTGTTTACGATTTAATATACATATTATAGCTTTTAAATACATTTATAAATTAAAAACGTATATTGCTGTAGTAAATATGACTTACAATAACGTTGTCTACATTAAGAGCAATATAAACATATTTTTTTTCTTTTGTTCTTTTAAAATCATTTAGGAAAATATTTTAGTAGAAAAATATATATATATATATTTTTTTTTTGGTAAAACATACGACCCATAAAAAATAAGAAAAGAAATTGTTTTAAAATTTGAGAGGTAAGAGTTAAATGTAGCACTTTATGAATGAAAAATAATTTTTAATATGTATATTTAAATATAAAACAAATTAATAAAAACAGATACATAAACAAGACTAAAAAAAAACTCATAATTATAAAAGAGCATAATATTTATAATTTCGTACTCTACGAGTAACGTTTGTTTAAAGGTATGTATTTAAAATATTTTCATCATTTCTTAACAGCTAACAACAACTTATAGTATATAATTTATAATGGCATGGCATTCTCATGATCAGTGATAAATACTACTTAGTTTAGGTACGTGTGAGTAGAGAAGAAATAAAACTTGTGAGCTTTAAAGAAATTGAAATCTTCTAATAGCCAACAAGGATAATATTAAGGTGATGGTGTTTCACTGGTCATTTCGAAATTGATAATATTGACGTTTCATTGCAGCTTTAAGTTTGTTCTCCATTCTCTTCCATTGATCCCATTCCGATTTTAGTTCGTCATTTCTTATTTTTAACTCTGTTTCCTCTCTCTCCAAAGCATTATCGCGTTCCTTGTGCTTTAAACGCGATTTGCGACTGGCTTCATTATTTTTTGCACGTTCTAGAACCTTTTTCTGCTCAGTTTCACTTAAATGCTGAATTTGCCAACGATCTGGTATGTCACTATGTGTTTTTGCCGGCCGTCCTCGACCTCTTTTTGTTGTAATTGTCGTGGAAGTATTTGAAGTCGTTGCTATTGATGAGGCAGGCGAATTTGGTGCTGTGTTCATAAAACTAGTTTGATTTGAAACGGAATAGATACTGTAGGGAGTGTTAGGCGGAGAGAAATCATTTGTGCTGTCATCCATTTCGGATTTAACCGAGACACATTTTGGAGAACTTGACATTATTAAATCGAAGTAAATAGTTTTTATAGAATCTGCTGCTGTTGCTGTACCCATTGTTATGTCATCGTTGAACTAAAAAGAGAAAACAAATTTTTATTTCAATGTACCACAATAGCACAAAATAAAAATAAAAAAAACAAATTCGGTAATAATAAAATTACAAAAGGAAATTTAACCTCAGTTTCCGACATGTCATACATGATTTGTTATTGTTATACTTCATATATATAATTTTTATTTGATCCTTTTAATTATGGAATAAACTAATTTATACAGCTTCAGATGGTTTTTAATATAAAAATTTAAAATAAATTTTTATATTAAAAACCATCTGAAGCTGTATAAATTAGTTTATTCAATTGTTATACCTACTTCAAATAAGAAAAATTTGAGAAACATGTTTTTCAATTTAAACAAAAATTATTCCAATCAAAGTGTACTTTGTGTATTAAGTTAGTTGCATTTACCTTATTGAATATATTTTGTTCTATTCATTTATTTAATATCAATACAATGCAAGCTTTCATGGTCAATATACATATAATGTATTTTGAATTTACAACAATGCAGCGGAATATAATATTTATACTAGTGAGAAAAAAAGAAATAAAATTAAATTAAAATATTGTTCGTTGAGCGCCTCGATGGATGAATTGGTAGTGCCCTACTAAAAGTTCCCGAGGTCGTAGGTTCGATTCTTGCCCAAGCCTTTGGGTGTTTCTTTAAATTATTATTTTTTAACTACGGCTTGCATGGATTATATATATATGGATTATATATATATATATAATAATATATATATATATATATATATATATATATATATATATATATATATATATATATATATATATATATATATATATATATATATATATATATATATATATATATATATATATATATATATATATATATATATATATATATATATATATATATATATATATATATATATACATATATAACAGCTACAGCTGTTCAGCGAAGAAATTGAAGTGCAGAGTAGAATTTATATGCACCTTTGTCTAGACACTAAAGTCTCATAGGTACAAAGAATATTTAACACAATAAGAAGTCAAACTGCGGTTTTAATTTTTATTAGCGGTTCTCACTCTTAATACTAATTTTACCACTCTGCTATATTCACTACGATTTTTACCACAAAGCTCGAGTGACTTTCTTACCTCAAAGTCTGCATGTTCTTGCAAATATTCTAAAACTTGCTGAATTTCTTTATCTGTCCACCTTTTGTTGTGAATTTTGTCACGTTTTCTCTTCACCAGTATATTTTTATTTGTTTTTTCCATATTTTTTATTTTCTCAACACAAAATTAAGTTTTGCCGGCAAAACGATTCACAGCAGAGAATATCTGTGATTCCCAGTAATTTTTTACAATAGCGGTTCTCACTCTTGATAGTAAACTCGGTTGCACATTTGGTTAAAGTAGCAGATTTGATTAAAGTACTATGCTTGTATGTTAAAAAATTTAACAACAGCATATTAAAAATTTTGTATAGAAATTTCCATACAAAATTTTTAATATGCTGTTATTAAATTTTTTAACATACAAGCACTAGTGTTTACTCCACTGCAGCAACAAAATGTACTGAACTTTTATTTTCTACGCTGTGATTAAAAAATTAAACAAAAAACTTTAAGGTGAAGTTACATGGCCCGCTTTAGACGCGTCCACGCTTTTCATGCTTTTTATACGTTTTACGCGTTCTATGGGTTTCATACTACAAGTTACATACATACAACGCTTCATACGCGCCATATTTTGTTGTTTTGATCAGCTGTTGTGCAAATATTTTTAGCATACAAAACAAATATTAACAAAATGGAAAGTGAAATTGAAATTTTAAACGAATTAATGGACTTTATAGAGTTCATAAACAGATAAAGAAATTCAGCAAGTTTTAGAATATTTGCAAGAACATGCAGACTTTGAGGTAAGAAAGTCACTCGAGCTTTGTGGTAAAAATCGTAGTGAATATAGCAGAGTAGTAAAATTAGTATCAAGAGTGAGAACCGCTAATGTTTACTAAGGCTTTTTGTTTGATTTTTTAATCACAGCGTAGAAAATAAAAGTTCAGTACATTTTGTTGCTGCAGTGATGTAAACACTAGTACTTTAATCAAATCTGCTACTTTAACCACATCTGCAACCGAGTTTACTATCAAGAGTGAGAACCGCTATTATCTTATAGAAACGTGTATAAAAAGCGCTGTACAAATGTATAAAATACCATATATTATGAACGTATATGCTCTCGTATTACATGTTAAAATAACAAAGAAGTAAGAAACAATATGTGGAACTCAATCAATTTTGTGCGAACAAAAATTTAAACTATTTGTTATCACAGTTTAGTCAATTAATTGTTCAGTATTAATTCTACTCTTTGAGCTGTAAACTTAATTAAGCCATAATAATTTAAAATAAAGTTGTAGGTCAATACAAGCTGACTGGGCTTATTTTGCTCTCCCAAAAAGTGGTACCCCAAACAAGTTTCAAAAACAATTTGTCTGCACAGAAAATTTGTTCGGAAAAAATGGTTGATTTCAGTAATAGGAATGTATTAATATTAATGTAATTACCTGGTCAATAAAATCAATAACTTTTGGTGTATTGATTTCAGACTGTTGAGATAGAACATTATCTTTGCATGACTTAGTATCCAACCGAAGTTTGCGACGTTTTTCTAGCATGTGTTGGCTGGTTTGTGAATTGTTACGCTTCAAGTGATTGGTGGTCAAGGAATTTGGTTCCTTAGCGTTATTACTGTCCTCATTAACATAATCAGATGAATGAAAGGTATCTATCGCATCACTCAATTCACATTCTTCCATTTTAATTGCTGCAGCCTCATCCGATGTTGTGGCAATGGTTGAATACTTAGGTAGTATATGAGGCTCTGCCTGCGAAATTTCGTGTATAAGGTTTTGAGATGAAGTTTGTGATTGTGGATATCCAGACGAAAACATTATCTCGGTTGGTTGCGAATTAATGAAACAATCGTCCAGGGTAAAATCTTTGCTGATGCTATTTAAGTCGACTGCCTCTTCAGAATTGAATTGTGTCGTGCCAAAACTAGAACTTTCTATGTCATCGGGTGATAAAAAGTCATTGAATTCAGTGTAGGGTGCAACTTTGAATACTTCATCGGTTAAGTCAATATTTGCCATATTATTATTATTATTGTTGTTGTTGTTGTTGTTGTTATAAGATATATCGTTGTTGTTATTATTATGTAAAATTGTTTCTAACATCATTTGTAACTCCATTTGATGCTGTTTTATTTGTTTATCCTCGTCTACTTCACTCAACTGCTGTTGTAGATGTAGCTGGGGTTCCACTTCCAACGTTGCCGTTTTCTTATGCTTGCTACTATTTTCCATCAACAGATTTATATCAAATTCAAAATTGTCTAACGTTTCTAAAAACTTGTCCACTTCGTTTCCTGTTTCGCTGCTGAGGTTGTTATTGTTGCTGTTGTTTGTGTTGCTGTTGTTGCTGCTGGTGTCGTTGTTGATATTTAAAAGATTAGTTGTTGTAACTGATGTAGTTGATGCAGTCGCTTCTTGTAAGTATTCTAATTTATTTAAAAATAGAATTGAAAAAATAAAAGAATTAGTTAAGGCTGATCCAACAATATTTTATAATTACAAGTGTTGATTAAGTACAAGACAAACGTTAAAAAATTAAAATGTTTTTGTCTTGTAGTAGCTAAAATGATTTTTCATGTCCCAAATAAACACGGCCTTTAGGAATGTTAGTTAAACCACTATTTCTGTTATCAATTTAACATTGCGCTGATAATAGAGAAACTAAAAAAAAACACTATATTTCGAAAAGATGTTTCTGTTACAAAAGTAAAGCATACTTTTGAGCTGTTCACGCAAAAATGAGACAATTAGGAAAAAAAAACAAATTCGAACACAACTACAAACAAAACAAAATTATTGCGAAATTCAACAAATATTTTTTTTCTTCAAAACTATCTTTAGGGACTTAATTTTATTAAAAATAAGCTTTTTTTTTTGGTCTCTTAATAAAGAATTGTGGATACTTATTAAAAAACCTACTTTTTACAATAGGTACCTATTATTTATTTTTCCATGTAAAATTAGTTTTGAAATGTGTGTAGGTACGTATGTACATATGTATGTATGTATTTCCAAATTTATTTTATTTTTTATGAATACCGGTGCTAATGTTTATTACGCTCTTATTTGACGATTTTTTTTTACCTACTTACAATATTTTTCAATGAAAATATGAATGTCTGTAAGCACGTACATACATACATACTATGTATGTATGTACATACATACATACATGCATATAAAGTAGGTATAAATGAAACCAACATATAAGGTCTAGGAGTTTAGAAAAGTATTATTCTAAGGTAATACATTTCAATTGGTTCTTATAGTAAATAATAATTCGATTCATTTTTTAATACCTGTGGGTATACAAAAGTTCATTATTTTTCTACGTAGGTACATATACATACATATATGTATGTATATAATATTCATGTACATACATATGTATTTAAGGCATTTGTATGTGCATATTTATTACCATATGCATGTACATATGTATGTATGTACATTACTGGAGATCCTGCAAATTAATAATATTTTTTATTACGTAGTAGGTACACATACGTATTTATATACCTATGTATGTATGTTTACATTAAATTAAAAAATTAATTCATTCAAATGAAGATATAATTTTGGTCAAAGTACCAAACGGACTTCTTCTGGCAAACTACAAAATTTCAATGTTGTGAAGGGAAAAAAGTCGGACGAAACAAAACTGTGCATGATTCATTTTTATACAAAAAGAGTGTACATATCCATACATAGATGCCATTTGCACACATTTACATACATATGCACACATATTGTGTGTTTTTCTTTAATATAAAAACAGAGAAGGAAAAATAATTATGAGAGAAAGAGAGCAAGAGAGTAGGCATTTATTTTTAGTACTCATTATTTACTCGCCGTTTTGTATCTCCAAAGTATGCAAAATGTGTTGTCGGTACATATTCGTGTGTGTTCACATGAATGTATGCAACATGTGCCTGAAGCATGCACAGACATGAATGTTTTGATTCAACAAAGCGAGTAGAACAGCTGATGAAAATATAAAATAAACGTTCAAATAAAGGATGATGTTTAATTGTTTACAACTTTTAATGTAAAAGACAAAAAAAAAAATGACTACATATGTATTTGAAAAGATGTTTTCTGAAATTTGCTTATGGCTTAATCTTAAGTTAAATCTGAAGTTTAAATTTTAACTTTATCCCTATGAAGCATACAAAGTTGTTCCAGTAGTTTCTTTAGGAAGATGTAAGCTTTTAGAACAAATCGATTGTCTGTGTTATGGAAACATGACATACATATGTATGTACATACATACTTAGGTACTTTTTACCAAATTCTGCTTCACATTGCACACATATGTATGTATGTACATGTGTATAGATGTATGTATGTACCTAAATCCTATAAACATGGGCTTGGGGACGTGCGAAAACAATGTTGGGTATTCTTTAGTGCTTTAAATGAAACAAATAAATGTATAATACATCTTATAGTACATACATATGTACATACATACATACATAGGTATGTAAGTCTATGTAAGAATGCTTGCATTAACTTTCGCTGAAAATCAAAAAAATATATGTATGTATATATTTATATATGTATACATTTAAGTGATTTGCACTTTTTCATTAAAAACAAATTTAAATTTGTTATTAAAAAATTAAACAGAAAAATCTAATTTTTAATCCATTGTGAACAAAAATTTTAAATGTTTAAAATACGTAAATACATGAAAAATGCTTTACCTCACTTTGCGCAGAAGATAAACCTTTCGCTAGCACGTTTACTTTACCACTAATAAAATGTGAGCAAATCATCATATTTTTAATAACAGAGAGAATCTTCAATCAAAGAGTACGAGCAAACCTATAAGATTTTTTTATGTGCTAAAGAGAGCAACGGAGCAGAGAAAATTTGTATCTTACAGAACAATAATGTTATTGCACAAGGTGTTTTTCTCTTGGTGTTAGCAGATAATAAGTCTCAAAGATCAATTGCTAGGTTTGTAGCTGGAGAATCCCCACTTGATGTTAAAACCGAAATGTTACAAATGCTTTTGTTCTTATTTTTATTCATTCTTTTTTAGGTTCGCTGAAGCCTATTGATCTCTTTTTAGCAATTCTTCGGCCGCGATAACAAATTAACAGTTTAAGGTGTGCAAGAGAGATAAACAAATAGTTTAAATTAACAGTTTCAACAAGTGTCATTCATTTCCTCTTTCTTTCAAATACATGCATGTGTATAAAATTTAACATTTCATTTGTGTCGTTGAACATTTACTTGCATCTGTATGCCAGAATTTGTTTACGTATGTGTTTATGTTAGAATTGTAATGCAGACTTGATTTTTGTAGTTTTATTGTGAAATTAATTTCCTTTGATGGGGGAGGAAAGGTGTGTATGATATTTTAATTTTTGTAAGATAGTCGGTCAGCTTTTTACCTCTACATTCATTGTCTTCATTTTTTGAGTACTTGTCCTCGAAAAAATTGATAGTACGGGAAAGTCATACTTTTTACGTCTTATTAGCTATTATGGTTCTTGAACATCTAGAGTTCGGAATAGATTAAACGAAATTCGAGTGTTTTTTTTTTTTTTTTTTTGGTATATTATGAAGATTTCAAGAAAATTTTAAGCACCTGGTTTCAAAATAAAAGCCATTTTTAGTTGTTTAATTTTTATAAAATATGGAAATTTCTTTCTCATGATTCAATGCATAAGTGTATAATTTTGAAATGAAATGTTAACACCGGTATTCGTAAAATTTAAAATGCTGTTCAAATATATTTTAGGAAAAATTTTATATGAAATAATTTTTCTAAAACGTATTTAAACTACATTTTATTTTTTATGAATACCATCATAAGAGTTTTCAACTGTTTTAATTTAGGTCCAAACATGAACCTTTTTAAAAAATATTTGCTGTCTGTTTTTAAAAAGGTTCATTTTTGGACCTAAATTAATACATTTCAATTGGCTCTTAAAGCAAATAAATAATCAAGTTCATACTTGAGTTTTCAACTGTTCCAATATGTATAGCAAAAATTCGAAACGTTCGGGGTTCACTTGCCTGTTCTGTACTCTTGTAATTAAAGTACATTTGTAGGTTTTAAAAAACAGAGCCCAGACATTTACTCCTGGTCCACCAACCTCTTGGTCATGGGCTGGGAGAAAACCCGGACTGATATGGAACTATTATTTCGCCTGCCGTCTTACTGCACAAGATTGCAAGCAGAAGTTTGTGTAATGTATAACGGAACTCAAGGAAATAGGATAAGACAGGGCTCATGCATAAATATGCGGATATAGTATGGTTATTAGAGTGATCTCACCTGAGAGGGCCATGCGACAGCCTATAAAAATGAGAGAACAAACTCTGTAGCATCAAGAACAAAGAAGATAAGGCACATAACCTTGGCCTGGGAGAAACCTTCAACGATGTTTAAGGGATGGACACACCAAGTTCATTCAACCCTCTGAAATGGTAAATTCATACGATTCTCTATAAGAATCCTGGATTCTCTATAAGAAATCCAGGTGAGAAAGAAACGAAAATTATTATGTTCTACTCAACATAATTGGTGTGATAGGAGATCACTCAAATCTACTGGCGGCACATTTATAACGCATAGAAATGCGGAAGGTGATGGGTGCAGAGCACGTCTGAAGAATATGGAACATTCAGTCATATTCTTACAAATACGGTCCTGCTACATATGTACATATGTATATTGAAAGCAAGCCGCTTATTTTAAAGACATGACCTAATTAAGGCACTTGCGCTGGAGGAAATTGACAAATTTTGTTCCTAACACAAAATTCCATAGGTTAGTCTTAGTATGTCGAATGACATGTGTAGTTAAACCCTTCCATTCAACCTAACCTACATACATACATAAATATGTATGTATATATGTAAATAAAATATAAACAAAATAGTGTAAGATTTCCTTAACCTATTCCTATAACAAATTTACACAAAATTGATATGTACGTACTTATGTACATACTACATAAGTATGTACTTCAGTTCCACGTTTTCTTTAATAAATTTCGCACTCTAATTTTTAACTGGAGTATATTATAAGTTGCATGCTGCCAAATTAACCGCATGGTCATGACTTATTTGATATAAACATACATACAAATGTATGTATGTATGTGTATATCGTGTAGAAAGGCTCTAACTAAAATTTTTTCCAATTTTGGTTTATTTCATATTTCAATGCCTATAAGACCCCGAATTAATCAAAATAGGTATGCGAAAAATTCGCAATTGAAAAACATATGTACATACGATACTAACGGTGTGGTGTGTAGTTGGTTTAGTCACAAGTTGCTATATGGATTACAAAATTGTTACTGTTACGTACCCACATTGTATCACTTGTAAGCGATTGAACAGTGGGATTCGTTGTTTTGGTTTAAGTAAAAACAATAATAAAAATATTTTGATAAAAATTCAATTCTCATACAATTCAAGTTCAAAATTAGAGAGCTCTTCATTCACACCTGTGTATACAAACAAAGAGCAACAATAAATAACTAACTGAGAGCAAAAACAAATGCGTGAGCATTACATTTGCACAATAACATAACATTTCAATTTGAAGCTGTTATTTTACATTTTGTACTCTCTGATAACATTCTTATTCTCATTTCTTTTAAGACTAACCGGTTGTTCTATCAGTTCGAATTTCACAACTGTTTTAAAGTGACGTTAAAATTATGCATGATTTTCATAAAATTGGAGAGAAAATTTCGTACTTTTCAAAAAAAAAAAAACAAAAAATATAAATACATACATATGTACATATTCTACATGTGCATACATAGTTATTAGTTCTCAAAGATATGAATTTACTTAAAAATAATTTCATCAGCAATATTTACATACGCATGTACATATAGTTGTGCTAGTTGGTGCTGAATTACATACATATGTATGTATAAACCTATGTGTGGGTGGTAGGTTTCATGACAAGTTAATATGCCGGTTAAGTACAAAGTCAATCACCTGATGGTGTAAGAAGAATTTTTCACAATCACTAGTGGCCTTTGGTGTCCTTTAGTACCCCAAGTAAGTTACGAAATGTTAACAATATACATACATACATACATACATATGTACCTATGCAGATTCATGTACAAAAATTATATAATAGAGTTACAAAAATGTCCTAAATACTTCATATGTATATACATACATACATCTGACCTCAAGAGAATTACCCAGTCAACAGCATCAACATCAGTGGTAGATTTCCAATAACACGCACGGTGATTGTGTCGATAGTAAATCAGTAAAGTTTCACGTACACATGCACATATGTATGTATGTATGTAGATATGTACTTTTCTTTTTATTTAATTTAATATCATAGAGATATGATTGCTCGGAGCCTTGCAAGCAATAAAAACAAAACAAAAACATTCGGCAAGGCAGCTCGATACCAGGGGCCGGATTCTGGCATTCGTGATCGAATATACTCGATAATAATAAAAACAATGTAGAGCAAAAACAAAATGAGCAACAAACACACAGCATTCTATAACGAAATCGTTCAATCATGAGTGCCAGAATTTGGCCACAGGTAGCCTTACAAGCTCAGCTGACTATTGCTTTTAGCTTGTATAACTGTCAAAATACACAACACAAACACACATATGGGAACAAATGGGGGTGACAGTAATTCAAGATTTCTACCAACAAAACACATAAAGTGTTTGTTGGTGTTGTGTTTATTGTAGTTATCGAGCTGCCTTGATTGATAATAGGTTTCATATACATATGAATGTATGTACCTACTGCAGCTTGAAATTTAAGATATTTTGAAATATGTAGGTACTTTTTAGCAAATATTCTTTTTTAGCATAGAATCGAAGAGATTGATTAATAATGAGTCTGACTCAATAGGGAAGTCTGGAGATTTTAGAACCTGTCAACTTTTTCGAGTGGTTAGTGACATGATCAAATGACCTATAAATAAAAAGGACCAATTTTTGTTTTCAATATAAATGGAAAAACTTCGTTATTTTGAGTCACAGGATTGGAGCACGTCGACTTTGTAATAATCAGAAGCTGTTTGTTCGGTTAATCAAAATTTAAAACACTAAAAACGAGATTAATAAATGTTTTGATTTGTAGATGGCCTGCAAAGTTAAAAAGAGTTTTATTCTAGAAGTTATGCGCATGAGATAATAACATTAAAGTGTGAGGAATAGAATTTTGAATGCGATAAAAATGAATGCTAAAATAATTTTCAAAGCCATACCTGGGCTTGTAGACCAGCTGATGTGCAGTCTAGCGACTACGAAACAGCTAGTTGTCAGGTAAAAAAAAAAAAAATAACGTGAATATAAATTATCTATTCATAAAAATTGTATATCCTGGTCAACTTCAACCTGAGAATTCCCCCAATTTTTTGTTTAAAAAAAAAAGAAGTTTTAAATCACTTTTAACAATAATAATTACATACATAGTTTTGCTAAGTGTATTTGCTGACCGCAAACTGCTCTCTTCTGTCTTTAGCTTGACACCAATGCTTTTCTATCATTAACAGTTCCTTTAAACAACAAACCATTTCTATGGTTCCATGGTTTTCACTTAGTAATGGTTCATTGCACTGTGATTTCTTATGTGAGTCTCAAATATTCTATACCGTCAATAGAGTTCGTATGAAAGTCCATGGTGAAATAATGAGATTCGTGATGCGTTTATGTCGTGTTTTTAGTTAATTAAACACATTATTACACACATAACCATGAAATGGGCAGCATTTAAGCACCCTCACTCTTATGAGACTTTGTATTGTTTTAAGAGATCGAGTGCCCGAGCATGCCAACAATCCATGTACATACACAGTACTCACCATCTATGAATACCGGAACATTTATCTCTTCAACTGTAGCAGTATGCGGCATTGCTCCACTCATATCCGCTTGTGAAAGGGACATATCGGCACCTGTCAACTCTATGCCCGCCATTGATGCCAACGTCAATGGTATTTCTGATATCGTTTGAGGTTGTTGTTCTATAACTTTGTTCTCTGGCAAATTCAAATTGTCTATTGAATTTGTTGCTTCTGTATTCTTGATTGTTTCTTGTTGTATTTGCAACTGACTGTTGCTGTTCTCCGTTAAAGGTGGAGACAAATGAATCACCTGTTCCAGTATTATTGGATTTTCTGGTAGGGTGTGTATTGTATATTCTGTGTCTTGAGTTTGATTCAAATCTTTGTTTAGAACTTGGTGCGTATTGCTTTTCACTGAAGAAGCTTGCACTCGAGACCTTGGTAAAAAGGGACCCCTTATTGCTTCTGTTTGATTTTGTCTCAGTTTGTGGTGGGGTAGTGACAAAATTAATTTCTTCTTCTGGCAGGCTTGCACTGGTGTTGTTTCTAACCGAACCTGTTGAGGTTTCGAAGGCCTGGTAAGCAAAAATATTCTTGGTTTCGAATTTTGTTGCGGTATTTGTATCAATGCCCTTTGGCTCCCTTTGCTGTTGTTTTGAATTTTCGATTTGTTCAACAACATGTTCTCCGTTGTCCTCATTGAATTCATCAATGGAATTTCGATAAGTTCTTGTTGTTGCGGTTCCTGTATCACCAGTATTATACTCTTCGATTTCTCTGAACTTGTCGTTATTGTTATCGTATGTTGGACTTGATTCTGTTGTGCCGGTTCTGAATGCTCTGTTTTGGATTTGGTTGTTGATAGTTTGGGGCCTTGATTGGCTTGATTGGATTTCGGTGTTGAATGCCATTTTGAACGTGGCTAGAGTGAGTTTTTCAATTAAATACAATGTTTTTAAGGCAAACGGACAACAGATATTTTTTAAAGACAACAATATTTCAGTTCAAGAAAGTTATAGTAGTAATAACATCGTCGCAATAACAAATAGAGTTGACAAAATGAGTGGAGCATATGCGTTTGGTGGAAGAAAAAATAAACAAACAAAAATATACCATTATTGAAGATCCTTAGAGATAAAGGATTTTTTTTTTGTCAAATAGTTTTAAATTTACAATTTCTATGACAAATGAGTGATGGGGGGTGGGTTTTAGACAGTGTTGGTTTTTTTCATCGTGTCTTGAATTTTTTTGCTCCTTATTAATTTTTTTTTTTCTGTGTCATTTATTTGGTTTTTATTTTTCTTTTTCATATTTTGTGTTGCTTAACTTTTTTTTCATTATATTATAAATTTTTGTTTTTTTTTAATTTTCTTCTTTTTTTATTTTTTTTTTTCTTCTTTTTTTATTTTTAATTTTTTTTATCTTTTTTTTCTTTTTTTCTTTTTTTTTCTTTTTTTAATTTTTTTCTTTTTTTATTTTTTTCTTTTTTTAATATTTTTCTTTTATTTTTTTTTATATTTTTTTCTATTTTTAATTTTTTTGTTCTTTTTTTAATTTTTTTCTTTTTTTGTTCTTTTTTTTTATTTTTGTTTTTTCTTCATATTATTTTTACTTTCGTTTATTTTTTACATTTTGAAGATTCCTTTTTTCATGTTATTCTTTTCATTTGCTTTTTAGTGCTTGTCAACTTTGGTCTACAGGGCAGTTTGTAAATTAGTTTCATGGCTTTTAAAAAAGCAAAAAAAAGCATTTTCCTATTTTAAATAATGGATGATGAAAGTCTTTGTTAATACTTACTTTTAATTCTCCGTTGGAAAGAAACAATGAAATTGTAAGGGGACCTCTAAACTTGCTCCGAAAAGGCTCTTAGACGCAACTTCCCTTTAAGCTGAAACGATATTCAAAATAAAGGACAACATTTTTATATCTGCTAGTACAGGCGTAAAGGAAACTATAAAATAAAATTGCTTTAAATTTTGCTAAAGAACAAGTGGACATTTTTGAGGAGGATGTTGAAACACTTCACAGTATTTGCTAGAATTTATTGTATGCATGCTTAAAGCATGGAGCCCAACAGCGATACCTACATACTGAATTCATCTATTTACGTAAATCGTTAATACCGTTTTCAGTATCCAATTTCATAATCCGCAATATGAAATAAGCGGCACAACAAGCACAATTAAAAACGCATAAAATACATTGTGGGGGTGCACTGGCGGTAGCTCGTTGAGGGCTACTGAATATAGACGCGTGGAACTAGCCCCGTAAGCCACTGTGATATACACACATACATATGTATGTACTACAAGAAATGTGTATTTTAAATACTAACACCCATCCATATTCATAAAAACTATTGAATGTTTATCACACGTTCATTTGACAAATATTCCGTAGAAATACGTCAAACAAAAGCTTAATAAACTTACAATAATTATTATGAATATGGCTTTAAAAATTCATTTATACAGGGTGCTCCGTAACTTAACGTTCAAACGAAAACTGGTGATATGTCAATTGGTTACTGCTCCCAGAAATATTATAAAAAATCTATGTATGTCGCGTACTTTAAAAGGTATTGCCATATTGAAAAAAGCACCCTGTGATGATTTTTCATTCCTGTGATCATAAATGATGAACTAAAAAATATTTTTTTTTCTCTAATAATATCGTCAGTTATCCTTCTTTTATCTACATATAAGAATTCGGACTGTAATAGCTGGATTCGCAAAGAAAATCTCACATTTTGCGACTAGCTATATTGAAAAAAAAAATTGCACTTGGTACATTCGACAAATTCCGCCAAAAGTTGGCGCAATTTATTCCAAATTCCAAAATGAGCATTTGTGCATTTTGTTCTTCAAACTGAGAAAAAAAATGTTTTTGCACGAAAACATAATTTTTTTTTTGTTTCTGTTTGAAAACTACAGTTGTACTAGTTACAAATTTAAGCATTCTGAACTTGTGTAAGTTTTATGACAAACAGTTGTAGTCCTGGTAGGTTCTTCATTTTACAGCAAAATAATGAGAGAGATAGATAGTGGACATGTTTGATATGGGCGAGGGAGGCAGATAGTGACGCCACTTTTAACAAAATTAACAAAAGTAAGTAAAATTAATAAAATAATGAAAAATCTTGATCTAGTTTATACCATGTTCATACATGCGCCTTTATTGAGGTAATCGCAATAAAGTCCATTATTGAGCTCAATATTCCATACAAAAAGTCAATAAAGTTATTGCTTAATAAACTCAAAATTGCTTTGAATATTGAGAAAAAGATGAAACACAACACTGTAAAAGATGTGTTTAATAAGCAAAAGTATACAATGCGAAATGAATGACGTGATAAATGTAAACAAAAGCAAACAAAACAAAATAATAAAAAATAAAAATAAATACAATAAAAATAAAAACATTGCAGCATTTCCAAATTTTTATTTCTCTTTCTTTTTATTATTGCCGCTTTGGAGTCATAACATGAACGCACTACTTGTACAAGTTCCATATTTTTATTGTACAACACTAAAACCTGTTTAATAAAAGGCAGTTTTTCTTCCATTTTTCTTATTGGAAAATATTTTTCACTTTTTTTTCTCACTACCAAAACAAAAATAACAAAAATTTTTTTTCAGCTGTCAAATACTAATTGAGTTAGCGCAATATTTGTATGTATGAACGCAAAAAATATTATGTCAATAAACTGAATAGGTATTATCTCAATTAGAAATATGTACATGTATGAACAAGGTATGGAATAATATATAATATAATTTTTTACTTGATATATATTTTTCACTTGACCTATTATCAACAGTTATCGTTTGGACGTTGAGTTACGGGACACTCTGTATAAAATTTCAGCATGTAGGCACACATATGTACATACATACATAGGTAGTTTTTCAACATACTGCGATATAGAAATACATAGATATGTGATTATTACTTGTTCTCAAAAAATATAGCAATACATATGTACATAAATACATACATATGTACACACATATCGCACTTGCTCCTCAAAAGCGTAACAACTCAAAATTCGTGAATTTTCTTTCAGTCAAGGCCAAAAACTGTTTCTGTTGATTCTAACGATATATTACAGCAAAAAATGTCATAACGGTTTTTTTTTTCATGGAAAAGAAGACAAATCAAAGGGAGATTTTGACGATGGGTAGATATGACCTCTGTTGTTTGGCTTTTTTCAAAAAGTAAATATTTGAAAATTTTGAGTTGTTACGTTTTTGAGGAACAAGTGCGATATGTATGTAATTTGTAAATAATATTGCGATCAGTACAATTCTTGCAGTTTTCAGTGTCAGTGGCTTTACACAGTGCATTCATAAGTGCATGTATGCAAGATACATACCTATGTATGTACATACATAAGCTTAAGGCATTTTAATATTGTATTAATAGGTGTGGAAAATTTTGCTCGCACACGTTCATATGTATGTATGTATATGAACTTAAAAAAGCTTTGCGTTTCCCAGAAAAAAAAAATGCAATAATTATTTGCAATTATACGTAGCAGGTACTTAGTAAAACATTTTTTGTAGAGAAAAATTTTGTTTCAAATGCAGGTGACCATTAAAAAATTTCGGAAAGTGGCTTTAAAAATTTTTTAGAAAAAAAAAACTCAACAAGTCAAAGCAATTGCTTTAAAAACAAGATTTTAAATTATATACATACATACATATGTATGTATGTAATTAAAAATAAAATGCATGATATTTTATTTACAAGTCATGATTTAAGAATCAATAAACTAATTCACAAATGAGAGTAGATATGTATATTGTTGTTGTAGTATTTTTAATAGAAAAGTTCAATTATTATCATGAAAGATGTTGCTTTAAAATTGTTCACACTGAAGCATAATAAATATGAGATGACATTGACATTTTGGCCATGCTTTTGCTTCGCAAGCATTTCATTTAAATGAAGCATGATTTCATGTAAAAATTCTACACTTTTTCTCTCTCAGTGTGCTGCGCTATGTTAAATTTTACATTCGCGAAATTAACTGAATTACGCTGATGAAACATGCAGTTTACTACTGCTATTTTTTGTCATACATACATTCAGTGCTTTAGCAGATTTGTGTGCAAATCACTTCTTTTTTCATATTTCAGTACTGCTTGATTTAAGATGGTGTTTTCTTTTCTATAAATAAATTCTAGAGGTTTTCTTACATTATTTCCTTAACAACCAAACATTTCAACAAAAAGTGTACGAATTTTTCATGAAAGCCATAAAAAAAATGCCATAATTTTTTTTAATAAAAGTATAAACCATTAGAAAATTATAATTATTTTTATTATTATTATTAATTTTATAATTATTTTCTGTTACGTTTATCGAGCTTAAGTTCATTCTATATTATTGAAGATAATTAAATAAAACAAGGAAATTAATTAATTAATGTCAGTCAATGAACAAAGGCCCGAGAGACCTGTTCGATTATTTTTAGTAGGCTTTCAGGCACTTTTTGAATTTTTCGTTACTTGAATTAGGTCCGGAGATATAGAATTACAGACTTATCCCTTTTTTATCCCTTTTTACCTCCTAAAAGGCTAAATTTAAAAAAAGTGACAAAGTTATATCGGGAATTTTTCAGTGGGTATTAAATTTAGTTTATAGTTTTTTCCTCTTTCTATCCTTTACATAGATACATACAATATGTGTTGAGTTTATTTGTGTTAAGTCAACTTGTTTTAAACTTGTTAATGTATAATCTAGTCTACATAAATATATAGAAATGTACAAACATATTGTCATATCAAAATTAGTCAGTCAAACAAAACAAAAAAATATGCAATTAAAAAAAGTACCAAAATTCAGTTTTTATCTGTTTCATCCCCTTAGTACTCAAAATACCAAAAAAAGTACCAGACACCTGTCCGTCTATTTTTATTATACTTTTGGGTGCTTTTTGAATTTTGGTGCTACCTGCTCAAAGTCCGAAGATGCTGAATTACCGATTTTACCCTCTTTTGCCCATTTTTACCCCTTTCCGGTGCGAAGAAGGACTGCCCATATACGAAATTTGATTACTCTAACTTTAGCCGTCAGGGCTGGGCGATGAACTCCTAGATAGTCAGTCAGCCAGTCAGTCACGTTACAATTTTATATACATAAGTATATAGATTATTGTTGCACTTTAAACAAAAAAACATCTCCAACGTATAAACAAAATACTGCTGCTATAAGTAGATAATAATATCTACACAAGCAGATTCCTACGAAATGTTGAAACAACTGATGACAGGTATTACAAGAAGCATCAAATTTACGAGAAAACTGGCAAGGCAAGTAGTGAATCGTTATTTTTGTGACAAATGGTTACGCTGTTCCAATGAAAGGTTTCATTAAATATGTATTTATATACATATTGCTCCTTTATTGCAACGTAGTCATATCTCGAAAAAAAATCAAACAAATTGCGTTTTAGGTTTTCAAAGCAATATGAGTGTGGACAAGACCTTTTTTTGGAACGAAGTTCCTTAACGCGGCTTGCTGGTAGTGGAAATCAGTAGAAATCGTCACGAAAGTGTGTGAGCTGTTTATATGTATTGGTGTATCTGTCAACAAACAATTGTGTATGATGGGCGGTGTCTGCGCTGACAGCAGCGGAGACACTGCTCCGTTTTCACTTAGTTGTGAAAACGGACAATATCAGCAGCTAGATGTCGCTAAAGTAAAGTATGTCACAACAAAAAACAGCAATATTGAAAAATTTTCTTCGTTTTGAAGCAGATTGACAAAAAAATACTGCATGTGTCAAAATTAAAAAATAATACGTTCCAAAAATTTAAAGAATCATAAAATTTCAAAATTTCAAAAGCAACACAAAATAAAACATACAGATTTCATCTTGTATTACATTCAAAGTTGAAACAAAAACGTAAGGAACTTCGTTCCTAACGGGGGTCCCCCGACCGCATTTCTTTTTTTTTTATTACAACTTCGGTTTAACTTGCGATCTAAGGCCGAAACTGTTCTTACGCATAAAAGAAATATTAGGCAATACATTTTAATAAAAATCTTTAAAACTTTATTTCGCTAAATGAGGCTAAAGATTTCCCTGTTTTACCCTTGTAGGGTAATACCCAAGAGGAATTTTTTTAAAGAGGTAAAGAAGACATAAAGGAACAATTTTTCCTAATAAACAAACATTTTTGTTTTGTGAGATATGACTATGTTGCTGTATAAAGGAGCGATATGTATGCATATAACTAAGTATGCGTATGTACATACACTGAAATATAAAGATAGAAAGCTTGTGGGAACTCCTATTAACTTCGCCGCCAGTACTAGTGTCATTATTCCGCAATTTACGTAATGTTTTGTTCTATTGGCATGTATGTACTTAGTTAATAAGTGTTTGTCACTGAAACTTTCGTACACACATTAAAACAACTGACAGATACTAAATATGTATGTATGTACATACCTAGTTTTTATGGTACCATACTCTTGAGGATAGTGAAACTATAAATGTTCTTGGTATATTTCTATAACTAAACACCCATATTCATAAAAACTATTGAAGGTTTATTACACGTTTATTTGACAAATATTCCGTAGAAATACGTCAATAAGAGCTTAATATAAACTTACAATAATTATTATGAATATGAATGAAAAAAATTATTTTTACTATTGGCTCCTTTGTTGAGAATGTACCGAGAAATACACCTTACCCTGCAAGAACAGTGTCGGTCATATGATCCATCATATGACCGACACTGCTGATGGATTCATACATCAGGGTTTCTATCATTTTCTTAAGGGCAAAATGAAAAAACTGATGTAAACATTCGTGTATCTGTGAGCTATTTTTTTTAACCAGCGTTACCACCTCAGCAAAGCGATCATTCGAAATCTTTTTTCAAAATGCCCACAAATTTACATGCAATGCTATTTATTTCTTTATTACTAATTAAAAAAAAGAGTTTTTTCGAATAATTAAAAAAAAAACTATACAGGAGAACAAAATAAATTATTTTAGACATATTTAGATAAAATTAAGAGAAAAACTGTAGTCAATAGCAGTTTTAACAATAGAAAACTGAAGCTTATGGGAAAAACATCCACAGCACTATGTTTTTTCAAAGAAAAAAAAAACCAACTGAACCTATAAAAACATTAATGCATAAACGTAGTTCCAAATGAAATTACCAAACTAATGCGGGAAAATCAAAATATTAAAAAAATCATTGTAATGGCAACGCTGAAAGCTATAAAATTGCTTTGTATGTGTTAGTAAATAAGTTGTTACTGTGTTAGTTTCCATCAGCCATTTCTTGCAGGGTATCTTCGGTTTTGCACTTTTTTAGGGGAAACCTCTAGGCACTTCAATTATACATAGTGGCAGAGAGACACTTGGTCTCAGTCTGACTGCAGGGTAGATACATACATATGTATGTACATACAAACATATGTATCTGTTTGCATGTAGATATTTGTGTAAATTCACATACATACATTGCGTGTATGTATTGATACATACTTACATATGTATATAATTTTAATTTTTTAGTTATTTATTTATTTGTTTTTCTTTTGAAAAACAATAACAAATAAACTTGTGTAGCAAAGTGGATTTTTTTATGCGAACTTGCAAAATGGCAGGCGGCCAAAATGGCGTCAAGTGTTTGTTTACGTACATACCTACATATAAAACGAGCAAATAGTCTATACTCATTAAATAATATACATATGTATGTATGTATAGGTATGTATCTATAACACTTGAGAGTAAATACAACATATGTATGTATGTATGTACATAAGTACATTATAATTAAAAACAATTTAATTTAAATTAAATGACGTACATACATAAGTATGTATGTATGTATGTTGGTACATATTTTACACACATTAGCAAATACTGAAGAACATGTTGTAAATGTGTACTTATGTACATACATACATACATATGTACATATGTATGTATCGACGAACATCCATATGTGTACACCAATCTACATATGTACATACATACATACATATGTATGTGTGTATGTAGATAAAAGACTGTACACATTTGTACTTAATTATGTATTGAAAAAAAATAATACATAGGTACTTACAGTTATATAATTAAGAAAACTACTCCTTTTGACAATGGGTTTATATAGAAACCCGTGAAATATATATGTAGTAGGTACGTATGTATGTATTACGACCACGGTTTGGGCAAAATGTATTTAAAATTTCCTCTATACGTTTTAATAAAATAAACACCGATTATATTAACTGCGTAGTTTTTCTTTTCAACTAGCAACGAAATAAAAATTAAAAAACACAAAAGTCTACGCTACCACGTACATATGTATATGTATGTAGTTATTCACGTTCGTCCTGGTGTGTATCTACATACATACAATAACTCTTCCAAGATAGATATTTTTTTTTTTACTTAAAGGTTTTTTTCCTTCCTTTCAATTGTCTTTAAAAGTACAAATTCTTTTAAATTTTTCTTTAAAATTCACTTTTTTAATTTAAATTAAGATTTTCACTCAATTTTACTAATATTTTTCTCCATAAAACAAGGAGATTTTAAAAGTTATGAAATTGAAACACTTGGATATCGCCCGAATGCGAATTTAAGACAAACAGTTAAAATGGTACTTTTGTCAGCAGCTAACTTTCGTTGTGAAATTCTTTTTATCAGTACATGTGTTGTGCACAGTCATTCTATTCGGCTGTGTATGTTTTCAAAAGCTTCTCACACATACATGCATACGCATGTATGCCTCTATTGATAGTATCTATGTGCTTTAAAAGCTCAACAAAGAAATACAGCGTACAGCGTTGCCATTTGTTAAGGTCTGCCTTTTTTCTTTTATTTTATTTTTTCTTTTTAGGGTTCCGTACTCATCAGAGTGAAACGGAACCCTACTACGGAGACAAGTACGTCCGTCCGTCCGTCCGTCCGTCACAGCGTCCATTCTCCGAAACGGTAAGAGCTAGAGAGCTGAAATTTTCACAGGATGTTGTTGTACCTTACCGCTACAACAACAAATACTAAAACCAACAACAAGTCGAAAACTACCAGGTGTCCCCATACAACGAAAAGTTACAATTAGGTATAACTCTCGAACTGTAAAAGATAGAGAGCTGAAATTTGTATAGTGTATGTATTTATAGATGTTCTACAACAACATATACTAAAAGCAACAACAATCCGAAAACTACCAGGTGTCCCCATACAACCAAAAGTTACAATTAGCTATAACTCTTGAACCGTAAAAGATAGAAAGCTGAAATTTGCAAAGTGTATCCGTCTAATTCATAAAAATTAAAACAGGTTTATAAAGCTCTTATTTGACAGATTTTCCATACAAATATGTCAAATAACAGTTTTATAAGCCTGTTATATTTTTTATGAATTAGCGGGTATGTATTTATAGATGCTTGTCAACAACAAGTGCTAAAAACAACAACATGTCGAAAACTACCAGGTGTCCCTATGCAACGTAAAAAACATTAGCCGTAACTTTCAAACTGTAAGAGATAAAGAGATGAAATGTGCACAATATATTTACTCGCATATGGCTTACAATAACAAATGCTAAAAACAACAAGTCGAAAACTACCAGGTGTCCCTATACAACGTAAAGTAACAATTAGCCGTTGCTCTCGAACTGTGAGCGACAGAGGGATGAAATTTGCACAATATGTGTATTCACATATGCTCCATAACAACACTTGCTAAAAACAACAACAACTGTAAAACTACCAGGTGTCCCTTTACAACGTAGAGTAATAGCTATAACTCTCGAACCGTAAGAGATAGAGAGTCGAAATTAGCACAGTGTATGTATTCCCAGATGCCTTACAACAATAAATTACAAAAACAACAACAAGTGGAAAATTACTAGGTGTCCCCATACAACATAAAGTAGCTTTAAAAACAGAGAGATGAAATTTATATAATATACATACGTACGGAACCCTAAGAGTGCGAGCCAGCCTCGTACCTGACTCAATTTATTTTGCTTCTCTTTGAGACTTCAAAAGGCTTTAAATTTTTAATAAATTGAGTTTATTACGCGCAATTTAAAATAACCGAATGAATAGTAATATGAACGATTTGTTTTCTGTATTGAACATTTTTTGAAGTTCTAGAGACTTTCCTCAAAATAATGGAATATGTAGGTCCAGGGTTTTAATAGGTGTTCATTTTAGTTTTTTACACAAGGGTAAAAAACCCCGCGATTGTTTTGATTGAAGACATTCAAAGAATAGTAAGAAGATGATTTACACATGATTAGCATATAAGTAAATACAATACAATTGCAGAGACCCTAATGGAATCAATAAATTGTGTTGGTGCCGAATATAACGAAAATTGAGTAAAGAAAAAGAATAGCAAGTTTTAATGTTGATTTTAACCGTCGAATTCATAAAAATTATAACAGATTTATAAAGCTCTTATTTGACAGATTTTCCATACAAATATGTACTCACATATGTATGTCAAATAACAGTCTAAAAAGCCTGTAATAATTTTTATGAATTAGGGGGTAAGTGTTTTACTTATCGATAAAATTAATAAGATTTTCGACATTAAAATAATAAGGAATCGCTATGGGAAAAACGTTTTACAAAGATAATCTGCTGGATCCTATTAGGTAGTTTTGATCCTGTGAAAAGGACAGAAAGACAAAGTAAAAACAGAACTCGTATTACTTAGACTTTGTTGTCCGTCCGTCTGCCACAGTGTCCGTTCTATGAAACAATAAAAGCTAGAGGACTGAAATGTTCACAGAAAATATACATAGTTGCCTGGTCGCTACAACAACAAATACTAAACAAAAACTAGCAGAAAAATATCTTTCTCAATTCTGAGAAAGTAAAAATCTAACCCAAGCCTGATAAAATAATTGACAATTGTAAGAGTACATAATGCAACAGATGGAATCAGTACATGTATAACAGAGTCAGTCCAGATTCTACCACCAACCGCGACACTACATATAACTATTTTTCCAAATATTAGCAATTATATTTTACTGACATATAGTTCTCATTAATAATTTTGATTTAAATAAACTAAACACTTGCTTTGTTGTAACGCATTACATGCACTGTACTATTGTGCAATGATATTTCATTTATATACATATGTATTTTGTTACAATTTCACATACTATTTTATGGTACTTACAACGTAAAAAGGTAATTAATATTGAGTTGTTTATAAAAATGTGTAATACGATATTCAATTTCGGTTAGCCTTGTTTCTCATTTAGCAAAAACGACCAGCTGATACGTTTTCTTAAATTAGTGTTACGTTACGTTTGACTAGTTGTATCTGTACATAATTGAGCAGCGCATTAAGATTGTTGAAACCTTTTACGAAAGTGTTCGCATTTGTAGTGTACATACTTATGTAATGTAATGTAATGTACTGTAATGAATCGTGGGCAATAAAAAATAAATAAATTGCACACAGCAGCTTTAGTTGGGCAAGAGTGGAACAAAAAGGGGAAATTAATTAACTGTACAGGGAGATGTAACTTTGCGCTGTCGTACGATTATTTTCGTTAGTTAATAGGTACCTACAAACCTACATATGTAAGCATTTGACATTTTTTCTTTGTAGACGTAAGTTAAAAAGCGAAATGGCCAAAAATTGCAGAGTTAAAATTGCTCTTTGTGAACCAGCTCTATGTAAAAGTTTCTATCTATGACGACTTACTGTAATAAATAACCAAAACAGAAAAAAATTAATTGGATGTTGGTGAGAGAATACAAAATACATATATTCCCATCAACAGAAAAACACAGTGATAAAACTGAAAGTTGATCAATGGCTTTAAATATAGGCAGTCAGTGATGAAGAGCTCAGGTAGTAGGATGGCTAAGCGCTGCTGCTTAAAAATAGTATACAATTAGTTATGACCTGGGTTCGAAGCAATTTGAGTGCTGATGAGCATCGTGGTGAACGTGAAACAGCCATGGCATGTACCCCACCCGATAAGTATTGAGCTTAATTTATCTTGCCTTTAAAAATGTTGGTCACTACAATTTTATCGCAAAATATCTTACTCAATTCTGAGGAAGTAAAATTGAACTTAAGCCCTATAAAATAAGTAACAGAGGAAACTGTTTATTAACGATTTAAATATATACCTTTAAAATGCCAATACCTAAGGTAGGTATTTCGTGAAAATTTGTAGGTTAGGTTAGTTTGATCAGAGGGGTTGGTTTGTCCATGTCTTGCGACATATACTTAAGCCAGGGTAGGCTTGTTGTGCGCTCCTTGGATTTAACCATGAACAGTTTGACTCATAGGTTTATAGGAACTGCGTGTCTTTCCCAAAGTTCCTTAATTTCTTCCATCATATGCCCCGCAATTGGACTATGCCTGGTAAGGTGTCTTGTGAGAAGGCGGGGCACTGGCATAAATAGTGCTCTAATGTCTCGCTCTCCTTCCCACATACTCTACATTCATCTCCTTCCGTTATTCCTATGCGGTTATGATGTGTTAGTAGTTGAGAGTGACCTGTTATAACTCCCATTATTCTACTTAATTCGCGCTTGCTAAGTCTTAGTAGTCCGCCTGCTTTTTCCTCGTCTGGATCCCCCCATAGAATTCTAGCATTGATTCGTACGGGTTCGTTATTCTAGAGAGTCAAGTGGGCGCTGTGTGTCCAATTCTGAACAATTGTTGGAAATGAAATTCCCTTTCCAAAAATGCAACAATTATGACGATATATCCAATACTTCAGAAGATACAGCCAATTCATTGACCGCAGATTGAATTTGAAATTTACCATAAGGCTATAAGCCTTATGAAAAATTTTGTTAAAAATTCCAACTTTATCTTCAATACTTCAGAAGATATAGGCAATTCATTGACCACAGACTCAATTGCGGTCAATGAATGCGCATTTCACCATGGGTCGAGTAACTGTTAAAGGCGTTTTTGCAATCCCAAACTGTTTGTGATTTAATCAGCTCAGCTGAGATCGTTCTAAAGGCCATTTGACTATCCATGATATGCAAAATACGTATTTGTATTTTAAATACGTCTCATCAATGTGTTTAGTATTTGTATTTCAAATACATTTGCTCCCAAAATACATTTTTCCAAATACATTTTTAATTTATGTTAAAAAATATGCGCTAAGAATTATTAAATTCATACATCAATTAAAGATGGAGAATTTTGCTGCTGTTTTATTTCAAAAAAAAAAAAAAATGGCAATACTACAATTTAATTTCCAAACGTAAAATACTTGTGTAAAGTAAAAGCAACTGAATGCACACACATTGAGAAAGTCGCCAAGCTGTCAGAAAGTTCAACAAGGAAAAAATAAATTACAAGGAAAAAACAGCGTTTGACATTTTAATCTAAAACAAGAAGAGAAAAAATATCAATCAGATATTGACTTGGATAGACTTTATATAGTCTTTGGTCAATGGTTTCTTCATTGTCAATTCATTCTTAATTCCGTTATTTCTCTTTCAATAAAATATCGTTTTCTGATGAGAAATCATTGCGACTTTGTCGTTAGCTGGTTTTCATTCGCCATCAAGAGGTTGTTTGTCTGATACCACATTAGAAAAGCTGCTGTTTATGAATGGAAATAAAAACTTTTTTGATTAAAAGTATTTTGTATTTTAAATATTATATATTTTTGTACACTGAATTTTGTATTTCAAATACTTGCTTTTAGAATGCAGTATTTTGTATTTTAAATACATGGAATAAAAAGTATTTGTATTTTGTATTTCAAATAGATACCTACACAACTTTCATGTGTTTTGTATTTTAAATACATCAAAGCATGTATTTTGCCCATCACTGCATGTAACCAGGTTGGTTTTTTTTTTGTCAATATTGGGGGAAACTTTAAAATACGGAGCCAGGCTTTGAAAGGAATGACTTTTGTAGGTTTGTAGAGGGGGTCGTGGACCTACCAAATCAGAAGTCAAAGTCTGCCGCCGGCTTTTAGTTTATTAATAATTCGATGTTGAAGTTGCAAAATTTACTAAGTAAAGTATGAAAATGTTGGTAAAAGCAGTGCTGCCAGAGGGAAGTGTTTGCGCGAAACATAAAATCGCGAATTAGTAAACGGCTTCAAGCATCCAAAATCGTATTTTTTAACATTTAATTTAAAAATTTTTCTCATAGGTATGAAAATTTTTTTCTTGACAGCCGGCCTTCGGCCGGGCTAAGTGGTTTTCTCCTCCATGGTATAACCAACACCGGCTTCGCGTTCAAAATCTGTAAGCATCTGGCAGCACACTTTTTCATTTTAGGGCAATTGGTACCATTATACTAAAGCCGACCCCAATATTGTCAATAGAAATCTATAGCGATTTACCCGCAATGATTGATATTATTGAATGAACACCGCAAGTCAATTTCCCGTTGAAGGGTTAAATAAAAAGCTTTTTGAGAAACTAATTGGCGAAATTCAATGTGCATACATAGGTATGTACATAAAGATACTACATTAGTGTGAGTAAGCCAATACTCCACCAACAAAATGTTGTACACAATTCTTGGAATTGGAGGAGCTTTCGGAAATTTTTATTATTTCTTTTATTCATACATACTTACACTATGTATGTACATACGTGCACACATCCATCCAAATGTATTTAAATACAAGAGTGTGTACAAACATATGTATGTATGAACATCTGAAAGTTTATCGTTTATTGTGCTTATTCATTATTTTGCTTATTCACTTCTATCTCTTTCTTGCTCACATTTACAGCAAGAGTAGAAAATGTAAGTGCTATGTATAGCTACATAAGTATTAACTGAGTTTCACAAATGAGTCATCAACAAGTTTGCGATAAAAAGATGGTACAACAAGGTACATATGTATATGTATGTATATCTATGTACATACATATGTGTTGGCTAGTGAATGTGTGCAAACAAATGTTATGCATGCAAATCGTTACCTTAATATAGAAAACCCACTACATTTTTTAAGCCAGGGTTTTTTATGTACATACATACATATACATAATATGTATATGCACATATGTATGCACATACAATCTTGTATTGAAATGTGCAAAATACTTGACTTTGAGAGGTACATACATACATATGTAAATGACCTAGGAGCATAACATGTCAATATAACGATATGTATGTACCTGCATTAGGCCGCCTCAATTTGTATGGACATGGACAAACATTTATCGATATTGTGTCATAAATTTTTCGATAACTTCTAACATAATGAAAATAAAATTTTTTCGAGGCATCCGATTTTCCATTTTTTTTTTTTTTGATGCAAGTCCCGCCATGAAGGCGTGGTACGAGGTAGGTGTGTTCGAATAAATTATTGGGGCAAGGAAGTGTACCTATTGGGGGAGAAAATTTTGTTTTCAACACGCCTATATACGAGCTCCTGCGACTAATCAGTCTACAAGGTACGTGAATACCTTTGCTGAAAAATTTGGCTGTAAAGCTTTTCCAAATACAGCTGATGCAAGAATTGAAGCCACACCACCTCAAACAACCGGTTTCATACAAGGCGGACAGCCTGTCATGCGATCTTTTCAATATTTTATTGGAGAAAGTCGTACGTGACGCAACAGTGAATAGAGAACTGCACACGGTTCACCAAAAGCTACATGCCGCTCGCATATGCCGATGATATTAGCATCACGGAACGAATACTTCGAAATGTCATTGCTAACTGTCTATATTCAGGCTTTCGAGCAACTTTTAATTTTATCACTGTATTTTTTTGTTGATTGCAATATATTTTATATTCTCTCACCAACATCCAATTAATTTCCAGCATACAATTGATAAAAAACTAATTTAGTTCGATGGATATTTTATATTCTCTCACCAACATTCAATTGGCGAAGGGCTCATTTTGCAGGATGAATGCTGCTTAAAAACAGTGTGCAATTTAATTATGACCTGAGTTCGAAGAAATTGAGCGTTGATGATCGTTGTGGCGGACGTGAAACTGTCATGACCTGTTCCCCAGCTAATAAGTCAACATTACTATTATTATCTTCTTTAAAAATGTGCTTTAAAAGTGTTGATGTCAATTCTGAGAAATTAAAATTGAACTAAAGCTCAATAAAGTAAATTACATTTTACTGAAATTTTAATTGCATTGAATTATGATGTTATAATCAGTGCTGGGCAAAATATATGCTTTGATGTATTTAAAATACAAAATACATGATGGCTATGTATTTTAAATACAAAATACAAATACTTTTTGTTCCATGTATTTAAAATACAAAATACAATGTACAAAAATATGTACTATTTAAAATACAAAATACTTTTAATCAAAAAAGTTTTTATTTCCATTCATAAACAGCAGCTTTTCTAATGTGGTATCAGACAAACAACCTCTTGATGGCGAATGAATGAAACCAGCTAACGACAAAGTCGCAATGATTTCTCATCAGAAAACGATATTTTATTGAAAGAGAAATAACGGAATTAAGAATGAATTGACAATGAAAAAACCATTGACCAAAGACTATATAAAGTCTATCCAAGTCAATATCTGATTGATATTTTTTCTCTTCTTGTTTTAGATTAAAATGTCAAACGCTGTTTTTTCCTTGTAATTTATTTTTTCCTTGTTGAACTTTCTGACAGCTTGGCGACTTTCTCAATGTGTGTGCATTCAGTTGCTTTTACTTTACACAAGTATTTTACGTTTGGAAATTAAATTGTCGTATTGCCATTTTTTTTTTTTTTTTTGAAATAAAACAGCTGCAAAATTCTCCATCTTTAATTGATGTATGAATTTAATAATTCTTAGCGCATATTTTTTTAACATAAACTAAAAATGTATTTTGGGAGCAAAAGTATTTGAAATACAAAATACCCAAGCGTTCAGTATTTAAAATACAAATACTAAATACATTGATGAGAAGTATTTAAAATACAAATGCAAAATACGAACAGTATTTTTCGGTTAATTGCACATCAAAATTTGCACAATTTTTTGTTCAATTAACCGGGGAACCAATTAACCGATACCGTTTAATTGAACAATTCGTTCAATTACAAGAACCCTATTTAATTGAACAGTTTGTTCAATTACAGAAATCACGCATAATATGAACTATGTATACTAATGAATTAAAAGAAATCGCATATGTGCACTTTAAGTTTTTCAAAATAATTTTTTTTTATCTTAAACGAAAAAAAAAAAATGCAAGTAACAGCAAAAAATGTACATATACATATGTGTATAGTAGAGATGCCACCCAGTGTTTTTCACAAATGATGTCAAATATGTATGTGCAAAAATGCCAGATTATTTTTCAATGCAATTAACCGGGTAAAAGTAAGAGGAAATTTATTTTTGATGACATGAATTTTGAACGAATAAAGCGGGAAAATCAATTAACCGGGTTCAATTATCCGAGGAAATTCACATGGTGTTCGTATGCAATATTTTTTTTTTGCCCGATCATGTGGTTCAATTAAGCGTGGAAACCAATTAACCGTAGCGTCAATTAACCGAAAAATACTGTATTTGTATTTTAAATACGTATTTCAAATACTGCCCAGCCCTGATTTAAGTATAGAATTTTGCCTCACTTTTTAATTGCTACGATGGCTGAATTGGTAGAGCAGCTGGACTGGCAGTAGTTAGGCTCCAGGTTCAAATTGGCAAAGAGACAAAATAACTTATAAATTATTATGAAATTAAGGAAGTAGGGCGGAATATTTCAGATACAAATTTGAGATTAAATAGACTTCAGAAACAGCGAATCAAGTGCATAATCAATCCATCATCACACTCAAAACAAATTCAATCCTTCCGTACTTATTAAATCAATCCCAAACAGTGTCCGAGGTATGGTAAGTACCATATAAGTTGTTCTTAAACCAAGAACGGTGTTCTTGTTTTTAAGCACGGATTTGAGATACGAATATATGTATCCGAAACTGAGATTGAATGTGGCTAAAATTAAGTACTTAGTGCTTGAAAAATCCGTACTTAAAACAAGCACAACGTACTTAGTTTAAGAAAACTCCGTACTTACCGAACTTCTGAAAACTGTATTGAATTGTTCTCTCAGTGTATATGTAGTTTTCAACGCCTTTTGAAAATATTTGTAGATATTTTGCATATCTTGGGGAATCAAAATGTGGTCACGATTATTATCATAGTCACCTACCTACACGTGTGCATTAAAGAATTTGAGAAAATTTATGTATTGGTATACTTGCAGTTATGCATAAAATATTGTAATTTAAAGTAAAATAGGGGATTTGTTGCTTCTTTTCTGCACAATACTGTACCTACCTACATATGTACATGCATATGTACCTAAATTGGTATATCTATATACGTATGTATGTATGTAAATATATTTTTGGCAACCAGTGACTGGCAGTACCATCACGATCTTCTTCTCTACACATTGATAGGCGAATGGGTTAAACCGAATAACATTGAATGATGACATATTTTTCTAATTATATTCATACATGCATACATATTTACATACATACATACATACATTAGTTATGGCGATATCACAATATGACTGTGTTTTGCACACGATGAGATGGCATTTCATTATTTGGTTTAGGTTTTGTGATTTTCTAATCGTTAATTGTAAACAAAATTCTCAACCCACTAAGTGTTTTAGTGAAGATAATTGATTTGCAGTGTAATTAAGCATTATGAATTATATGAATGAAAAACATTTGTTGGGATTCAACTAAACGTAGGGATCACCTATACTATATATGATAATTTTCTACAACCCATTGCACAGCAATACACTTTTTAGCTTCCAGAAATTTGTTGTTTTAGTTCCATTTCGCAGTCCATTTCACATTCATACATACATATTCTATTCGTAAAATTTGGCAAAATATTAATAAACTATTTTTAGCGCTTTGTTAGTAAACATTTTCTATAGAACTATACACAATTCCTAAAATATCTCAGTGTGGGAGACGCAATTTCCATTGTCTCCATCCAGAATATTTTCTATTTTTTTGTTTTTTTTTTTTTTTGAGAGCTTGCAATTGAGACTCACAGCCATTTTTGCTGAATTGCCCATCCCGAACCCCTTACGATTTTTGAAGTTTAATTTATACACTCACAGAAAAACCATTATAGCTATGATGTATTTTAACATAAATACGATGACAAAAAACATCGTTTTTGACCCCATGACACTTTTCATCACGGTGATGTAAAATTTTACATAAGGTGTTCTAATTGTTATTAGCGATAAATATAACAATTGTTACATCAATACCATGTCATTCATGATTACTCGTACGTCAATATGATGAAACTTTAGCTTCAGAGACATGATCAATTGAAATAAATGCAATGACAAAGTATTATCAATACACTGACAAACTAACATCAGCTAAACGACAACTTCGATTGAATTTGATGTTAAAAACTCACCTATCCGATGATATACTAACATTACAGAAATGACTTCAACTAAAAGATAATTCGAATTGAAAAAGTAAAACTACTGAAATTATTTTCAGGAAAAATTTTATTAATAAAACAAAATAATTAAAAAAATTATAAAATAATAATAAAAAATAGATTGCTTTGTAGACTAAACAGCAAACATGCATAAAGGCGGTTACCTGATAGATATGATTAGCATGTTTGTTTTGTTCCGTTCCTTGATGTCAAAGAAAGTTACGTAGAATTACCAGTGTCATCAATATGATGTTTATGAAAAATTACTGCAGTGATGGCAAATATACGTCAATATGATGCCATTTATTGCAACCGTTTAGGAATACAATTAAACACAAAAATAATAAATTAAACCATAAGTTTTTTTAAATATAATTATAATTATTAAAACTTAACACAGTTTTATTTCTTTCCTTTTGGTAAAACTTCTAAAAGTTATTAACATTTTGCACCATAGAATTGATGTCACAGCAGTCTTCACATTGTTGACACCCAATTTATGCCGAAACTCTCTATTGACTTTTGTCATCAGGTTAATATCAGGTTTTACATCTTCGATGTCGTTTGGCATAATATTGATGTTAAAATTTTTATGATACGCTGTCATCAGTATGAAAATAAATTTTTCTATGAGTGTAGTAAAGGATAATTTATCCTCATTTTACGCACAATGAAGATGTGACTGCACTTCCGATACACTGGAATGCAACGGCATACACTGCTTTGACGCAGAGGCAAATATATAAAGAAACAAAATTTTTATTTCGTAATCAAAAATATGTTAACTGCAACGCAGCTTAAACAAGTCGGCGCTAAACGACACTAAGGTCAGGGAATATTAAATAAGAATTGCTGAATAGTCTTTTGTGTTGCTTGTACACATTTTAAGAAATTCTTTCCTGTAACAATTTAGTTACATAAAACTAAGCAGTGGCTTCAAAAGTGCTTATCATTCAATTAAGACCCCGATTATGGTTTACAACTGTTGTAGGAAGTGTTGTCAAAAACTTACAACACCTAATTGGCTGTTGTCTTGTTGATGTTACAAGTTAAAAACCGAAAAACTGGGAAAATTTGGAACTGTGCATACGAAATTTGTTTTGCAAAAATATGAAAGAGAAATTATTTATTAAAATTTGTTAACAAAATACAAATGGAATTTGTAATCATTTTTGATTCCAAAAATAGTTCTATTTTGTAAGTTGAAATGGATTTAAACTGCAAAGTGTATTAGTTATCCCTTACTGGGTTAACCACCTTGTCGTGGTGTGAGGGCTTAAGTGTGGGCTGAAATGCACACCTGTTCTGAAGACAAACGAGGGTCCTTGTAGGAACCACAGTTTAGCTGATGAATGAGGTGGGTATAAGAAGCCTGCATACTAAAAGTTCTCCACCGCTAAACAGAGGTGTTACGCGATCCGTGTCTATCTGTTCTCTTTGCAGTCGGGGGTCACGAGGTTGTATTTGAACGGAGCTTTACTGATACGTGGGCACCTCAGCAAATAGACTATGCCCCCTCCACGTTATCCACCAAAAATTAAGTCTAAATTAAATTCAAACAAAAAACAAAACGTAACGACGACAACGACAACGACAACGACAATGGACATGCAAACGGACAACGGAACAAAAAACAATACAGGGACAGAGACGCCTAAAAGGGAGGAAGATGTGGGTGGACGTAAAGTCAACTCAGCCTTTAGGGACAGATGGGAATACCAACTCTGACTCTCCAAACCTAAGCCAACCGAGTCGTGGCCCTCACAGGATCTCGCTAGGTTGGTGCATGAGGTGAGCGACAAAAACGCGAGCCTAAATACTAATAAAAAGCGGCTCTTTGGGGCTCAAAGGAAGTATCGGAGACTCCCTCCACCTCGGTAGAGACTGTCAAGAGGATCCCATCTCCCGAAGAGCAGAAGAAAAAGTGCTCCTCGTCGACCAGTAAGTCCCCAAAACCGGGTGTCTTCCTTCTTACTACAAGAAATATACCACCAAAAAAAATTCCATGTCTTTTGACATGGAATTTTTTTTTTGTTTTTCGCTTGCGTTTGTGTAATGAAATTTTTGCAGAAATATGCTCTACAAATAACAAACAACTCTGTAATACACACAACACCTACATAGATGTTGTAAACCATCGGGGCATAAGCTTCTTCTAGAAATGTTGAAAATTTTATAAAGTATTGTAGAAAAAGAGAAAATTAAAGTATTAGTTCGGTTCTTTTTTATTTTTATGAGTTCTGTTTTAATCTTTTTAGGTTGTAAAAACTAAAATAAACTAGAAATTTAAGTACGTATGGATCTAAATTTGTACTACGAGGGTTACCTTTTATATTTCGGGATTAGAGCACAAAATCAATTATTAATCATCGAAAATCCCTTAATTGTTTTTCAAAATGCTTCCCATGACAATCTATATATACACTTTTGCATACCTTTAAAACATAGATGTCCAATGTAGTAGTATTGGTGAGAGTGACAAAATAACACTGGAAGAAAACAATTTGCTATTCATTTGATTTAGTCGTCAACGAGATTGTGACACATGTGTGGCATAATAAGTTCTGTTTCGATTGGAAATTCGTACTTTAACATATCGCATTTAAAAGGGTTTTGAAAAATATGCAGTAAATGCTTAAACCTGTCATTAAAGTTATGAAAAAGCGTTTCTAATATTTCTAAAAGTTCGAACTTTCTCAAGTTTTTCTCCTTGTCGTATATAACAGAAGTTTTCGGAAAGTCTGCAGAATCAGTTTGAGTTGCAAGTAAAAATAGCTGCGTTTTAAAATCCGAAAGAATTTTAAACATAATGAAACATAAACATGTTCACTGACAGCAGTCTCGATGACGATTAAAATGTAAAATAACACACAGAAGTTCTTCAAGTGTAGTTTGTCTCTCGCACTCAACATGGTGATTTCCTATTGGTTGATTGACGGTCAAACAAAAGAGCGTAAGTATACGTGTGAGTTTAATTTGCTGATATCAGCCACTACTGGGCATCTATGCTTTAAACGAATTGTCGAAGCACTTTTGCCACTCTGATAGAGTTATCTCCATTCCAAACATCCATTCTGAAGGCAGCAACCGCTTCTTCAGGTGCCCAAAAACGTTGACCTCTGAGTTTGTTTTTTTACGTACGGGAATAAAAAGAACCCATTCGGTGCCATGGTCAGGACTATGCTACGAATGACTCATCAAATCGATGTTTTGGGTTCTCAAAACTGCAGTTGTTTGAGCCGATATGAGAGATCTCATATTGTTGTAGGAAAGAGTGATCTGTCTTCGGTGGTTGGTTTTCTTGATTTCTTGGAAGACAGCCTGGCAAACAACCCGTTATGTACCACTCAGAATTTACTACTTTGCATTTTTCTAGCAATACTGTTGCAACATGTCCAGTTTTTCCGCAAAAACTAGCGGCCATTTGCATGGAATAGTGTGGGATCCAACGTAAACTATTTTTTTTTTTTTTAAGTCAAATGTTTGTACATTACTGAATGTATGTTGGTCCCACTAATGCCTAAGGTTGTCTCAATCGCACCATAGGTCACAAGACGATCTTGCAAAAGCAGTTTGCTTATAGCATCGATGGATTTCGGAACAACAACTGATTTTGGAAGACCTTCGCGAAATTCGTCTTGGAGTGTACCAAGCTGGAAAAATAATCGCACGAACATTTTCATGATTTTATTCCATTTCTGGACTGCGATGAATCTTTTAAGTTACTGTGAAAAACACAAATAGCGGCCGTATGGCAAATCGTCGTGAGTACTTTACTTTACGACAGAGCTATCAGTTGAATCATTGTAACACTACGGCTGGCAAATGGCGAAACATAAAAGGCAACTCTCGTATTTAATTCAAAAGAACACAAATCAAAGTGAAAAATCCGTTTACCTAGAATCACAAATGACGTTTGCAGCAAAAACAAGATATGTATTCCCAGGTCGCATACCTCTCAAATAGTTCCTATTTATTTATATACTATATTTACAATGTGCAAACAGTTTATAGATGCGAAATAGAGCCCGTGCAGCTAACACACATGGCATGCAAATTGCCATGGGTTTGAAAGATCGTCCCAAAAAAGCAAAGGACATACGGAATGCCTAGAAGAAGTATGTTAGCATGGCCGCCTCCAAATTCAGTCCCACCGCGCCATAGTCCAGCGCCACCTTTTGACAAAAAGGCAGTACAGTTTAGTATTAAATTGTGCCTTCAAGAGTTGATATTTTCGCAATAAAAATTTGCGTGACAAAATAGATAATTATAAGTCACATGAATGCATTTATATATAATTATTTTTCTAATGCACTAAAAGCATTTTCAAATATGTATCTATTGAAATGTAGGTACACACATACATACATATATTTATGTATATACAAATCTAAATGTATGTGCATGTATTCGATATGAACTAAAATCTAATGATAATCATGGAATTTTGAATGCCTAAAGCAGTTTTTACTAAGGACGCTCACGAATACGGGTAAGGCTGCTTGAAAACTTTGCACGTTCTTGCTGTAATCACTTTTGGTTCTGACATCAAATTGAAATTGTGACTTTCCAATCCTAAAAATTATTGAAGTCCTAAACAACAGTTATGCAAAATTCAATGAACGAGCTGCAAAGGGCGACACTGTTTGCAAAAAAAAACTAAAAAGGTCAAAATGCGTGAAAAAAAATAATAAGAAACAAATAGAGGTCACTCTCTCAACTTACTTTTGCATGGGGATCGACCCATTCGAATACCCCTGGTCCCAAGTAAAGCCATTCTGTTCCGGTTTCCACACATTTTGCATTTCTAAAGTTTACGTCCGATATAATGAGGTTGATGAAATTCAGTATCTGGGAGGTTTTCGAAAGATAAACTATAACCTAGCATAGTACCGATCGCAGAAAAAAAATTGTGTGCTATATTATATCCAGTGTTGGGCAAAATACATGCTCTAATGTATTTAAAATACAAAATACATGAAAGTTGTGTATTTAAAATACAAAATACAAATACTTTTTTTCCATGTATTTAAAATACAAAATACTGCATTCTAAAAGCAAGTATTTGAAATACAAAATACAGTGTAACAAAAAAATGTATTTAAAATACAAAATATTTTTAATCAAAAAAGTTTTTATATAAACACCAGTTTTTCAAAAGTGATATCAGACAAACAATCTCTTGATGGCGAATAAAGAAACCCAGCTAACGACAAAATCTCAAGGAATTTTATTAGAAAATTATATTTTATTGAAAGATATATAACGGAATTAAGGAAAAAGTGACAATTTAAAAAACGTTTCACTAAATGCTATATAACTATGTATATATAGTCCATATCAGCCTAAATTGAAGGTTAGTGGGCGAAAGAAGACAATATTTCTAATACAGTATTATTTATATTTTTATCTTATTGTTTTATCATTCTCATTTATTTGCATTTTTAATCAAAAACATGCCAACTACTTTAGGGACACTTACCCTACACTAGTTCTTCTCATACACTCATGGTTTTTGTTGTTATTGCCACGATTTGCTGTGCTACTTCTGACTAACCGTGTCTAACCTAGATTAGCTCGTCAAGCGTATTATAGCTCTCTAAACCACCCATTTTGTTTGGGAAAAGGGTAGTTTAGACAGCAAAAATACGCTTGTCGAGCTTATTTATGTTGGCCTCTAACATTTCAAACGTCAAATTTCAAATGTCAATTCTGGGATATCGGGGGCCAAATTCCGGCATTCGTGATCTAACGAATTCATCACTGAATGCAGTGTGTTTGTTGTTTGTTTTGTTTTTGCTTTACATTATTTTCGCTATCGACTTTATTTGATCACGAATGCCGGCATTCCGTCCCCGGTTAAATCTGTGCTGTGCTAGGTGGCCTTCAATTTGACTGAGCTTATATGTAGGTATATTTTAATGATTGGGGTTTCGAGCTTGGCGTCTATATATGTACATATGTATAGCTGTTTCAAATCATGAATTGCTTATTTTTTAAAATTAAAACTAAACTGCTTGAAATTGGAATTAATTTGAAAAATTACAAACATACATATTTTTTTATTGATTTACACTTACCACACATCATAATGTTATTAAACATTTATGAGGCTGAATACAAATTCATCGAGAAATGCCGCTGTTATTGGTGAGACGCTCAGTACGCTTTATCACAATATTTTTCTTATTTCGATTTTTTGCCGAAAATACAAAAGTTAAACATTTGTTTATTCAAACAAATGTTTCTATTGACGTATACAATGTTGCCGACACAATGATGCCAACGATTTAGACACATAAGTTTCTGACAATGTAATTGCGATTTCTTTAGAGTTTGTTGCATACAGCGTAAATGTTGCATAGCACTCGCGAGTCTGTTGAGATACAAGTTTAGATGAGGAATACTTGAGGACCAGTAAGTATTTAAACAATTTATTGCTGTTGAGGTATTATTTGCTTTTGCCCAGTGAGAAGCAATTACAACAGCCAACATAATAATAACACGTACGTACGGCAAGTTTTTTTTTCTTACAGAGAGCACTATATTAGAGCACGTGTATTAGATGGAAGAGCCTTAAAGTATATTATGGATTCCACAAAAAGCGTCTAACGCAGTAGTTTTTAGTGCAAATTGATGTATGTATGTAGGTATGTAAGTCTTTTTAATTTTTTAGCCTTGTAGGTACTTGGTCTACTTTGGACAATTAATTTCACAATAAAGAAAACTAATTAATAATTTTCTATGAATATACAATCTTTATATTGTGCAAAAAAAGCCATTTGTTTGTAGGTAGGTATCTAATTTAAAATTATTTGTTATTATTGGGTAAGAAATATTTACTCAAGATGATCTAATTTCGTTCATCAATTACGTGTATCACTTGCATAAGCACATACATATGCATAAATTTATTTTAGTTAACTTTTTATTGCTTTTCTCTCTTTATGATTTCTTATACTATTTTCAAAGATTCACTGGTTTTATTTTTAGTATAAATATATTTTATGTATTTATTTTTTAAGACTTAATTGCAGCCCTTCTCTTATCACTGAAGTTCAGAAATAAACTAACATTTCCATACAATTCTGTTCTTTCACAAATTTTTGTTTCTTTTTTTTTGCGAAGCTTTTTATTTGCGTTTCTTTGTTATTTTTAATTTTAATGACGTAGAATGTGTGCGGGTTTCAGGGATGAAAAAGTAGGTACAAATGTACCAAAGCTGCAAGCTGGTTGATTTTTTTTTTCGCTTCCAGTTTTCGATCAATATGTACATATGTATGTCAAACGATGTTTTTTCCTTGTATGTATTTTGTTTTTGAATTCAGCAATATTCTGACAGCTTAGCGGCTTTCTCAATGTGTATGTAGTATTCAGTTGAATTTGTAAGCGCTGCCAAATGCACTTTTTCGGTGTAAGAAAGCACGATAGTTTTTCTTATAGCAATAGTTGCTAATAATTGATAGAGCTGAGTCGTTCAATTTTCATTTGCACTCCAAGTTGGAATATGTGGACTCACACTTTTCACTACCAAAGTTTTATTTGTAAACGTTTGCGTTAATTGTATGCTGTCACGTAGGCTGCACTGCACGCAAGTTTATAATCGTAATCAGTTATATTTTTACTATGCGTTATGAATCCTAATATGTTTAATAAATTAATACATTATTTCATTCACAGGAATATTTACGTTGTATTTACCAATAGTAATTTAAACGATTTTCATTTTCATTTATTTATTTATTTTAATACATATAGCCATAGGCCAATTTAATTCGTATTAAAGTTAAATATAACTCTATGATTAATTTAATTTACATTTAATTTTCTATTCTTAGACCAATAATAAATATAAGATAAAAAAATACCACACCTTCCAACCTCTCTGCCCCTCCCCCAAAGCACTAATGATATGTACGTGCATGTGATTTCTACAGAAACTAATTTGAACCCAACAAAAATAGCACGGCGGTTGGTTTAATCCGAGATTATGTTATAATGGACTACTAGTGATTTTTTGAATCTTGAAATTGACATAGCAAACTCGCGCAGATCCCTTGGCAATACATTCCATAGTCTGGCAGATTGTACTATGAAAGAATAAGCATAAATGGAATTACTGATACGTGAAATTATCATTTGAGGATTCCTAACAGACCTAGTAAAGGATGTCATTTCCGCAATATATGTAGGATTTTGAAACTTAACGATTCTATATAAATAAATTAAAAGTCAAAATTTTTCAAAATTTTAGTTTTTAAAGCCTCGCACATAATCACCAATTGTGAAACAGTATTGAAATGATTTCATTGAAAAATTCACGTTGTTGTTGTTAAAAAATGTTAGTGTTATTTGCGTCGAAAAAATACAGTTCATTAGTAGCAAATTAGCTTATCATCCCTGACGACACTTAATAAAGAGAGAAAGAGAGTAATGAAGTGATGCCACACTTCAAACTCTTCTGCTAAATCGTTTAGTCTGCTTTCGGAAAACTTTTTTCAATAAGCATTCATGAGCAGCGTTACCGTTTGGCGACAAAAGTCGTATTTTAACACTTTTTAGACTTTTAGTGCCTTTGCTGTTTTATGTCCCCTTTAGTACCATTTTTAATTATTTTTGGCAGCTTTTTGAACAAAAGTAAAATTTAAACTCACATTTGTGAAACAACTAAATACAAATAAGGTTTGAAAATGAAGTTGAGAAACAATCAGGCCATTTTTCATTTATGCCATGAATGTTATGTTTCTCAACTTATTTTTTCAATATTTATTACTATAGGAAGCAGAGCAAATGATAAATGCTGTGAAGCATTTTTCAAACTATTTAAACGCAAAACGTTTTGGTAACTTGAAAACTTTTTGGGTGAAATATGCATATACGTGTATATGTCTATAACAAAAATGGCTATTAAAAACTTATCCCAAAGAAATTTAGTTTAAATTATTTATTTTTGGCAAAAAATAAAGATGTAATTAAAGTATCTCACATTTTTACTTCCTGTATGTGCTTATTTCTATTATGTTTTTATTAGTTCTGTGAAATATTTTCTTTATTTATCCTATTGCTTTGAACTTTTTCCTTTTTAATTATAAGATTTCTTAAATTTCGAGCTTGAGGTCCTTGTTTGTTGATTCAATACCTCACTTTCTTTTGGAAAACTTCTTTAGTAAATAATGATTTTTTTCTTTTTTTTTTTTTGGTAATTTTTGAAAAAAAAAACATTAATTCCTTAACAAGTTTTCCAAAGAAAAACAAAATATTAAAGATAAAAATAACAAACAAGGACCTCAAGGACCTTGAAATTTAAGAAATCTTATAGCTAAAATATTTTCTACTATTAATAGTTAACAGGTCTTTACTTTTGTCTAGACCAGCAATAAATATAATTACATACACAGTTTCTTATTAATTTTGTCAATAAAAAAATTATATACAATTATATGTATTTCTTTTTTCACAGTTTATGAAGTTGTCCCTTTTTCTTCAGAAATCCCTTTTTCTTCCACTTATTATGAAATTTCCCTTTTTGTGCGACTTTTGAAAATCTTTGACGGTAACGCTATTCTTTAATGGGAATGGGAATGGAGATGTTTAAATACACACACACACATATGCATGTATGCATGTATTAAACCAATAAGCAATGTTTCTTAATTTCTGCTGTTACTCTGAGCGCTATTTTTCGTGAGCAAATCGCTGATGCAATAAATGAAACATTTTACAACTGCTGACTTTTGATTCTCATTACATACATACATACATACATACATACATACATACATATGTAGGTATTAAATTTACAACAATCTGCTAGTAGGCTCGTCAGATAATAAGTAAAATCGAACTTAACTGCCAGTTCCTCTTTGCTTTCTAAGCGAAAGAAAATTGTTTTGGGCTCATCTATGACGTTCGTTTATTCGAACGATGACTCGATCGACAAGTCGAAAACATTTAAGTGTTTTCATACAAAATCCGATTCCTCCATATCGATCATGTCGTCAGCACTCCGAACACAAATGTCAAAATCAAGCACTTGTTGTTTTGCTATCGAGTGAGAGTTTTTAAAAACATTTTTGTTGTTTGTGTAAAAAAAAACTAGGAAATAAAACTATAAACCCCACATATTTTTAATTTTTATTTTATTTAGTAAATATATTAAACAATTATTACATGTATGTATGTAGGCTTCCTAAAAAGTTTACTTGTTCGCTGGATGGAAGGAAATCCTGAGTTTGCCAGAGGAATACCAGTGCTCAGTACGTCAAAGTACTTATTAAATGTCTATGAAATACTTTTAAATTTTAAAACACCACAAAAACTTAAGGGCTTTTGTAATTTGAGTATTTATTTTTGTCGATATTTCGCTCTCCTTCGGATAGCTTCTTCAGGACAATAATAATGAAAAATGTTTTGATTGGTTTTTTGAAAAAAACCAATCAAAACACCACAAAAACTATTTCCACACTTTCAAGATGTTTGCTTTTTTATTTTGTACTTACATATGTATGTATTTATTTGCTTTTACTTGTCAGATACAGCTGACCAGTTTTATGAAGGGTTGTATTTACACAAGAACAGTTTAAGGCTGTGTTACACTATCCTACTCAATCGTACGACTCATTCACTGAAAATTGCTAGCTAAATCTGATAGAATTCTATCCGTCTTTAAAAAGTCGCATCAAAACGGCCACACTATTATACTTTTGTAAACAACTTCGAAAAGGCAACTCTGATCGCATAGAAAAAAAATAGTTTTTGAAAATTTTCAAAAGATTAACAAATCGGACAGACTTGTCAAAAAGTCTTTCACACACATACACTTTTAGTCCAGACTATCACACTTTTTGGACACACATGTCATATTTAACAGATCGTACGATTCAGTAGGATAGTGAATCTAATGGCCTTTAGCAGTTTTTTTTTTTCAATATTGCAATAAAAAAATCAACCAAAACTTTCATTTACCGATCTGGCATCTCTGTGAAGTAAATGCCAAAAATTTCATGACGTAAGTTCATGTGAAAACTAAAAGGTAATTTTAAGATAAATCAGTTTTTTTACCCTCCACTTACACACGCAAGTACAAGTGCAAGTAACTCAATTAATTGACATTTTTTTTACTAATACCATCATACTTCTGCAAAATGTGAGCTTACTTGCAGGAGATTTTGATTGTCAGTAATTTTTTTTACTTGCATGTCGATAAAATGACAACAAACAAAAACAGTGTTGCCTTATAAAGTTCATATTTTAATTTTGAATAGATAACTTACAAGGAATGATTTTTTTCTGATCTTACACACCGAAAAATAAGATAAAAAGGATTCTTAATATAAATTTACTATTTATTTGATAAAAAAAAAGCTATTTGTGTAATTTGCAACCTCACAACAGTTCGTATGACAATACTTTGGCAACCCAGCCATTAAAAAGTCATGTAGACGGCCAAAAACAGGATAAACAATATACAAAAAAGGCAACAAATGGTGATTTTTAAATATAAAATAAATCGACCAGTGATTTTGTAGTTTTTTCCTCATAATTGTTTTATTATTATTGCTTTCATTTAATTCTTTTATTTTGTAAAGTAAAGTGATTTTTTATATATTGTTACGTTTTAACCTTTTCAAAACGTTTTCCGTAGATTCTTTAATTGTAATGAAGTTACAACACTCACGTCTTCAGTTTACAATAACCAACAGTTCAACACTTTATTTATTTGAACACACTATACTTGTAAACACTTTACTAAGAACACTTTACTAGAAGAACAACACATTCACTTAATCACTTTTTATTACTTAAGACACTTTACACGTTAGCGCAGCTAAAAATCGACTGACTTTTCAGCGTTGAGCTTCGCTGCTTTTATACCTCCAATGATCATTGCTAGAACATTCTAGACGTTTACAGAAGCTAATCACGCCACATCTATAGTGCGATGTGCGATGACTCATCATGAACAAAAGATATACACACACACACCGACATACATACACGCGGCAGCAAAACTCAAGCATCTGAGCCGCGCACATACATACACACACGAATATTGTATGGTGCGGTGGTGGTTTCTTTTATTTCGCTGTTGTGCTTATTTATCCACACATGTGTGTCAGTATGTGCACACTCGCATTGCTGCCGTTTTGTTTATCAACAAGCTTCTATGTATGCATGTGTGTATATACCTCCTGTGTTCATTTACAAATAATAACAAGACAATATACGCACATATAAAATAACGATGATTTAGTACGTTCTAGAACAATCACAATCGGTCCGTTCACGACCAAATTTGTAACACTGCCGCCCGCTCAAGCCTGTTCGTCCCGAACAGGCCCAGAACCACTACTCCCGTACCTTGCGAGTCGTTCTAAGTGTACAACCTTCATTTTGGATCGGTGGCTGTTATGCTTCTGTATCCTGTATACAACGTCGTTTAACCTCTTAATCACCTTATACGGTCCATCCCAATGCGTTTGTAATTTGGGAGACAGTCCTTTCTTCCTTTGTGGGTTATATAGTAGAACCAGTTGTCCCTCGCGGAATCCGTCGGAATTAGCAGCTCGGTCGTATCTGGCTTTCATTTTATCGCTGACTACTCGAATTCTGTTGCGTACAAATTCGTGTAGGTCGTGCAGGTCACTTTTCTCCTGCGAAGAATTCTCCGTATCCTCATTCTTCGGTACAGGTTTTGTGCCAAATTCCAAATCGCCAGGCAATCTGAGTTCTGTTCCAAAAACTATTTTTGCCGGTGTTCTAGACGTTGAGTCATGCACAGCGGACCTGTATGCCAACAAAAATTTTTGAATGTGCTCATCCCAGTCTCTCTGATGGTCGCTCACTACTTTCCTCAGGTATTCCTCCAGCGTGCGGTTAAATCTTTCAACCATACCGTCAGATTGCGGATGAAGTGGTGTTGTCCTGGTTTTTCTTATTCCATAGAGCTCGCACATTTCCTTAAAAATTGCAGACTCAAAGTTTCTGCCTTGATCGGAATGCAACTCCATTGGAACACCATACCTGCACACCCAATTATTGATGAAAGCATTTACCACAGTTTGAGCCTCCTGGTTTGGTATGGGGTATACTTCTGGCCATTTGCTGAAATAGTCCATCACCACAAGGACATAACGGTTACCGGCAGTACTGACTGGAAAAGGACCTGCTACATCCATAGCTATTCGCTCAAAGGGCGCACCCGAATTGTACTGCTGCAGGTGTGCTCGAGTTCTCCGTGCTGGACCCTTCGCCGCTATACATTCCTTACAGTTCGCAATCCAGTCGGCTACTGATTGTTGCGCTCCAACCCAGTAAAAACGCTGCTTCACCTTTTCCAGTGTTTTATTAACTCCAAGGTGACCACCACTGGGACCATTGTGGAACTCTCGCAAAACTTCCGGTATCTTCGATGATGGTACAACTATTAAGTTAGAAGTTGTTTTGCCATCCGCACTTTCCCATATACGGTATAAGCATCCGTCTACCAGCTGCAAGCTGCCCCATTGCGCCCAATAAGCTTTAGCGAGGGGACTCTCAGCCGCAATTTCATTGCGTGCAGGCCTGCTATCACTCTGTTTAGCAGCTATTATTTTGCTGAGCACCGGGTCATTTTTCTGCGCCGTTGGCCAATCTTCGTAAGAGTCTATCTGCGTTAGCCGAACATCAATGACGCACTCTTTCTGTTCGGCCTTGAAATTAGTCTGGCTGTCTCCTGGGCCAACGCAAATGATACGGTTTCGGCGAATGACGGCTTTTGTGTTGCGCACACAGCAAGCTTAATGTCTCTAGATGAAGCGGGCACAGTTTCCAGGACCTGTGCAGCGACACCCTTCAACGCCAAAATTAACTCAATGCATTTCTCATCCTCGCGCCATGCATTCTTATTGGCTACAGTTTCAAACTGAAACTGGAAAATGTTAAAAGGTGTGCTGCCATCAAAGGTGGGCGCTTTTATTCTGCTCACGACTTCAGGAATACCTCGGACTGGCACTTCCTGCAGTTGAAGGCTATTCATTCTAGCTTCCAGGCTATGAAGCTTTTGATCGACATCATTTTCTAGGGCAACAAACTTTTCACTGAGATCTTTCTCTAGGCCGGTTAGTTTTTCTTCAATAGCATTTACTTTCAGATTCATGGCCTCCGAAATTTCCATTAACTTCTCGTTGTTAGCTTTCAGCATTTGATTTGTTGCAATTGATGCCTCTTTCATGGATTTGGAGTTTTCCTCCATTTTCTGCATCATTATTGCAAACATCGAGTTTAAGTCCATGTTACTGGTAGCTGGTCGTGCACTCATCTCCAGTTCTTCTTTTTCTTCGAAGTCATGAGTATTGATGTCCAGGCCTAGCCGATGAAACTCCTCCATTAGCCTCTTCTGCAGCTCCACTTTATTACCAGTTGTGGGCAGATCCAACTTGCACAACTCCTTTTTCAGTTGTTCCACTTTAAGCTCGTCGAACTTCATTTTACAATTTCACTTCTGACACCAATTGTTACGTTTTAACCTTTTCAAAACGTTTTCCGTAGATTCTTTAATTGTAATGAAGTTAAAACACGCACGTCTCCAGTTTACAATAACCAACAGTTCAACACTTTATTTATTTGAACACACTATACTTGTAAACACTTTACTAAGAACACTTTACTAGAAGAACAACACATTCACTTAATCACTTTTTATTACTTAAGACACTTTACACGTTAGCGCAGCTAAAAATCGACTGACTTTTCAGCGTTGAGCTTCGCTGCTTTTATACCTCCAATGATCATTGCTAGAACATTCTAGACGTTTACAGAAGCTAATCACGCCACATCTATAGTGCGATGTGCGATGACTCATCATGAACAAAAGATATACACACACACACCGACATACATACACGCGGCAGCAAAACTCAAGCATCTGAGCCGCGCACATACATACACACACGAATATTGTATCGTGCGGTGGTGGTTTCTTTTATTTCGCTGTTGTGCTTATTTATCCACACATGTGTGTCAGTATGTGCACACTCGCTGTGCTGCCGTTTTGTTTATCAACAAGCTTCTATGTATGCATGTGTGTATATACCCTGCCAGCAAATTGGTAGTCGACTACCAAAATAATTAACTTCACGTTAACTATTATGGACTAGCTTCAAATTAGCTACAATACAATCGAAACGTAGTGCAGAGTTCACTCAAAATTCAAATACTAACATACACACATACACGGTAAATAACTCTTGAATTAAATTGCCTATTGTCGCATTCGTTTTAAATGTAGCGATGGCTGAATGGGTTAAGGTGGCTGCTCACCAGTCTTGAGGCTTAGTGGTTCGAATCCCACCAGAGGCTAACAAAAAAAAAAAAAAAAAAAAAGTGTGATGAAATTTAATTTAATAAAATATAAGTAACTATTACCACCAAAAAATGTAAAATCAGCCTTGATTTGTACATTTTTTTCTGTATGTACTGACTTTGAAGTAGTTAACTTGAAGTTAGTTGAAAAGTAATGCAGCGTCGGACAATTGACTACCTCCTAGGACATCGTAATGTTAAAATAGTCAGTCATCTCCATTGAAAATAATCTAAGTGTCAACCACCACCAGTTGTAAAAAAGTTAGCTTGTAATTCATTATTAGTTAACTGAGTTGCCGGCAGGGTACCTCCTGTGTTCATTTACAAATAATAACAAGACAATATACGCACATATAAAATAACGATGATTTAGTACGTTCTAGAACAATCACAATCGGTCCGTTCACGACCAAATTTGTAACAATATTTTATATATTTATTTGAGCTTAAGGTCTTTTGTAATTTGAGTATTTATTTTTGTCGATATTTCGCTCTCCTTCGGATAGCTTCTTCAGGACAATAATAATGAAAAATGTTGTGATTTTCTTTAAAGCCATTTTCTTTGACGACATTTCAAAAATGAGCTTGCACTTGCCGGTGTAAACAATCAGGCAAGTAGCAACAGCTTTTATGGTCTCTGTCAGTGTATTGGTAGTTGATATGTACACACAACTTGCAACAAGTTACTTGCATGTGTAAATGGGGGGCAGTAAGTAACGAATCTGCATGAGCTTTTTATTTTATATTTTACATACATAAGTATGTACGTTTTAGATAATAAAATAAGCAGATTGCGGATGCTTACGTTCAGAAAAATCACGCCTGAATGCGTGAGCGTGTTTTTAAAGCTAAAATTACCTTTTTAAGAAAAATCCCGAAGTTTGACGAAATTTCCAGAAAATATTCATAACGCTAATAAATTCGTCGTTCGTCCCAGCTGTACTCGCAGCTAGATATCGAATGAATTGCCGAGCAAAATTGAAATTCAATACCTATCAAGCTGTCTCATGATGGCTTTATCTGGCTATCGATCTAGTTTTCATACTAATTGTGAAAGATTATACATACATATGTACTTTATTTGTAAGAGATACTGCCTGTAGCTGGTTAAACATTAATTGCATTGCTGGTAGTGCAAATTAGTAGAAATCGTCACGAACATGTGTGAGCTGTTTATATGCATTGGTGCATCTGTCAACAAACAATTGTGTATGATGGGCGGTAAGTAGCGAAACTATTTGACAGCAGCGGAGACACCAACCAATAAATATCAATTAGTTTTGAAAACGGTAAAGTAAAGTAGGTATGTCACAACCCAACACTGTAATATTGAAAAATTTACCAAAATTATTTTTTTACGAGTACCTACTTACCAAATTACATATTTACAAAACTAGGTACACAAATCGCGTTTGTTATCTATTGTTCATGAAATTAGTTGAAATAATTTGAAAGCGTTAATTAACACGTTTTACCGCAATTTGCAATTGTGAACTTTCATTTGATTAAAAGAAGTGGTGAGATCAAAGCACGCATATGTATGCAAATATCAGTTTCGAGTTGAGACAAAACTCAAGTGAAATACAACTCTTTTGTTAAGGGCCAATACTAATTAATTACATATCTCTGACTTTTTTATTTATTTATGTATTTGTTTTTTGCTTTAGCAATAAACTTAAAAACCAAGAGTTCAGTATTTTGCGAAAGTAAACAGGTTCACGCATCAAATGCATTCAAGTTTTGGCGTTTAGCCCCTTTAATCATGTACATATGTATGTATGTACATATATGTAAATGGCCGTAAAAAGGTAATACATTTAAGTACATAATTTGTCTATTGTTTGGCCATGTGCCACATTTATCCCACATCTGTAGAGATAAAACGGGTTCATGCTTTTGTTAAGGTCTTATAAAAAGAAAGAAAAAAATACATAAACATGATCAAACGATATTATGACTGACTAAAATGGCAACTGCAGGAGAGTTGTATTCTCTATCTGTAACCATTTTCAATGGGTTTTATTAAAAGTCAGCATTAAAACAAACAAAATTGGAATGGAACTTTCAGTTCAGTTTGTGTTTGTGGTTGCAAGAGAGTGGACTGATTTCCTCATCAGATTTTATAGAGAAATAATGTACATAACATTTAAAAAAGTCATATTTTATTTAGCAAATATTTGAAAACATTTGTTTTTTACAGAAACCTAGAATACCTAGAACAGAATGAATAAATTGTGGATAATCTTTTATTGCTCTATATTGTTCGCCTACAGTGGAGCAACAGAAATTAGAAATGTTTTACTGTTGTTGGCGGACGATGCTGGATTTGAGATGGGAGCTTATTTAAACAAATTCTGTCAAACTCCCAATTTGGATAATTTGGCCAAAAAAGGACTTTTGTTTAACAATGCATTTACATCGGTGAGCAGTTGTTCCCCCAGCCGTGCTCAAATATTAACCGGCCAGTTTAGTCACACTAATGGCATGTATGGTTTACATCAAGGAGTGCACAATTTCAATGTTCTGCCAGGCACAAAATCGTTGCCGAATGTGCTGCGAGAACGAAGCAAGGGCTCAATTTTAACCGGCATAATTGGCAAAAAACATGTGGGCTCTGAAGATGATTTCAAATTTGATTTTGAACAAACTGAGGAACAACATTCCATAAATCAAATTGGCAGAAATATTACCAATATCAGACTGTATGCCCGGGATTTTCTACAAAAAGCTAAAAACGAAAGGAAGCCTTTCTTTCTGACGATAGCATTCCACGATCCTCACAGATGCGGCCATATAACACCTCAGTATGGTGAGTTTTGTGAAAGATGGGGATCAGGTGAAGAGGGCATGGGTATTATACCGGATTGGAAGCCGATTTATTATGATTGGCGCAATTTGCAAGTTCCTGCCTATTTGCCTGATACTGATGTTGTTCGTCAAGAGCTTTCTGCTCAATATATGACAATGTCACGCTTAGATCAAGGTGTCGGCTTAATACTTAAAGAGTTGCAAAATTTTGACTACGATAAAAATACCTTGGTTATTTTTACATCGGACAATGGGCCACCTTTTCCGGGAGGTCGTACAAACCTTTATGAGCATGGCATAAGATCGCCTCTTATTTTGGCCTCACCCAATGCCCAGGACAGGCACTGCGAAACAACGGCTGCCATGAGCAGTTTGTTAGATATTTATCCGACTGTTTTAGAAGCTTTTCAACTTCGACAAGACAATTCTACACAACAAATCTATACTAAGTCTCTATTGCCTTTGCTACAAATTGAACCACAGCCCGTAGAAAATGATGCAGTGTTCGGTTCACATAATTATCATGAAATTACCATGGATTATCCCATGCGTATGATTCGCACAAGACGTTATAAGCTCATACACAATCTTAACTACTGGTCCTATTTTCCTATCGATCAAGACTTTTACACTTCACCCACATTCCAACAAATTCTAAATGCCACAATAAATCACCAACAATTCGCCTGGTACAAAACGTTACTCGCATATTATCAGCGACCTGAATGGGAATTGTATGACATAAAAATTGATTCATTGGAGCGTTTCAATTTGGCTGATAAGCCCAAATATAAAGACACTTTAAAACAGCTAAAGCAACGTCTATTGAACTGGCAAACCGAAACCAAGGATCCCTGGCGTTGTGCTCCACATGGTGTTCTACAGGATCAGGGAATATTTAAAACGAACCCCGTTTGTCTCTCATTGGCCCATGAAGCCCTTAAAAAATCTTTAAGTCTTTATGAAAAATATTTGCTTTTGTAATACAGTGTTGCTAAACAATTTAGTTAAGGTTAACTAACTGTTAGCCGACCTTAACTTAACGTCAAGAATTCACAAAATTTTGTGGAGACATGTGTCAGACCCTAATGTGACATTATTTTTGCCTTTGTTTTTTTAATTTTCCACATAGAATCTGACGTTTGTATCAACAAAATTTTGCCATGTGTAGACGTCAAGTAAAATAAAAGGGAAAGTTTATTTATTTTTAATTGTTGAGAAAAGTAAAGTATATCAAAACGATTAACTTGTTCTCTGTATTGAATGCTTGGTTGTCTGCACATTTAAAATTCCTATTATTTTCCCAAAAAGAGAATAGAATTAGTAGTAAAGTTTAAAACACTCTTTCAAGGCTTCGAAGCCTATTGACAAGCTGAGTAGCATCAACGAAAACAATTAAAAATTAAAAAGGTGTGGCGGCTTCGACACAACTAGTTGTCCACCTTGCTAAATGTCTTTGATGTCTTCTTTGTCTTATTTAATTAATGTCAATCACACAATCACTGATAAACTTAATACAATAATAAAAAGGACTATTTATATCTAATATAATAAAAGAATATATAAACTGTATTTCCTCATTAAAAATATGTACCTATAATTTGGAAAGTATTTAATTGCATACATATGCGCAATGCAAGTGCATATGGATACAATTAAATATGGACTCTTCTCCAAAACTTGGACAATGCATGAAAAATGTAGTGTCTAGCTCTAAACACATAGACGACAGCAGACAGCAAGCAGCAATATGTCAAAAATAAAATGCATATGTTTAAATGAAAACGATTATTTTGAGGGCAGCAGGGCAGCACGACTGCACAACAGCAATTGCTGCTGCTGCCAACTTAGGCTATTTTCAATTTTGACGGGCAGCAAATAAGCAAATATAGTGTTGCCATTATATATATAAATTGGACAAATTAGAACAAAAACTTTTTTTTAATATTAAACACAAAAGAACATTGCAAAAATACAATAAATAAATAAATGTATGTGTTTTTATAGTTTTTTCGTGATATTATTACATTTTTCATCAATATTTTCAATTTTATTCATTATGAAATAAGAAATACGGCATCCCTGAAATTAGCATTGCTAAAATACACAGCTGTTCATTTTCAATATCAAAACAATTTTTTTCGTTTGAGCTAATTTTTTGTGATATTTTATTTAATTTTCATCCTGGTTGCTTTGAAAAATTGTTCTTCATCTTTTTCCTTGAGCTGTTCTACACATGTTTTGTAAATGCCCTCCTCATCACGTGTTATATTTACTGGGCGAACCCACCATCTTCGGTTTCTTGTACTATTCGCCTTATGGGCTTTATACACTTCAGTTGTAGTCTGAGCTATTTTAACAATTGTTGTGATAAAATTCACTGAATTTTCTTCGCTCATTTTCTATATCTTTAAACTTTGAATTTGTAATATTTATAAAAACTTGAAATTGATTTACACATCAGCTGATTATTATGTTGTTGCTGTCTTCAAAATAATTATGAAGCCGACTTCAGAGCAGCATTTGAAGTTGGCTGCACTTGAAGTTGGCAGCATTTGCAGTCTGCTGTCATCTATGTGTTTAGAGCTTCTATGGGTTTTGCCTATTTGCTTCCATAACTGCATAAATCATTTTCAACTGGTCACCTTGTTCCCTCATTTATAGATACTAGTATCTAGAAATGCCTGTTTACTGGCAAAACAATCAACAGCTAAATTCTTTTGCCAGTAACAACCCAGCAAGCATACAGGGGATGAATTATATTTTTTGGTATTAAATTTAAGGGAAAAAAATCACATGTTTTTCCATAAGTATCCATTCCTGTACCCATGATAACGATGTATATTTAAGGGCACTATTTGAAAAACAACACTAAAGGCCAATTTTTGTGTTGCCAATCAAATTCCATATAGCTTTGATTTGGATTTGCATTTGCATTGAAAAACAATAGTAAGACATAAAACACTAACAACATAATCATTAAACGGCTTTATTTAAGAAAGTTTTTATCATCGGTAATAAATTAATTATTTTCATTAAAAATATTTGTTTTCTCCAATAAAAGCCAGCTGTAATATGGAAAGTTTCATTTTATTATTACTTGTTTTTGTTTTTGTTTTGGAACGAAGTTCCTTAACGCGGCTTGCTGGTAGTGCAAATCATGATACAATTAACAAGGTAGCCTCGTCAGCTAAGCCGTTAATCATCTGACTACTTTAGGTTGTCAAGATATTGCAGAGATGAAAGCAAGGCAAATCAACTACAGGTGGTCGCAATTCAATTCGCTACAACATTTTCTCTCGAGACGTCACAAATTTTGTTGTCGTTTTCTATCGGCTTTGACAACTCAGAAGATAAATTCGTGGAAAAATGTTGAAGCGAATTGGTATGCGGGCACCTGTAATGGATTCGCCTTGGATGAAAGGCAGCCAAAACGAGATAGCTAATCCGCGTTAGCTCAGTGCACCTCTCTTCTGTAAATGTAAAAGTGGCGTCTTTTTGACAGTTTGCATAAGTTGTACAAAAACAAAATGCATGTTATTTTTATTGAAGTTGTTCTTATTGTAGCGAAAAGGTTACCTTGTTAGTTGTATCATGGATGGGCGGTAAGTAGCGAAACTATTTGACAGCAGCGGAGGCAACTACAAATAAATATCAATTAGTTGTGATAACGGGCACTATCAGTTGTTAGATGTCGCTAAAGTAAAGTATATCGCAAAACAACACAGCAATATTGAAAAATTTACCAACAGTTGCTTTTCTTAGCTTTGTAGCAGATTCATAAAAAAATACTGCAGGTGTCAAAAGTAAAAAAATAAAACATTCCAAAAATTTAAAGAAGCATATAAAATTTAAAAATAAGTAAATCAACAACCGCAAATAAAATACGGCAAACCAATGCTCAACGCTTACAACAATTCCGGAAGAAACAGAAAATGAAATGGAAACATTGGATTCGAAAGTAGCCAGTTATTGGAATCCGTAACGACTATATTTGTTTTTGATATGAAACATAGATACATATGTACATTTGTACATATATATTTTTTTTGAATAAGTATTACTCCTGAAATATATGAATTTTTCTGATGTCATTCATTCTTTTATATTATTTGCTTTCAAAAATAACACAAAATAAAACATACAGATTTCCCCATGTATTACATTCGAAGATGAAACGTAAGGAACTCCGTTCCTAACCGGGGTCCCCCGACCGCAGATTTCTTTTTTTTTTTGCAAAAAGAGGGATAATACATACAAAAGGGGAGAAAAGCGTAAATCTCAAGATATATGCATAGAACGCAGCACTAATGGTTTTCATGCATAAGCTATATGTGGAAAAAAATCTTTTCGTATGATGTAATTTTGACAGTTGCACTGTTTCATAAATCAAGAATAAGAAGTATTATGAAGCGATGAAAGAATTTTACTTCATATGAAATTATTTGACGCTACCTTAGATTACTTCATTTAATTTAAAATTTTCAGTTAGTTTAAAATTTTGATATACATATATGTTTCACAGAGCGAGAATTTTCATAACAAAGAGCTTAAATTTGTTTTTCCACGTGCTTGCTAAAATATATTTCAAATAAATTTTAACAACATTTTTATGGAATATGCATTTGAATTTAAGCTCCATTTAATTTTAACGAACTATAAAGTTTGATAACAATGTGTTAAAGCTAATTTCCTACATTTTTTATGATTTAATATTTTCCTTATTTACTTATGAATTTGAGATCTCTTCTATTCGTGCTATTTATTTGATTTGTTAAACATATGTATGTATGTGTCTTTGTTAATTCGTAAAATTTTTATGTTGTTAATTAGCTTTTGGAAAAAATTGGCCAATTGATAATGCACATAAGCTTGCAAAAATAGCCTACCTACATATAATTAATAAATCACAGGGGCCATGAAATCCACCCCGACAGCAGGCATGGAGGCACTTCTCAACCTGACACCACTTCATATATGTGTGCAGGAGGAAGCCGCCAAGCGGGCTATCACCATCTATGGGAGAGATGAACTAAAGGAAGGTAACCTTATTGGTCATCTAGCGATCCTGAGGGGATTCAGAGACATTTTGCATATGTCTCGGTCGAGTGATCACATGGATCCCATACTCTGCTTCAGCAGAAAGTATGAGGTCTTCTTCCCTACGAGGGAGGAGTGGTGCTCAAACCCAATATGGTTACGAGATGACTCACAAAAATGGTACACTGATGGATCCAAGTCGATTCAAGGAGTGGGAGCGGGAATAGTGGGGCCTAGGGCACGCAGGGTAGTAACTCTCGGCGGGGACACCACAATTTTCCAGGCGGAACTGTATGCTATACTGGAAGCTGTAGGGATCCTATCCGAAAGGGGACATACAGGAGTCAGAATCAAGATATTCTCCGACAGCCAGTCAGTACTCAAGGCCCTGAGTAGCTTTATGTTCACATCCAGGACAATACTGGAATGTCACGATAAGCTAAATGAACTGACCACTCACAATCAGATTACTCTGATATGGGTTCCAGGTCATGAGGGGCACAAGGGTAACGAGTTGGCTGACACCTACGCGAAAAGGGGAGCCAATGGGGCTTTTATTGGACCCACTCCATCCTTTGGCTTCAATAAGCTTCTCCTCAGGGGGGAGATCAGGAAATGGACAGCATCCATCACAGGAAAACTGTGGAACGACACTAGGGGTCTGGAACACTCGAAGAAATTTCTTAGCTTTGATGCCAAGAGGGCGGACCTCGCTCTAAAATTAAACAGAAGAAATCTAAGGACACTGTGTGGGGCGCTAACAGGACACTATACCTGCATGAAGCATCTACACAGAATGGGACTATCCAGCACGGCAACCTGCAGATTTTGCGGAGAAGAAGAGGAGACAATGGAACACTTGATTATTGAATGTGTGGCACTTGGCCACAGAAGATACAGGCTGTTGCAGGCCTATACATTGGGTTCACAGGATTTGCAAGGGCTTCCACAGAAGGAGCTAGTACTGTTTCTTGATGTATTAAACTCGTAAGAGAAAAGGGTTGCACAATAGATCATTCATGGTCGCAGTGCGAAGGGCCATTCTGGACCGACCTAGCAATAATAATAATAATACATATAATAAAGATGAATTTGTAACAACTCTTTCTCACGGAGCTAACTACGTGTTAATGCAGCTAATAAACTATTTGTCAGCGAAAAAGTACCACTGCCCGTTCATCGATCTGAATATTGAAATTTATGTCTCTTCTGAATGTATATAGGTATTTATAAGAAAGGTGTGTACATACCGCCGCAATGTAACTACAAACATAAAATTTGTACTTGAAATATTCAAATTTTTGTTTGCTGGGTAACGAGGTATAAATATTTTAAAAGTATCTCTCTCATATTTAATTTAATTGAGCATTTTCGTCAGTGTTGAGATTTGAAGATTTTCATTTAGTACCAGTGCTATAACGTAAACGGACCAAAGTAACAATATGCACCTCCTCACTATGAAATGTTATGCTATTAAGGTTTTTAAAATCCAACGCGTGGATTAGCAATAAGTATCTTGGCAATAAGACAACATAAGCTATAGCATTCCAAAATCGAAGAGAAAATGTTGAACTGTAGTTTTATTTTCAATTTCATAAAAAAAATTCCCACTCCAGGGGAATATTGATATTGTGACATTGAAAAATTGCAGCTATGGGAAAAATATTAGTTTCAAAACTATTACTAATATCAGCGTGTATGGTGAGTTCGGGCGTGATGTGATTTGTAAGCCACATTATAAAAAGTATCGAGTCTTAAAATATAAAAAAATATATATGTATATATATATATATATATATATATATATATATATATATATATATATATATATATATATATATATATATATATATATATATATATATATATATATATATATATATATATATATATATATACATATATATTGTTTTTTTGTGTGTTTTGTTTGTTTTTTTTTCTTTTTCAATTTTTCCTAAAGGTCGTGTCAGATAAAACTTTTGCTTCGCGTTGCGTTACATACACCCTTTGACATTTAAGATAAATGTACATGTTTATATGGCTCTTGTCACATAAATTTTATTTGACGCAAAGCAAAGCAAAATGTTGGGCATCTTTCATCTTTTTGCACGCTTTGACAATTAGCTGCTTTCATTTTCTTTTATTTTTTCTTGGCGTCAACAGAAATCAAATAAATAAACAAGTAAGAGTGCTATATTCGGCTGGGCCGAATCTTAAATACCCTTCACAATGGTACATACATTCTGATTGATTTTTGGTGCGAAAAGTTGTTTTATTTGGATTTTAAAGCCGATTTCTTGAAATATCGGGAGACGCTATATCTGGGGTATATATGGGCCGATTTTTTCTGAATTTCAATATCAGATCCACTACCGGGATTTAACACAGGCTGCAAAACTTTTATTTAAATAATTCCTAATATGCTCAAGTTCAACCACTGGGTGACACCAATTCTTTTTAATATCAATGAAATAAAGAAAAGCAAAATGTATTTCTTAATTATTTATCAGTTAACTTTATAGTAAAATTTATTTAACAAAAAATTGCATATAATTGCATTATTTTTGAATTATAATGCTAAATAAACATTGCCATTAAGTGTGATTTTCTTTTCAATTTACTTACGTATGTGGGTACATGCATACGTATGTATGTATGTATCTATAATAGAAAACTCTAAAATAAATTCTTTATTATTGAATATTTTCAGTGTGTTCCATAAAACAATGATTATATACATACATATATACATACATACATATTTACATTGCTTGCTTTTACAAAATTATTTTTTTTCTTGTGCACGTTGTTGATGATCTATTGCGTATCATCATACACATGTGTGTGTGTATGTACATATGTAAGTACGTAGGGAAACCCAAAATGATTTTTTGTGTGAATGAATTTGAAGACGCAATTGTTTAAAAGAATTTCATTGCGTACCCTTTTTTCAACAATTCTTTATATCACTTTCATTTTCAAGCTCGTGTATACATATGTATGTACATACATACACATTTTTACACCAAAGCAAAAAAATTGTTTATGCTAACATACTTGCATGCATACATACATATGTAGATACATACATACCTACATACATACAAATGTATCTACATACATACATACATACATACATTCATACATGATCGCAAATATTTTCGAATTTTGCTTTTAAACATTATATACATATGTATGTATGTACCATTATGATCGATTTTTGGTACCAAAAGTTGGGTGCATATGGGCCGATGTCCAAAAATTTTCTAATTTTGCCCCTAAACAGCCTGTATGTACCATTCCGACAAATTTTTAGTGCAAAAAACTGTTTCGTTTAGCTTCCAGGCCCGACTTCTTGAGATATCGGGAGGCGCTATATCTCGAACATATATGGGCCGATGACAAAACGATTTCCAGTTTTGCTTCTGACTAACCTATATGTATCATTCTGATTGATTTTTGGTGCCAAAAGTTGTTTTATTTAGCTTATAGAGCCGATTTCTTGAAAAATCGGGAGACGCTATATCTCAGGTATATATAGACCGATTACAGACATTTTCAAATTTTGCTTTTAAACACCTTATATGTACCATTCTGATCGATTTTTGGTACCAAAAGTTGTTTTATTTGGCTTTTAGAGCCGACTTCTTGAGAAAACTTGAGGCGCTATATCTCGAGTGTATATGGGCCGATGTCCAAAATGTTCCACGTTTGCCTCTAAATAGTCTATGTGTACCATTCTGATTGATTTTTAGTGCCAAAAATTGCTTTATTTGGCTTAACGAGCGGATTTCTTGAAAAATCAGGAGTCGCTATATCTCAGATATATATGGACCGATTTCAAAAATTTTCCAATTTTGCTTTTAAACACCTTATATGTTCCATTCTAATCGATTTTTGATACCAAAAGTTGTTTTATTTGGCTTTTAGAGCCGACTTCTTGAGAAAACGGGAGGCGCTATATCTCGAGTGTATATGGGCCGATGTGGAAAAATTTTCCACTTTTGCCTCTAAATAGCCTATATATACCATTCTGATTGATCTTCGGTGCCAAAAGTTGTCTTATTTGGCTTATAAAGCCGATTTCTTTAAAAATCGGGAGACGCTATATCTCGGATATATATGGGCCGATTTCAAAAATTCCTTCTTTTCTAGGATTTAATGGGCACTAAAAATGATATGGTTTAGTTTTTAAGACAAAATTTTTTTTCAAAAATCTGAATACAAAAATTGCACAAAATACCCCTCAAAACCCGGTTTTTTGAATATATCTCGGCTATCCGTGGACCTATCTTACTGAATTTCAATAGCAGACCCACTACCGGGGTTTCACACGTTTTAGCGAAAGAATGAGGTTTCTATCTCAAACCGTTTTCTCAGAAACGGTATTTCAACGACTACAGACGGACAGACGGACAGACGGACAGACGGACAGACGGACCGACGGACAGACGGACAGACGGACAGACGGACAGACGGACATCGCTCAATCGTAATCGCTATTGATGCTGATCCAGAATATATATACTTTATGGGGTCTTAGATGGATATTTCAATGCGTTACAAACGGAATCACAAACTTATATATACCCTTACACATTTATGTGAAGGGTATAATAAATTTTATAAATTTAATGAATAAATTCATTTGAAAAATATAATAAACAAAACTACAAATAAGTACATATGTATATAAAATATTTTATATATTCAATATTTTATTGATAAACAAACATTACGCTGGTCTTGTCAAAGCTTTTATTGTGACATACACTTTTTGTTTTACGCTTTTCTTTCAAAGTTATAAACGTCACGCAAAGCAACAAATTTTTATCTGACACGGCCTTAACTCTGGCATAATGATTGCATACATATGTAGGGCTAGTGTAGTCCAACATCAAAGAGTACCAAAAATGGCCAATAGCTTAACTACAAATCCCATCACTGTTTTGAGTGTGTATGAATCATCCACCACAATCTTTTCGAGTGTGAATAGTGTGCGTATGATTGTATATACCTATACATATGTATATGTATGTATATATCATAAGCAGGCGTATTCAAAATGAGAAAATATATTCTCTCATTCACATGGACATTGTGTTTTAGTTAATACAATATATTAATAATTCCTATTCAGTTAGAAAAATTAAATATATAAATAAAGAAATATATAATCGCAAAATTGATTATGAATTGTTGGTCTAGGAATTCGACCTTCCCAATGTAACGCGACAAGTACGTAGAATAGAGGTACCGCAATGAAGAGAGCCGTATCGTCGTTAGTTCTGGCGTTAGGTTGCGAACGTAGCATTTTAATTTTCAGCTATTGTTGAATTTTGAAGGTTATGTTCGTTGGTCGCTTGGTGAAGGGTAAACGTTTCTGACGGCCGTTAATTAATAAATTTTAGTGTGGAGACAAAACTACTTAGCATAGTTTGCAAACATTTACGCATGCAGGAGTGTGTGTAAGGCGGATAAAATCACTAAAGCAACGTCTCGTTGTTTTAATATCTGTTAGTGTCAAAAGTTTGTATACCGTGCTCTGATTTCTATGAAAATCGATAACTTCAACAAAAATGTTGACGGTTTTGCATTTATCTTAATATAGCTGAACGCGTTGCACATACTAAATTCTACTATTACATTATATGTATTTGCACTGTTCTCCAAAATTTGAACAATGCAAGAAAAATGTAGTGTCATACGGGCTTTAGAAATCAGAGCACATTAAACGGCTTGTAAACAAACTTTTGACAGTGAGCAGTTAATAAACAACGAGCAGCTGTTTTAGTGATTTTACCTGTTTAATCTGCCTTGGAACAAATAATAGCGGAAATCACCCTTGGTTGCACATCTGCAATTTTAGCAGATATAGCATGATTTTTTGCTACAAAGCGTGAGTGTCTTTTTCAAGTGTTTAGCAAAATAATTATATCAGCTGATTTTAGAGTAACGGAAAATATAAATATTTTTGTTTTGCAAATTGAGAAGGCAATTTAGAAAACAAATTGCAAAAATTTCATTATTCATCTTTTCGTTGACCGTCTTTTATTGTTGACTTTTTGTTTAATTGCCTTAATTTTATTTTTACTTTCTTCATTTCCTTCCCTGTTTTATTTATTTGTATACAAAATTTAATAAAGCGAGTTTGCCGCATGAGATAAGCTAAGCCGCAGCCAATATTTGAAAAGCAACGCCATCGATAAAATTTGCACGTGAAGCAACCGCCCGATTTTTTGCTTATTTTATAAAATTTAATAAAAATTATGCTTAATAATAGGTATAATATTACACCCATATTCATAAAAACTATTGAAGGTTTATTACACGTTTATTTGACAAATATTTACGTCAAATAAGAGCTTAATAAACTTGCAATAATTATTATGAATATGCCCTTTCATCTTTTACTACTTTGTAAATAATTCTTTGAGCAACGTTAGCATTAATTTAATTCCAGCACAGGCATGTTTTGTGGCGGCCTTGCCGTCATACAGTTTTTTGAGCGCAGGAGTTTACGTGTTGAAATGTAGAAAAACAAGCAGCTGTTTTAGCATTTAGCAACATTTGCAAACACGGATCTGCAATGGTTTTTAGTTTTGCATATTTGCTTAAGTGATGCAAACCTCGGTTTCATACATTTTGTTTTTGTAGTGTTGCAGACTATGGCACATATGCTACGGTTGCAATATCTGCAAGGTCTGCAAGGGTAATTTGCAATGAAGGGTGAGTTCCGCTAATGTATAATAAAATGTACAAATAAACCCAAAATTAATTAGTTTTATTTAGTAAAATCTTTTATATTGTACAAAAAACAATTCAACATGTATTTTATTACTATAGCAACAAAACAAGTAGAATTTAAAATTTTTACAAACAAGTAATAGTGCCATATTTGCCAGTGCCGAATCTTAAATACTCTTCACCAGTGTTGGGCAAAATACATGCTCTGATGTATACAAAATACATGAAAGTAGTGTATTTAAAATACAAATACTTTTTTTCCATGTATTTAAAATACAAAATACTGCATTCCAACAGCAGGTATTTGAAATACAAAATACAAAAAAAGTATAACAAAAATATGTACATACATATTTAAAATACAAAATACTTTTAATCAAAAAAGTTTTTATTTCCATTCATAAACAGCAGCTTTTCAATTGTGATATCAGACAAAAAATCTCTTGATAGCGAATAAAGAAAAACAGCTAACGACAAAATCTCAATAATTTCTTATTACAAAAACGGTGTTTTATTGAAAGACATAACGGAATTAAGAAATACATATGTAAGTGGTAATTAAGAAACGTTTCACCAAATGCTACATAACTATATAGGTATAGTCTATCCAAGTCAACATTTGATTGATATTTTTTTTTCTTGTTTTGGATGAAAATGTCGAACGCTTTTTTCCTTGTATTTTATTTTTTCATTATTTAACTTTCTGACAGCTTCGCAACTTTCTCAATGTATGTATGTGCATTCAGTTGCGTTTACTTTACACAGCTACTTTCGTAATTAAATTGTGGTATTGCTATTTTTTGGAAATAAAACAGTAGCAAAGTTTTCGGATTTTAGTTGATGGAATGGAATAATTTTTAGCGAATGGTTTTTAACATAAATTGAAAATGTATGTATTTTGAAAAATGTATTTTGCGAGCACGAGTATTTGAAATATAAAATACTCAAGCGCTTAGTATTTAAAATACAAAATACAAATACATTAATGAAACGTATTCAAAATATAAATACAAAATACGTATGTATTTGTGGAAACGAATGGAAAATGAGTTACAAGCGGAATCAGGTAAAAACAAGAAGATCATTCGCCAAAAATGTCGTAATAGTGGTCAGACGTACAAAACATTATCTGAAAAAGTCATTAAAGAAAGAGTTTGCAAGCCTTTTGATATTTGCCGACTCAATTGCCAAACAAAGATTAATTTTGAGACCTGCAAGATGTTATTTAATCACTATTGGTGTCTGGGCACATATGATCTTCGAGTTCTTTATATAGGATCATTAATGAATATTAATATGTAGCAAGAAATGTGATACTTTAGTGAACTCTACTGCCAGAAAAAGGCAACGGGAGAACAGTGTAGAATATTATTCTTTAAGCGTGAACGGAAAAACAATAAAAGTATGTCGTAGACACTTTACCCAATGCTTTGGTGAGACTGAAAGTTTCCTTGAAAAGTGTAATACGCAAGAAACTTGCATGTCCAACCATGTCAATAAAAAATTCTCGTGGAAAATCATCACCACCGAATAAAATAAATTCAGAAAAACCATATCAATAAATTCCCAGCCTATGAGTGTCATTACACTAGACGAGATACTAGCCAAAAATACCTGAACTCTGATTTAACGATTTCAAAAATGTACCAACTCTACACTGATGAAACCCTAGCTCCTTTCAAAGCCTTTCAAAATACTCTCAAATATTTAGGAGCATGAATTTAAAATTTAAATCACAGCAGCTAGACACTTGTTCTACTTGTGACAACAAGTTTGAAATGAAAATTAAGTACGCCCCTGAAACGGAAGAAAAAAGTAAGTTTAAGGAAATGAAAATGCAACACGTTGAAAAAGCAGATACGGCTTACAATTGCAAACGAACTGATAAAAAGGCTGGAAAATGAAAAGAAAGAAAAACGTTTTTTCCTTGAACAAAGCCATAAATATTTATGTTCATGTTCATGTTGAAGTTTAATTTGGTTATGATAATGAAAGGAGCAAAAAATTGTGATTTTTTTGGTGTTGTATTTCATATAACAGCGCAGTTGCCGCGTAGATTTGCATTGGTAAAAATGAAAAGAATGAAAAACTATTTTGTTAGAAAAATACAAATAAAGCCAAGGCAGATAAAAACTGCCTAGAATAAAGCCATAACAATTTATGTTCATGTTGAAGTTTAATTTGGTTATGATACACTGCAGTTACACGATCAAGTGTTGCTGTCAAGTTTTTTTCCACATACTGCTTGTCAAAATTCAATAAAATTGATAGCTGTGACGTAGGCTGCACGCAATTTCATAACAATTCGTTTTCAAGGTGCCGTCAAGAAGAAAATTAAAAATAGCTTCTTGCATATTCTGCTAAACAAATTAAAGCAAAACCTCCTCTTTTATATTCTACATTAACTTGGGGGTTACACGATCAAGATTTATTTCTCCAGGAGAATTAAAACCTGCCAATCATAATAAATGTTGAGAAAAGTAAAGTATATCAAAACGATTAATTTGTTCTCTGTATTGAATGTTTGGTTGTCTGCACATTTAAAATTCCTATTATTTTCCCAAAAAGAGAATAGAATTAGTAGTAAAGTTTAAAACACTCTTTCAAGGCTTCGAAGCCTATTGACAAGCTGAGTAGCATCAACGAAAACAATTAAAAATTAAAAAGGTGTGGCGGCTTCGACACAACTAGTTGTCCACCTTGCTAAATGTCTTTGATGTCTTCTTTGTCTTATTTAAATAATGTCAATCACACAATCACTGATAAACTTAATACAATAATAAAAAGGCCTATTTATATCTAATATAATAAAAGAATATATAAACTGTATTTCCTCATTAAAAATATGTACCTATAATTTGGGAAGTATTTAATTGCATACATATGCGCAATGCAAGTGCATATGGATACAATTAAATCTGGACTCTTCTCCAAAACTTGGACAATGCATGAAAAATGTAGTGTCTATGGGTTTTGCCTATTTGCTTCCATAACTGCATAAATCATTTTCAACTGGTCACCTTGTTCCCTCATTTATAGATACTAGTATCTAGAAATGCCTGTTTACTGGCAAAACAATCTACAGCTAAATTCTTTTGCCAGTAACAACCCAGCAAGCATACAGGGGATGAATTATATTTTTTGGTATTAAATTTAAGGGAAAAAAATCACAAGTTTTTCCATAAGTATCCATTCCTGTACCCATGATAACGATGTATATTTAAGGGCACTATTTGAAAAACAACACTAAAGGCCAATTTTTGCGTTGCCAATCAAATTCCATTTAGCTTTGATTTGGATTTGCATTTGCATTGAAAAACAATAGTAAGACATAAAACACTAACAACATAATCATTAAACGGCTTTATTTAAGAAAGTTTTTATCATCGGTAGTAAATTAATTATTTTCATTAAAAATATTTGTTTTCTCCAATAAAAGCCAGCTGTTATATGGAAAGTTTCATTTTATTATTACTTGTTTCTTTTTGTTTTGGAACGAAGTTCCTTAACGCGGCTTGCTGGTAGTGCAAATCATGATACAATTAACAAGGTAGCCTCGTCAGCTAAGCCGTTAATCATCTGACTACTTTAGGTTGTCAAGATATTGCAGAGGTGAAAGGCAGCCAAAACGAGATAGCTAATCCGCGTAAGCTCAGTGCATCTCTCTTCTGTAAATGTAGAAGTGGCGTCTTTTTGACAGTTTGCATAAGTTGTACAAAAACAAAATGCATGTTATTTTTATTAAAGTTGTTCTTATTGTAGCGAAAAGGCTACCTTGTTAGTTGTATCATGGATGGGCGGTAATTAGCGAAACTATTTGACAGCAGCGGAGGCAACTACAAATAAATATCAATTAGTTGTGATAACGGGCACTATCAGTTGTTAGATGTCGCTAAAGTAAAGTATATCGCAAAACAACACAGCAATATTGAAAAATTTACCAACAGTTGCTTTTCTTAGCTTTGTAGCAGATTCATAAAAAAATACTGCAGGTGTCAAAAGTAAAAAAATAAAACATTCCAAAAATTTAAAGAAGCATATAAAATTTAAAAATAAGTAAATCAACAACCGCAAATAAAATACGGCAAACCAATGCTCAACGCTTACAACAATTCCGGAAGAAACAGAAAATGAAATGGAAACATTGGATTCGAAAGTAGCCAGTTATTAGAATCCGTAACGACTATATTTGTTTTTGATATGAAACATAGATACATATGTATGTATATTTTTTTTTTTTTTTTTGAATAAGTATTACTCCTGAAATATGTATATGAATTTTTCTGATGTAATTCATTCTTCTATATTATTTGCTTTCAAAAATAACACAAAATAAAACATACAGATTTCCCCATGTATTACATTCGAAGATGAAACGTAAGGAACTCCGTTCCTAACCGGGGTCCCCCGACCGCAGATTTCTTTTTTTTTTTTTTTGCAAAAAGAGGGATAATACATACAAAAGGGGAGAAAAGCGTAAATCTCAAGATATATGCATAGAACGCAGCACTAATGGTTTTCATGCATAAGCTATATGTGGAAAAAAATCTTTTCGTATGATGTAATTTTGACAGTTGCACTGTTTCATAAATCAAGAATAAGAAGTATTATGAAGCGATGAAAGAATTTTACTTCATATGAAATTATTTGACGCTACCTTAGATTACTTCATTTAATTTAAAATTTTCAGTTAGTTTAAAATTTTGATATATGTATATATGTTTCACAGAGCGAGAATTTTCATAACAAAGAGCTTAAATTTGTTTTTCCACGTGCTTGCTAAAATATATTTCAAATAAATTTTAACAACATTTTTATGGAATATGCATTTGAATTTAAGCTCCATTTAATTTTAACGAACTATAAAGTTTGATAACAATGTGTTAAAGCTAGTTTCCTACATTTTTTATGATTTAATATTTTCCTTATTTACTTATGAATTTGAGATCTCTTCTATTCGTGCTATTTATTTGATTTGTTAAACATATGTATGTATGTGTCTTTGTTAATTCGTAAAATTTTTATGTTGCTAATTAGCTTTTGGAAAAAATTGGCCAATTGATAATGCACATAAGCTTGCAAAAATAGCCTACCTATAACAAAGATGAATTTGTAACAACTCTTTCCCACGGAGCTAAATACGTGTTAATGCATCTAATAAACTATTTGACAGCGAAAAAGTACCACTGCCCGTTCATCGATCTGAATATTGAAATTTATGTCTCTTCTGAATGTATATAGGTATTTATAAGAAAGGTGTGTACATACCGCCGCAATGTAACTACAAACATAAAATTTGTACTTGAAATATTCAAATTTTTGTTTGCTGGGTAACGAGGTATAAATATTTTAAAAATGTCTCTCTCATATTTAATTTAATTGAGCATTTTCGTCAGTGTTGAGATTTGAAGATTTTCATTTAGTACCAGTACTATAACGTAAACGGACCAAAGTAACGTTATGCACCTCCTCACTATGAAATGTTATGCTATTAAGGTTTTTAAAATCCAACGCGTGGATTAGCAATAAGTATCTTGGCAATAAGACAACATAAGCTATAGCATTCCAAAATCGAAGAGAAAAATGTTGAACTGTAGTTTTATTTTCAATTTCATAAAAAAAAATTCCCACTCCAGGGGAATATTGATATTGTGACATTGAAAATATTGCAGCTATGGGAAAAATATTAGTTTTAAAACTATTTCTAATATCAGCGTGTATGGTGAGTTCGGGCGTGATGTGATTTGTAAGCCACATTATAAAGTATCGAGTCTTAAAATATAAAAAAAAAAATATATATATATATATATATATATATATATATATATATATATATATATATATATATATATATATATATATATATATATATATATATATATATATATATATATATATATATATATATATATATATATATATATATATATATATATATATATATATACATACATATATATTGTTACGTTTTAACCTTTTCAAAACGTTTTCCGTAGATTCTTTAATTGTAATGAAGTTACAACACTCACGTGTTCAGTTTACAATAATCAACAGTTCAACACTTTATTTATTTGAACACACTATACTTGTAAACACTTTACTAAGAACACTTTACTAAAAGAACAACACTTTCACTTAATCACTTTTTATTACTTAAGACACTTTACACGTTAGCGCAGCTAAAAATCGACTGACTGTTCAGCGTTAGGCTTCGCTGCTTTTATACCTCCAATGATCATTACTAGAACATTCTAGACGTTTACAGAAGCTAATCACGTCACATCTATAGTGCGATGTGCGATGACTCATCATGAACAAAAGATGTACACACACACCGACATACATGCGATGTGCGATGACTCATCATGAACAAAAGATATACACACACACCGACATACATGCGATGTGCGATGACTCATCATGAACAAGAGATATACACACATACCGACATACATACACGCGGCAGCAAAACTCAAGCATCTGAGTCGCGCACATACATGCACACACGAATATTGTATCGTGCGGTGGTGGTTTCTTTTATTTCGCTGTTGTGCTTATTTATCCACACATGTGTGTCAGTATGTGCACACTCGCTGTGCTGCCGTTTTGTTTATCAACAAGCTTCTATGTATGCATGTGTGTATATACCTCCTGTGTTCATTTACAAATAATAACAAGACAATATACGCACATATAAAATAACGATGATTTAGTACGTTCTAGAACAATCACAATCGGTCCGTTCACGACCAAATTTGTAACACTGCCGCCCGCTCAAGCCTGTTCGTCCCGAACAGGCCCAGAACCACTACTTCCGTACCTTGCGAGTCGTTCTAAGTGTACAACCTTCATTTTGGATCGATGGCTGTTATGCTTCTGTATCCTGTATACAACGTCGTTCAACCTCTTAATCACCTTATACGGTCCATCCCAATGCGTTTGTAATTTGGGAGACAGTCCTTTCTTCCTTTGTGGGTTATATAGTAGAACCAGTTGTCCCTCGCGGAATCCGTCGGAATTTGCAGCTCGATCGTATCTGGCTTTCATTTTATCGCTGACTACTCGAATTCTGTTGCGTACAAATTCGTGTAGCTCGTGCAATTCACTTTTCTCCTGCGAAGAATTCTCCGTATCCTCATTTTTCGGTACAGGTTTTGTGCCAAATTCCAAATCGCCAGGCAATCTGAGTTCTGTTCCAAAGACAATTTTTGCTGGTGTTCTAGACGTTGAGTCATGCACAGCGGACCTGTATGCCAACAAAAATTTTTGAATGTGCTCATCCCAGTCTCTCTGATGGTCGCTCACTACTTTCCTCAGGTATTCCTCCAGCGTGCGGTTAAATCTTTCAACCATACCGTCAGATTGCGGATGAAGTGGTGTTGTCCTGGTTTTTCTTATTCCATAGAGCTCGCACATTTCCTTAAAAATTGCAGACTCAAAGTTTCTGCCTTGATCGGAATGCAACTCCATCGGAACACCATATCTGCACACCCAGTTATTGATAAAAACATTTACCACAGTTTGAGCCTCCTGGTTTGGTATGGGGTATACTTCTGGCCATTTGCTGAAATAGTCCATTACCACAAGGACATAACGATTACCGGCAGTACTGACTGGAAAAGGACCTGCTACATCCATAGCTATTCGCTCAAAGGGCGCACCTGAATTGTACTGCTGCAGGTGTGCTCGAGTTCTCCGTGCTGGACCCTTCGCCGCTATACATTCCTTGCAGTTCGCTATCCAGTCGGCTACTGATTGTTGCGCTCCAACCCAGTAAAAACGCTGCTTTACCTTTTCCAGTGTTTTATTAACTCCAAGGTGACCACCACTGGGACCATTGTGGAACTCTCGCAAAACTTCCGGTATCTTCGATGATGGTACAACTATTAAGTTAGAAGTTGTTTTGCCATCCGCACTTTCCCATATACGGTATAAGCATCCGTCTACCAGCTGCAAGCTGCCCCATTGTGCCCAATAAGCTTTAGCGAGGGGACTCTCAGCCGCAATTTCATTGCGTGCAGGCCTGCTATCACTCTGTTTAGCAGCTATTATTTTGCTGAGCACCGGATCATTTTTCTGCGCCGTTGGCCAGTCTTCGTGGGAGTCTATCTGCGTTAGCCGAACATCAATGACGCACTCTTTCTGTTCGGCCTTGATGCAATGTCTGCATTCTAGGCTGCATGGTCGTCTCGAGAGGGCATCCGCATTATTGTGTTTTGTCCCTCTTCTATGCTCGATGCTAAAGTCATAGCTCTGCAGCCGTTCAATCCAACGTGCCAACTGCCCTTCGGGGTTTTTGAACTGCAACAGCCATCTAAGCGCAGAGTGATCAGTCCGCAACGTGAAATTCTGGCCATACAAGTATTTATGGTAATGCTTAATGCATTCCAATACTGCCAGAAGCTCACGCCGTGTCACGCAATAATTTCTCTCTGGCTTTGAAAGTATTCGACTATAATAGCCTACTACTTTCTCGACTCCATCTACCACCAGAGAGAGTACACCTCCTATACCGAAGCCACTTGCATCGGTATCTAGCACAAACCTTCCTCCAGGAACCGGGTATGCCAGAACTGGTGCTGTGCACAATAACTCCTTCAGCTTCTGGAATGCTCGTTCCTGTTCGTTTCCCCATTGGTATGATCGTGACTTCTTGGTCAGCTCGTGCAGACTGGCGGCTACGCTGGCAAAATTTGGCACAAATCGTCTATAATATGTGCAAAGTCCCAGAAAACTGCGCAATTCGTGAAGATTACGTGGCTGTGGCCAGTCCCTTACGGCTTTTATTTTATCTTCGTCCGTCGAAATGCCATCTGCAGTTACACGATGTCCCAAATATTTCACCTCTTTCTGGAACAATGCACACTTCTTCGCGCTAAGAGTGAGTCCCGCTGACGATATTCGTTTAAAAACCTACGCCAAATTTTTCAGGTGCTCGTCAAAAGTTTTTCCCATTACGATTATATCGTCAAGGTAGACTAAACACGTCCTCCAGTGAAGGCCCTTTAATACCTGTTCCATCAGTCGCTCAAATGTGGCTGGCGCATTACAAAGTCCAAATGGCATTACTCTAAACTGCCATAAACCATCCCCAGCACTAAACGCAGTCTTCTCCTTGTCCTTGTGAGCAATTTCTACCTGCCAATAACCACTTTGCAAGTCCAATGTTGAGAACCATTTTGTTCCGGACAGCGTATCTAGGGTATCGTCAATCCTGGGTAGTGGATAACTGTCCTTTTTCGTGACGTCGTTTAGCTTCCGGTAGTCCACACAAAACCTCGTGCTACCATCCTTTTTCTTCACCAAAACTACCGGTGAGCTCCACGGGCTTGTGGATGGTTCGATTACTCCACTCTTCTCCATTTCATTGACTAATTCTTTGACCTCGTTACGCTTGGCCAGGGGTACACTTCTGGGCGCCTTCTTTATGGGCCTCGCTTCGCCAGTATCGATTTCATGCCTCACAATAGCCGTTCTCCCTTGGCTCTTACTGTTCATGGCGAAAGCGGAGGCGTATTTCCTGAGCAGCTGCTTGGCTTTATTTTTATCAGATGCTGGCAGCCCTGTGACCCATTTCTCGACATGCTGTTCAAATGTTTCTCGTTCTTTAGGTGACAAGCTAGTAGATTTTGGTTTGGTCTCACAATTTACAATTGCCTCTGCTGGAGTACAGCTTCCTATATACGATTTTGGACTTACGACCTTTTCACTGGTTGATAAATTGAGCACTCTAACTGGGACTTTCCTATCGGCACGCATTTCCACGAGAGCTTTCGCTGTTAATAAATCGCCCGCTATATTTTCTGATTCTACTACCCACAATCGACTGTCCGCACAATCTCCATTCGTTCGAGCCCATATCAGTGCCTCAGATCGTGGTGGAATTCGTTGAGTATCTTCAGCAACCAGTTTCAGCACATGGGGCTTATTTTCGTAGCCAACATCTAACTGTATCTCCACGTCACGCCACGTCATAATTTGTTGACCCATGTGCAGATTTATGCCATGTGCTATCATAAAATCTGCACCAATAATCACCTCGTCAACAATATCGGCGACAATAAACACGTGGCTGACAGTGATGTTAGCTATACATACCTTTGCCTCAGACTTACCATAGACGCTAGCGGCCTCCCCAGTAGCTGTACGCAGCCTCACGTTACGTAGCGGTTCAACCCTTCCTGGTACCAAATCAGGCCTTATTATGGACTGCGACGCTCCTGTATCTATGGTTAAAGTTTGCTTCTTCCCATTGATGTATCCACTGACAGTTAAGTTGCTGTTTTTCTGTTGCATCACTGATATGGAGATTGTGGGGCCCTCGTTTGTGGGAGCCAGCTTTTGCCCCTTAAAGCTGACTCGTTTTAGTTTAACGGTGACTCCTGGGGCTGTTGATGGCTAGCCCTTTTGCTCGGCCTCTCTGGAGATACGGATCTTGTACGCTTCCTGGGAGCTTTACAGTTGCGCTGAAAGTGGCCTGCCTTTCCGCAGTTAAAACACTTAGCTCGGCCTTTATTCGAGCTTTCGGCCAACGCTTGCAACACTGCATCTTTAATCGTACTGGCCAAACCATCTCCTGGCTCATGAACTACCTCTAGCTCCCGTATTTTGTGGACTTGTGGCCTTGAAATTAGTCTGGCTGTCTCCTGGGCCAACGCAAATGAGACGGTTTCGGCGAATGAAGGCTTTTGTGTTGCGCATACAGCAAGCTTAATGTCGGGATCTCGAATTCCGTTCACAAATGCCTCCGTCTTGAAATGGTCCAAAAACGAGTAGCTCTCTCCAGGATAGCTAAGCTGCACAAGACGCTCAATCTCCATTGCGTAATCCTGAAGAGTCTCATTGCCTCTCTGCACTCTGCCTCTTAGCTCCATTCTGTGGATTTCTTTCTTGTGCTCTCCACCATACTTTCGTTGCAGAGCTGCCATGATGACTTCATAATTGTCTCTAGATGAAGAGGGCACAGTTTCCAGGACCTGCGCAGCGACACCCTTCAATGCCAAAATTAACTCAATGCACTTCTCTTCCTCCGTCCATGCATTTTTATTGGCCACAGTTTCAAACTGAAACTTAAAAATGTTAAAAGGTGTGCTGCCGTCAAAGGTGGGCGCTTTCACTCTGCTCACAGATTCAGGAATAGCTCGGCCTGGCACTTCCTGCAGTTGAAGGCCATTCATTCTAGCTTCCAGGCTATGAAGCTTTTGATCCACATCATTTTCTAGGGCAACAAATTTTTCTCCCACTTCGTGAACATTTCGTTCCAAGCCGCACAATTTTTCCTCCATGGCATTTACTCTCAGATTCATGGCCTCAGAAATTTCCATTAACTTCTCGCTGTTGGCTTTCAGTATTGCATTTGTTGCAACTGACGCCTCTTTGATAGACTTGGAGTTTTCCTGCATGATGGATTTGGAGTTTTCCTCCATTTTCTGCATCATCATTGCAAACATAGCGTTGAAGTCCATATTGCTTGTAGCTGATCGTGTACTCATTTCCAGTTCTTCTTTTTCTTCGAAGTCATGAGTATTGATGTCCAGTCCCAACCGATCAAACTCCTCCATTAGCCTCTTCTGCAGCTCCACTTTGTTACCAGTTGTGGGCAGATCCAACTTGCACAACTCCTTCTTCAGTTGTTCCACTTTAAGCTCGTCGAACTTCATTTTACAATTTCACTTCTGACACCAATTGTTACGTTTTAACCTTTTCAAAACGTTTTCCGTAGATTCTTTAATTGTAATGAAGTTACAACACTCACGTGTTCAGTTTACAATAATCAACAGTTCAACACTTTATTTATTTGAACACACTATACTTGTAAACACTTTACTAAGAACACTTTACTAAAAGAACAACACTTTCACTTAATCACTTTTTATTACTTAAGACACTTTACACGTTAGCGCAGCTAAAAATCGACTGACTGTTCAGCGTTAGGCTTCGCTGCTTTTATACCTCCAATGATCATTACTAGAACATTCTAGACGTTTACAGAAGCTAATCACGCCACATCTATAGTGCGATGTGCGATGACTCATCATGAACAAGAGATATACACACATACCGACATACATACACGCGGCAGCAAAACTCAAGCATCTGAGTCGCGCACATACATGCACACACGAATATTGTATCGTGCGGTGGTGGTTTCTTTTATTTCGCTGTTGTGCTTATTTATCCACACATGTGTGTCAGTATGTGCACACTCGCTGTGCTGCCGTTTTGTTTATCAACAAGCTTCTATGTATGCATGTGTGTATATACATACCTCCTGTGTTCATTTACAAATAATAACAAGACAATATACGCACATATAAAATAACGATGATTTAGTACGTTCTAGAACAATCACAATCGGTCCGTTCACGACCAAATTTGTAACAATATATATATATATATATATATATATATATATATATATATATATATATATATATATACATATATATATATATATATATATATATATATATATGTATATATATATATATATATATATATATATATATATATATATATATATATATATATATATATATATATATATATATATATATATATATATATATATATATATATATGTATATATATATATACATATATATATATATTGTTTTTTTTTGTGTTTTGTTTGTTTTTTTTTTCTTTTTCAATTTTTCCTAAAGGTCGTGTCAGATAAAACTTTTGCTTCGCGTTACGTTACATACACCCTTTGACATTTAAGATAAATGTACATGTTTATATGGCTCTTGTCACATAAATTTTATTTGACGCAAAGCAAAGCAAAAAGTTGGGCATCTTTCATCTTTTTGCACGCTTTGACAATTAGCTGCTTTCATTTTCTTTTATTTTTTCTTGGCGTCAACAGAAATCAAATAAATAAATAAATTTTATAAATTTAATGAATAAATTCATTTGAAAAATATAATAAACAAAACTACAAATAAGTACATATATAAAATATTTTATATATTCAATATTTTATTGATAAACAAACATTACGCTGGTCTTGTCAAAGCTTTTATTGTGACATACACTTTTTGTTTCACGCTTTTCTTTCAAAGTTATAAACGTCACGCAAAGCAACAAAGTTTTATCTGACACGGCCTTAAGTCGGGCATAATGATTGCATACATATGTAGGGCTAGTGTAGTCCAACATCAAAGAGTACCAAAAATGGCCAATAGCATAAGTACAAATCCCATCACTGTTTTGAGTGTGTATGAATCATCCACCACAATCTTTTCGAGTGTGAATAGTGTGCGTATGATTGTATATACCTATACATATGTATATGTATGTATATATCATAAGCAGGCGTATTCAAAATGGAAAATATATTCTCTCATTCACATTTACATTGTGTTTTAGTTAATACAATATATTAATAATTCCTATTCAGTTAGAAAAATTAAATATATAAATAAAGAAATATATAATCGCGAAATTGATTATGAATTGTTGGTCTAGGAATTCGACCTTCCCAATGTAACGCGACAAGTACGTAGAATTGAGGTACCGCAATGAAGAGAGCCGTATCGTCGTTAGTTCTGTCGTTAGGTTGCGAACGTAGCATTTTAATTTTCAGCTATTGTTGAATTTTGGAGGTTATGTTCGTTGGTCGCTTGGTGAAGGGTAAACGTTTCTGACGGCCGTTAATTAATAAATTTTAGTGTGGAGACTACTTAGCATAGTTTGCAAACATTTACGCATGCAGGAGTGTGTGTAAGGCGGATAAAATCACTAAAGCAACGTCTCGTTGTTTTAATATCTGTTAGTGTCAAAAGTTTGTATACCGTGCTCTGATTTCTATGAAGTGTGCAAGTGATTTTGTAGCTATTATTGAAGAAAAAATAAAATAAACCGTGATTTGCTGTTTTTAATTCAATAAAAAAGTAAAGTAATAATTTTTAGGTGGTTTAAAAAAATTTATTTTATGAAATTTGCATAATTTCTTTTTTTCATATACTAACAAAACAAATGAGAGAAAAATTTGACAGTCGACAGATATTTTTCTACCAACAGCTCTCGTGTATTTGTATTTTTTTATGTTCTGCTAGTGCTTGTACGTAAATATGTACCAATTAAATCTGCCTTGCAGGGGTGTTAGGAAATTTTTTTCAGAAAACGTAAAATTTGAACAAATCAAGGCAGATACCTAGTAAATCTGAAGCACTAGAAGAACAAAAAAATACACGAGAGTTGTTGGTAGAAAAATAACTGCATACTGTCAAATTCTTCTCTCATTTGTTTTGTTAAACTGGTTTGTGTGTGTGTGTGTACAAAAAACGAAATTACACAATTTTCATAAAATAAATTTATTTAAACCACTTAAAAATTATTACTTTACTTTTTTATGGAATAAAAGAAGCAAAATCACTGGCTTATTTTACTTTTTGTTCAGTAGTAGCTACAAAATCACTTGCACATTTCTTAGAAATCAAAGCACATTAAACGGCTTGTAAACAAACTTTTGACAGTGAGCAGTTAATAAACAACGAGCAGCTGTTTTAGTGATTTTACCTGTTTAATCTGCCTTGGAACAAATAATGTATAATAAAATGTACAAATAAACCCAAAATTAATTAGTTTTATTTAGTAAAATCTTTTATATTGTACAAAAAACAATTCAACATGTATTTTATTACTATAGCAACAAAACAAGTAGAATTAAAATTTTTACAAACAAGTAATAGTGCCATATTTGCCAGTGCCGAATCTTAAATACTCTTCACCAGTGTTGGGCAAAATACATGCTCTGATGTATACAAAATACATGAAAGTAGTGTATTTAAAATACAAATACTTTTTTTCCATGTATTTAAAATACAAAATACTGCATTCCAACAGCAGGTATTTGAAATACAAAATACAAAAAAAGTATAACAAAAATATGTACATACATATTTAAAATACAAAATACTTTTAATCAAAAAAGTTTTTATTTCCATTCATAAACAGCAGCTTTTCAATTGTGATATCAGACAAAAAATCTCTTGATAGCGAATAAAGAAAAACAGCTAACGACAAAATATCAATAATTTCTTATTACAAAAACGGTGTTTTATTGAAAGACATAACGGAATTAAGATATACATACATATGTAAGTGGTAATTAAGAAACGTTTCACCAAATGCTACATAACTATATAGGTATAGTCTATCCAAGTCAACATTTGATTGATATTTTTTTTTCTTGTTTTGGATGAAAATGTCGAACGCTTTTTTCCTTGTATTTTATTTTTTCATTATTTAACTTTCTGACAGCTTCGCAACTTTCTCAATGTACATATGTGCATTCAGTTGCGTTTACTTTACACAGCTACTTTCGTAATTAAATTGTGGTATTGCTATTTTTTGGAAATAAGACAGTAGCAAAGTTTTCGGATTTTAGTTGATGGAATGGAATAATTTTTAGCGAATAGTTTTTAACATAAATTGAAAATGTATTTTGAAAAATGTATTTTGCGAGCACGAGTATTTGAAATACAAAATACTCAAGCGCTTAGTATTTAAAATACAAAATACAAATACATTAATGAAACGTATTCAAAATATAAATACAAAATACGTATGTATTTGTGGAAACGAATGGAAAATGAGTTACAAGCGGAATCAGGTAAAAACAAGAAGATCATTCGCCAAAAATGTCGTAATAGTGGTCAGACGTACAAAACATTATCTGAAAAAGTCATTAAAGAAAGAGTTTGCAAGCCTTTTGATATTTGCCGACTCAATTGCCAAACAAAGATTAATTTTGAGACCTGCAAGATGTTATTTAATCACTATTGGTGTCTGGGCACATATGATCTTCGAGTTCTTTATATAGGATCATTAATGAATATTAATATGTAGCAAGAAATGTGATACTTTAGTGAACTCTACTGCCAGAAAAAGGCAACGGGAGAACAGTGTAGAATATTATTCTTTAAGCGTGAACGGAAAAACAATAAAAGTATGTCGTAGACACTTTACCCAATGCTTTGGTGAGACTGAAAGTTTCCTTGAAAAGTGTAATACGCAAGAAACTTGCATGTCCAACCATGTCAATAAAAAATTCTCGTGGAAAATCATCACCACCGAATAAAATAAATTCAGAAAAACCATATCAATAAATTCCCAGCCTATGAGTGTCATTACACTAGACGAGATACTAGCCAAAAATACCTGAACTCTGATTTAACGATTTCAAAAATGTACCAACTCTACACTGATGAAACCCTAGCTCCTTTCAAAGCCTTTCAAAATACTCTCAAATATTTAGGAGCATGAATTTAAAATTTAAATCACAGCAGCTAGACACTTGTTCTACTTGTGACAACAAGTTTGAAATGAAAATTAAGTACGCCCCTGAAACGGAAGAAAAAAGTAACTTTAAGGAAATGAAAATGCAACACGTTGAAAAAGCAGATACGGCTTACAATTGCAAACGAACTGATAAAAAGGCTGGAAAATGAAAAGAAAGAAAAACGTTTTTTCCTTGAACAAAGCCATAAATATTTATGTTCATGTTCATGTTGAAGTTTAATTTGGTTATGATAATGAAAGGAGCAAAAAATTGTGATTTTTTTGGTGTTGTATTTCATATAACAGCGCAGTTGCCGCGTAGATTTGCATTGGTAAAAATGAAAAGAATGAAAAACTATTTTGTTAGAAAAATACAAATAAAGCCAAGGCAGATAAAAACTGCCTAGAATAAAGCCATAACAATTTATGTTCATGTTGAAGTTTAATTTGGTTATGATACACTGCAGTTACACGATCAAGTGTTGCTGTCAAGTTTTTTTCACATACTGCTTGTCAAAATTCAATAAAATTGATAGCTGTGACGTAGGCTGCACGCAATTTCATAACAATTCGTTTTGAAGATGCCGTCAAGAAGAAAAATTAAAAATAGCTTCTTGTATATTCTGCTAAACAAATTAAAGCAAAACCTTCTCTTCTATATTCTACATTACACCCAGAAACTAATTACGATTCTAAATCAACATTTTTTTTTTTAACTATTTACATATAATCATAATATACAAATATCTCTTTTTAAAATTAATAAATTTAATGGAAATCAATGTAAAGCTAAACATTTTTTTGGTTTTGCACGTAAACATTTTTATTTCTATTTTTAAGCTTGAATCTGTTTAGTTTTTATCACTTTTAATTGCAACTTTCAAACAAAATAAAAAAATATTTGCAGACAGACCGAAAAAAAATTGTTGTCAGCTGCTTTCTTCATTGTGACTTGATGCTCTCTATGGAGAGCAAAAATTGTCATCAAGTTTGCATCAATTTTCCAAATAGTGAGTGTACTAGTAAAAAATTTTGAATGTCTTAAAACTTGAAAGGCAAAACTTGATCGTGTAACCCCCAAGATAATGAAAGGACCAAAAAATTGTGCATTGCAGTTTAAATCCATTGCAACTACAAAATACAAAATGAACCATAATCGGGGACTTAGTTTCCGAAGCTTTTCATTCATGTTTTCTAGTTTTTTCGCAAAAATTACAACAAAGTCAATATTCTTCCAAACACTTTACAACAACATTTTTTTTTTTTCATTTATATTTGTTTTTGTGTGCAGTAGTTGTTCTCATACACTCATGTTGCCACGATTTTTTGTACTGCTCACGTCTAACTGGCCCCGCACAAATGATATGGTCACTTTACAAAAGTCACTTTTGGGATATGTGTTTATGCCTGTGGTACTTTTTTCTACGCCTCGCACCTCTAAAGTATGCATGACTTCCCTTCATGCATGATCCGTTTTAAGTAAAAACGAAGTAGTTACAACATGGTCCAATGTAATGCAAATATGAACCATGATGAATATAAAAAAAAAAATTATTTGCCACTACTCGCTGCACATGATTAGCATGTGGTAATCCATGGAGTACTGACTTGAAGTAATTTCAAGACTAACCTTGTGTTAATAATGTGACTAGTTTTTGAAATGGACTAGTTTTTGAAATACTCTGACGTAATGTTTTTTTTTTTTTTTGGATTACATGGTCCTCTCCCAGGACAATGTAATGTAAAATGGAGCATGTCTTTCCCATATATTTGCATTACTTTTGAACCAGTCCTGATCCCTTGTAGAGTACGATTTCTGCAGAGAAACAGCGCCGATCGCATGTAGGAAATCAAAGAAGTGACGAATTTTCGGCACATGTCCTGGGCACTTAAGTCTCTGCATCATGGACGACAGTAGACGGGGTCGATTTACTGCCTGTTCCTCAATGTCGCAAGAAAATCTAAGCGATCGAAATGTAGTCGATCGATTTCGAGTCAATTTGGATTCCTCTATGTCGCCAGCTTGCGTTCGCATAGTCTTACGTCATGAAATTCTTGGCATTTACTTTACAGAGATGCCAGATCGGTAAATTAAAGTTTTAGTTGATTTTTTATTGCACTATTGAAAAAAACTACTAAATTGTTCTGGTGTAAATACAACCCTTCATAAAACTGGTCAGCTGCATTTGACAAGCCAAAGCAAATACATACATAAATAACACAGAGTACTCTGTGATAAAAAAGCAAACATTTTGAAAGTGCGGAAATAGTTTTTGTGGTGTTTTAAAATTTAAAGGTATTTTTTTGCATAGACATTTAATAAGTATTTTGACGCGATGAGCACTGGTATTCCTCTGGCAAACTCAGGATTTTCTTCCATCCAGCAAACAAGTGGACTGTTTGAGAAAACTACATGCATGCATGTAATAATTGTTTAATATATTTACTAAATAAAATAAAAATTAAAAATATGTGGGGTTTGTAGTTTTATTTTCCAGTTTTTTAACAAAAGAACAAAAATTTTTTGTATAAAAACTCCCACTCGATAGCAAAACAGCAAGTGCTTGATTTTGACATTTGTGTTCGCAGTGCTGACGACAGATCGATATTGAGGAATCGGATTTTGTATGAAAACACTTACGTTTTTTCGACTTGTTGATCGAGTCATCGTTCGAATAAAACAACTTCATAGAGGAACCCAAAACAATTATCTTTCGCTTAGAAGGCGAACAATCGCACGACTGCGACATTGAGGAACAGGCAGTTAGTGACCAATATTGTGCCATGGCTTTTGGCATAAGGAAAACAAATTCCACTGCGACATATGTATAAAAAAAATCGTTTTCTAGGCATCATTGATATCTCTAACTCAACCACATCGAGGCATCCGATTTGGAAATTTTGTTTTTCTTTTTGTGTGGAAAATCGAATAAAATAGTTGATGCTTTTACTTCAAAGCCTTGCGGCAATCCAACTGAAGACATACATATTCACAAAAAACATACATACACGTTGTTAACTCTCTTTCTTATATATAAAAGCTTTTTGAGACCAAAGATTGAACTTAACATTTCCAAAAATATAAAGTAAATGTTATTTTTATTCCTTTTTATTTCGTTTTACAGTCTATATCATTACAGTGAACCCGCGGTAATGTGAACTTATAAAAACCAAGATTGTTCACATTATTGAATTTGTGCACATTTTCGATTGCAATATTTTTTACCTCTTTACTAGCTTATTGGTTTACTAGAACAAGCCACAAAGAAAGAAAGACCAGGCGTTGGTAAAATAACGCATCACGTTCAAACAATAAAATTTAAGTGAAATTTTTAGCCAAATCTTGAAATGAAAAGTTAGCAAAGAAAGAGCCAAAAGACTGCTTTTCCTTTTGTTCTTAATTCGAAGCTTATCACAAAAAAATTGAATAACATTTAAAACATTTTAAAGCGATTGTTCGCTTTCTAAGCGAAAGAAAATTGTTTTGGGTTCCTCTATGAAGTTCTTTTATTCGAACGATGACTCGATCGACAAGTCGAAAAAAAGGAAGTGTTTTCATACAAAATCCGATTCCTCAATATCGATCATGTCGTCAGCACTCCGAACACAAATGTCAAAATCAAGCACTTGCTGTTTTGCTATCGAGTGGGAGTTTTTAAACAGTCCACTTGCTTGCTGGATGGAAGAAAATCCTGAGTTTGCCAGAGGAATACCAGTGCTCATCGCGTCAAAATACTTATTAAATGTCTATGCAAAAAAATACTTTTAAATTTTAAAACACCACAAAAACTATTTCCGCACTTTCAAAATGTTTGCTTTTTTTATCACAGAGTACTCTGCACAGAATACTCTGTTGTACTCTGTGTTATTTATGTATGTATTTGCTTTGGCTTGTCAAATGCAGCTGACCAGTTTTATGAAGGGTTGTATTTACACCAGAACAATTTAGTAGTTTTTTTTCAATACTGAAATAAAAAATCAACTAAAACTCTGTAAAGTAAATGCCAAAAATTTCATGACGTAAGACTATGCGAACGCAAGCTGGCGACATAGAGGAATCCAAATTGATTCGAAATCGAGCGACTACATTTCGATCGCTTACATTTTCTTGCGACATTGAGGAACAGGCAGTTAAATACATACATATGTATGTATGTTTGCACTACAAATTATGCATACATACATATACATATGTACATACATACGCATGAAATAACAACGAGTAAAAAACTATGAGAAAATAACGTAAAGAGTTTATAAAACATTTGAGAGTAATTGCCGTAATGCACCAATTTTTGTTATATTTTGTATGCCAATCGTGTGATAGCACAATTTATTGGCTCATGCGGCAACCAAAACGAATCTTGTTCTTATTGTTCCCAACCAAATACAACCCTGATACGACAACCGTCTGAACACTTTATGTACAAGCGCCAATAATATACATATATGTATATGTATGTATGTATGTATACCATTTACTTAGTTTCAAAATTGTTTAAACGCGTCTTCCAAACATAATTTTTGTTTTTCAGTGGGTAAAATTTAACTGTGTTAACATTATAACAATTGTAAAATTCTCTCACCCACACATCTCTTTTAGATTTTATTTTTTTCCGCTTTTCACTTTTTGCTATTTTTAGCATGCACATGTTGCAACATTATAATAATAGTCGAAGCAATTTTCTTTCTTTTTAAAGAACCAACTATATTTTTAACTGTCTTCTTTTATTTTTGCTAAGCAAAGTTTGTCATCAGCTACAACAGCTGTTTCGCAGAGTCGCCAATTTGCGACAGTAAAATTTCTGTAAAAAGTGACCACGATCATGTGATTGCAGAGAACTTGATTTGGACAAATTTTTTATTGTGCTCCAATTCAGCCCAATAAAAATTGTGTAAAATTGGTGTGAAAAAAATACAAAATAAATGCATATTTTCGTATTTTTGGTGCTTATTTCGCGCTTTTCGTGGCACATTTTAGGCGCCTGTTTAAGCTCCCTGAAGTTCCTGTCACTGATGATTATAAATAAATCTGTTTTTGAATTTTCTTATGATTTTTGGTAATGTCCCGTTTTTAAAAGGTGGTAAGCCTGGTTATCGTGAACTATTTAGAGCGCTTTAAAGCTATACTAATTTAGACATTTTTGGCATATAATGTACTAACTTCAAATACGCCATATCTAAGTTCTGGTAAGCAGCCTCTTCGAAAATCTCGTATTTTAGAAAAACCTATGCATAGAATTTGAAATACTGAAGCTTTTAAATCGAAAACCAAAATATTTTTAATACTGTTGCGCAGTCCATTAGAGATTACAGTCTACAAAACAGAGATGCAGCCACAAAATGTTATAGTCTTAACACTTGCAGGTTTCACGCTTCGTATTAAAGTATCATTGTAGATCTTGGAGATATTTTATATTTAATAAATCTTGATAAATTTAAAACTCGGCAACAACAAATCTCATACATTTTTAATTTACTAAACTGCAATGCCAAAAACAGTAGTAGATTTACTAAATGTAGTTAGTAAGTGGATTTATTTACAAGTATGAAACAGCTGACAGATTTGGCGCCACATTGCTTTTTGCTTACATATGTACGATAAAGTGAATTGTAAACATTTCTTAAATTTGCAAAAGTCAGCTGTTTCAACTGTTTTACACTACCAATCAAAAAGTCGCTTACACTTAGAAGTATTATACATATGTATATGAAAGTATTTTAAATATAATACGAAGTGTGAAAACCGCTATGGTTTATTTTTGTTCGCTCGCATAAAATTCACGCAAATTGCGTATGTAGACTGGGACACACAAACGGTTTAAGTCTGGCTTGGTCACCACAAAAAACACTACAAAACACAAAAGCTTTTAAATACAAGGCTTTGAACTTGAGTAAAAACCGTTTCTAAATTTCAAACACAAAAAAGCTGGCATATTGGCTCAAAAGTGCATATGGGTGCATATGTATGTATTACTTAATTGGCAAGCATTTTTGTATTTGAAAAATTTCCAATATTAAATAAAAGTTCAATGTTTTTTTAACATAAAAAAAAAAAATAGAAAAATAGAAAAATAAAAGCAAAAAATTCACCAAGATATGCGTTTATAAAAGAAGGTTATGAAAGTGGCAATATCACTTTGTACTTAGATAACAACTAAGCCAAACGCTATTTTTATTATGGTTTTAATGAAAGTTATTGTTTTCATTGTCATCCTTACAACAATAATATGCCCAGAGGCTGTAGAAGCCGTTGCCATAAAGGAGCGTCGCCATATAAAACATAAAAAAATTGCACAACATGGAAAATTGACAGGTAATTTTTGGCAAAAAATCATAACGACTAGGCCGAGAATTTAAACGAGAGAAAATAACTAAAACCTAAAATTTGTACTTTCAGCACTACCGTCTAAAATTAACCAGCGCAATGGAAAAATGAACTATTACAATTCACATCTATGGCCAACAACAACAACAACAAGCTATTACCGTCCTGCTACCACGTCGCCTTTATATTTACGGTCACCTGCAGCAACTTCTGCAACCACATATTTACCCATGCACTGGAGCAATTCCTTCATAAGCCCCTCTTCCCTAATGCCTTCAAGCACTTTAAGGCGCACCGATGATTTTCCTCCTTCATCGCCAATATCGGCACCACAATCATCAGTTTTGTCAATGGCACCCGGTCATAATAAACCTCTGAAGTCAATAAGTAACTCCCAAATACCCACTCTTTATGATTTAAGTGCCTTTACGGGCAATGCTGCTATGATTGAAAGTCCATTTATCAGTTCCAGCCAAAACTTATGGCCCATGAGCGAATCAGTAGTGGAGACGCCTAAACCCAAACTTAATCTTTTCAATAGTTTTAATTATAATGATGATAGTGGTATATTTAGTGGTTTCTTAAATCAATTTTTAAAATAAGAAGTAGTGTGACATACATATTTCAATAGATATCTACACACACATAACGGGTTATCTATTTTGCGGTTTCAAAAGTAAACGTAAATAAAACACATATAAAATTTTTTTTTCATGATGTTTCTTGTTTTTATTATAAAGTTTGAACGTTGATTTGAATGACCATGCCTGCAACACTTTTTGACACATATTGGGCAGTATCTCCGCCATAACTTGACGAATGTTGGTTTTTAAGTGCTCAAGAGTTAAAGCTTTATCTGCATAAGCACGGTCTTTGGCGTAGCCCACAAAACAAATCTAATGGTGTCAAATCGCATCATCTTGAGGGCCAGTTGACATCGCCACGACGAGAAATTACGCGGCCAGGAAATGTCTCTTGCAATCAAGCCATATTCACGCGAGTTGTGTGGCAGGTGGCACCGTTATGTTGAAACCCCATATTCTCCAAGTCGTAGTCTTCAGTAGCAGGCAAAAAAGAAAAAAAAAAAAATACGAATTGACGGTGACAGTCGTTCCATCGTCGTTTTCGAAGAACTAAGGTCCAATCACACCTTCGGACCAAAGACCGCACCAAATAGCGATTTTTTCTCGATGTAATGGCCTCTCTTCAATTACTTGAGGATTCTCAAAACCCCAAATACGACAATTTTGTTTATTAACCAACCCACTGAGTGAAAAATGTGCTTCATCGCTGAAGAAAATTTTGTTCGAAAAATCAAGCATCCATTCCACGTATCTACGACGTTGTGAATGGTCAGCTGGCTTCAGTTTGGACTTTATATGGATGCAGGTGTAGATCTAAATGCAAAATACGCCATAATGTGCCGTAAAACAGTCGTAGTGGCTGAGAACGATGAGCAATCGACACATTCGTGTCATCGGCAGCACTTTCACTTGCAGCAGTGATATTTTCAGAGGAACGATCAAAACGAAGACGCACAGGCCTTACAATATTTGTAACCGCTCCAGTCTCTTCGAATTTCTTCACAATTTTGCCAATCGCTTGTGTAGTTGGACGATTATGTAAATCATAATCTCCTCTTAAATCACGATATGTGGCTGTGGCCACGATCACCATTTTTGTAGTCTGTTTTGATCATTTTTATGCCTTGTGTGATAGTTAAGTGATCCATTCTCGTCAATGTCAGACTTTCAACTGTGAAGAAAAAAATTGGTTTAACAACTTAGTTTGACAGATGTCGAATTCCAGTCCTATACTTTTGAAACCACAAAATCTATAGCCCGTTATATACACACCAATTCGTTTACACTTCGCAATCCATGTTTTTGGATCTCAATGTCGTGAAATTTATGCTTCCAGGGTGTTGATTTTTATTCGTAAACAAAGAAGTTGTTGAGGTTTTGAAAAAAAAAATTCAGTTTCGGTTTTGGGCCACATGCAGCGATTTTTTACATTTTATTCTTTCCATAAAATTTGACCCAGGTGAATTTATATCACATGTGGTAGAGGTAAAATAAACTACATTGAAAAATGATTCAAGGAAAAATGTGTAGAAGTTTTTTGCAAACCAAAAATAAAAGTTGGTGTCTTAACTTTTTCGTGAAATTTCGTGAGCTGCCGTGAAATGCAGCTCTTGCATTCAGGCGTGATTTTTTTGGTAAATTTAATTACGGGTGATTCATGTGTGAATCACGCGTGGCAAGAAATTTTTCCGACCGCACATCTCTAGTTAGTACCAATAAGAACAAGAAATTTAAAATGAACACAAGTCCTATTAACTAATAGGGTCGAAGGTACCTTAATACCAGGTACCCGCATAACTATAACAGACACAACACCAACAAACACTTCATGTATACATTTATATTAAATTACTTTTTCAGGCTCAAGTTCAACCCTTGGTTTGTCACTTTTTTAATCAATATCAATTAAGCAAAGAAGAGTAAAATTTTAATAGCTAGCTGGACAATCGGCTGTTTCTGGGTAGCAAACACCCTTCATCAGCAAGCACCCTATGAACTTTGGACGTGTCAAATTTCCCAATTTTGACACAGCTGCTTTAATCACTCGGCAACCATAGTTCACGCAATTTTACTTTCTATCTATATACTTTATCATAACGCGATCTTTCTAGGAGCCAAGTGGGCCAGTTTCACTACCGGCGGCCCGCATAACATTTATATACTTAAAGGGCAATTCAGACTATTATACAAGTATAAATACTTTTATCGAGTTTTGTGAGATGAAAATATAATTAGATTTCTTGCGACTGTCAAAAAGTCTAACGTAAACTACATTTTATGTTCACACCATCACACTTCAAATAAAATAATTACTAGCCAGTTGTTTCACAGCCGATGGCGTGCCGTCACTGATGGTATTTGATTTCGTTATACTAGGGTTCCAAATTTGGAATTTGGTTACCGTACACAAATGTATTTTGCTCTAACTGTATTTAGAAGATAAAATATTTTTGTGTTATTCAATTTGGTTCGGTTTTACATAACTATTATTTTAGCTGCTGAATATTTTTTAGCGCCGGCACGTCCACCGCCAACATGAAATTGCTCTTCTGCCGCCGTGTAAAGTTTTATGTTGGCACGTTTATTCTGTGATTAAACGTATGTATGATTAACGTATGTACATACATACATATGCAACAGCTGTTTTCTTTTCCGCTCAAATTTTTTATTTTATTTGAAGTGTGATGGTGTGAACGTAAAATGTAATTTACATTAAGCTCTAAACACATAGACGACAGCAGACTGCAAATGCTGCCAACTTCAAATGCAGCCAACTTCAAATGCTGCTCTGAAGTCGGCTTCATAATTATTTTGAAGACAGCAACAACATAATAATCAGCTGGTGTGTAAATCAATTTTGCACTTTTATAAATATTACAAATTCAAAGTTTAAAGATATAGAAAATGAGCGAAGAAAATTCAGTGAATTTTATCACAACAATTGTTAAAATAGCTCAGACTACAACTGAAGTGTATAAAGCCCATAAGACGAATAGTACAAGAAACCGAAGATGGTGGGTTCGCCCAGTAAATATAACCCGTGATGAGGAGGGCATTTACAAAACATGTGTACAACAGCTCAAGGAAAAAGATGAAGAACACTTTTTCAAAGCAACCAGGATGAAAATTAAATAAAACATCACAAAAAATTAGCTCAAACGAAAAAAATTGTTTTGATATTGAAAATGAACAGCTGTGTATTTTAGCAATGCTAATTTCAGGGATGCCGTATTTCTTATTTCATAACGAATAAAATTGAAAATATTGATGAAAAATGTAATAATATCACGAAAAAACTATAAAAACACATACATTTATTTATTTATTGTATTTTTGCAATGTTCTTTTGTAATTAAAATTAAAAAAAAAGTTTTTGTTCTAATTTGTCCAATTTATATATATAATGGCAACACTATATTTGCTTATTTGCTGCCCGTCAAAATAGAAAATAGCCTAAGTTGGCAGCAGCAGCAAATGCTGTTGTGCAGTCGTGCTGCCCTGCTGCCGTCAAAATAATCGTTTTCACACATGCATTTTATTTTTGACATATTGCTGCTTGCTGTCTGCTGTCATCTATGTGTTTAGAGCTTTAGACTTTTTCACAGTCGCAAGAAATCTAATTATACTTTCATCTCACAAAACTCGATAAAAGTATTTATACTTGTATAATAGTCTGAATTGCCCTTTATTGATACAACTTGAACATTTACGCCATGCCTTATGCCTAATACCCTAGACAGACGACAGCGTTAATGCGCATTAGTGGCCATTTTGCGGATTTAGTCGTGCATTATCTATATTCGAATGTGAATTTAGCTCTGTCATAAATGCACAAAATCAAACTGCATTTATACTACATTCAGTTACATAATATGGCAGCACCGTCGAAGTTGATGTTTTTTTCCGTCAGCTGTTGATGTTTTGTTTACTATTGTGAATAGATAAAATGGAATCACAGACAAAAAAGGCAAGCTGTTTTAACTGTTACAACAAATTTAAATTTGTGATTGCTAGTGCACGCACAATTTTTGTATTACGGAGCAGTTTCATGAAAAGAAATTTTGACTTTCTTGAAAATAAATGCTCATTTCCTATTAACAGCATACCTGCTAATTTTACACTCTGTGTTTTATCCATTTTGTGTATAAAAGTAAACTCTAACACCGGTATTCATAAAAAATAAAACATCGTTGAAACACATTTTACAACAAATTTTTCATATAAAATTGTTTCTGAAATGTGTTTGAGCAACGTTTTATTCGTTATGAATACCGGTGTAAGTAAATATTTTAAATTCCAAAACAAAAAATCAATTGCAAACAACAGCTGTTTTTTAAATGCAGCTGTTTACTAAATGCAGAAACCGTCGTCTGCCACCGTAAAATTTTAATTCAAATTAGTGAGCTCTTAATGCAAATTAACTCTGCCGTCTGTCTAAGCTGTAAGAACAAAATGAAGTTAAAAGCTAAATACAAGAAATCAATCATATTTTCTCATGTATTCAAGAACATTTCGCACATATCCATTTCAATATTTCCTTTGATCTCCAGGATTAAGATACCAAGAGGTGATAACTCTATACAAACCTGACATGACTTCGTTTGTATAGTAAACGAGGCTAGTACGGGCCCCTTTCTTGTGAGAGCCATTCTCATACTTAAGTGAATTAATTATGGATTAGTTTTTTCTCCAATTCAATTGATTTCAACGAAAATTAGTGGATCTTCTTTTAATTTTTCTCCATAAACCAGAATACCTCGCATCGCTTGCTCAACCAAAATTGTATGCCTTATTTCAGATAATCGTTTGCCAAAATGTGTTGAACATATTCCATGGTCTTTTGTTAGGTTAGGTTAGGTTAGGTTGAATGGTGGGGTTTGTTTGATCATGTCTTGCGACATACACCTAAGCCAGTATAGGCTTGTTGTGTGCTCCGTGGGTTTAACCGTGAACCAGTTTGACTCATAGGTCTATAGGAACTCCGTCTCATTCACAAAGTTCCTTAGTTTCCTCCAGCATATGCCCCGTAATTGGGTTATGTCTGGTAAGGTGTCTCTCCCAAGATGTCGGGATCGTATTTGTGAGAAGGCATAAATAGTGCCACAGTGCCTTTAACCTTGACTACGTAAGCTCCCCTCAATGAATCTGAATAGGACTTGTGAGTCGTAATCTTTGGACGATAAGTAATATATTTAATTCACTATGTCCATCGTAGACTTCTTTAATTTAATAATAAGAACTTTCTGATGAGTACAAAGAATTGAAATTATTTGGTAAAATATAAATATCCTCGGGGCGTCCATTGAAGAAGTAGGGACGTTTCAGAGCGGTCAGCTTTGAGTCTTGATGTGATAACGAAACCGCTGTACCCAGTGTTGGCGTTGAGGATGAAGATTCAGTACCGGTCGAGGCGCCGGGGTACGAAGCGTACAGTGCAGATGATGTTGCTGGTGGTGCAGAAGGCGGTAAGTTAAAGTAACTGTGGGAGGATACTGCAGGTCTGTATGCGTTAGTTAATGGCTGTGGTGGGTCTCGGGTATTGAAATTGGAAGCCATGTTAGAGAACTGCAAAGGATTTTGCATGTCATTGGGTGGGGCACTTATTTGATAGATATTTGTGGGTTTGCCATTGGCCAGGAAATTAATTGGTACATTAAAAACTGAGGAGAACGAGGGAAAAGAGGGCAAAGACTGATAAGGTATAATATTGGGAAAACTTGTGATGGTGGATGTGCTGGAACCTAAGCCTAAACTGGGCAAGAACATGTATGGTGTAGGGGGTAAGCGCACATAAAAAATGGGAGAGTTTCGGGCGAAATTCGATGAATGTTGGGCGGCAACAGGTCGCCGCGATGATCCAGCACCACGTGACATAGTATCATCATAGTCGTTGGCCACTTGAGGTAGACTGGAATAGCTGGGGTAGAACATGTCTGGTGGCATTACAAACGGATAAGGCACATAGACTGGTTGGGGATAGCTCATGATGGGCAAAAATCTGGGCGTAACTGGATGCGGTGTGGAATACGCCTCGAAAGGGTTAAAACTATGTGTTAATAAGCCAGCTATTTGTGAAAAAGGTAAAGCGGTTGGCGCATACGATCTGTCATACAGCAAATTCCAGGGATAAGCCAGGTTCTGCGAATGCAAAGAAACAAATGGTGGTGGTGGCGGCGGCGGCGGCGGCTGTTGTGCATAATGGATGTTGTCTGGTGTACCCCTTTTCAGATCATTTAGAATTTGATATTGATCATTCAAAAAGGCATCTGTGTTAAAACGTTTTATTATCTCCTGCATGGCCATATCTTTATCATGGACAATGTATTGAGGAGAAGGCACATGGGACAACGTGGCTGTGGTTTGAGCTGAAGCTGCAGATTGCAGTGATGATGGAAGAAGGTCTTGTGCTTCTGTGTTCTGATGGTCTGTATTGCCATCATGTAGAAGGCCGTTGGCGTGTGCCGCTATGCCTGTAGATTGTTGTGTTTGTTGATGCAACTGATGTTGTGTTGATGATGCTGAAGATTGCCCCAATTTATGTTGCTGATTTTTCAATTGAGCCATATTGGTGGCACATGCTGGCATCAATTCGCAACAAAACAGTATGAAGAATACAACAGCTTGGCTGTATAGAAGTTTAATAAGCCGCATTATAATTTTGTATTCTTTACTTTTTATATTCTTTTTAACTGTTTTGCTTTATTGTTTACTGATAATTGTAGTTGACTATAAAAGAAGTAGATTAATTTAAAGATAATTTTTATTTTGTTATAAATGTAGGTTTAATAGCTGTTTTTTTTTTGTATTTTTCTTTTTCTCTTTTGCGTATTAAACAATAATAAATTTTGTTGCTTTTCTTGAATAATTAAAATGAAATTACATAAAAAGAAAATTTAGTTCTGAGAAATATATGTATATGTATTTTATTATTGACAATTTGGTGACTTTATGAGATTTATATTGCAGATTAAATATCTTTAGTATAATGTTTTTAAATGAACTATTTTGGCCTAAATATATAGGCGGCTGGCTATATGTGACTTTTGTAGTTAAAACTTTTTCAGAGCGAAACCCTTGGCAGCCACAGCAATGAAAAGCTTAACTTTGGTTCATATTTCAGTTTATTGATAGAACGTGTAGAAACAAATGAGCAATTATGAACTTAATTATTTATTTGCTTTAAGAGCCAATTGAAATGTATTAAGTGAGGTCAAAAAATAGACCTTACAAATGTTTGCTGTCTATATGCCGCCGATATTTCGTTGATGCTAATCAACTCATCACAAGGCTCGAAAAAAAACTTAAAAGAATGTTTGAAATTCAACTAGTTATTCCATAATTCCCATAAACAAAATGAGAATCAGAAATGTTCAAACAAATCTTCAATACCTGCTATAAATTGCGAATAAAATCAATCAAATGATTATGGATTTGATTATGAGTTATAGCCTATTTTATTTTTTAGACAAGTTGAATTTAGGAAAATGTAAAAAATGTGAAATGCTGTCCATTTTGATTTTTTGACTGAATTTTAAAAACAAAACAGAAAGCGAATTTTGAATATTTAAACTTGACTGGACTTACAATATCAGTGTATAAGGGCATACAGGGCGTCCGTTAACCTAGCGTCCAAATGAGGACTGGTGCTGACTGCTTCCGGAAAAATTATAATTGACTCTATGTTAGAAGTTATTGCCGTACTGAAAAAATCACCCTGTGAGGATCTTTTCTCTCCTGTGATCACACATGTTAAATTGAAAAATTTGTTTTTCTCCGAAAATACCATCAGTTATCTTTCTCTTATCTATATTTAAGAATTCGTTTTATAATTGGTTAATTATAATTATAATTGCCGAAATCACATAAAAATCTTAAGGTGGGATCATACGATTGCCGCAATGCACCAATTTTTGTTACATTTTGTGTGCCAATCGTGTGATAGCACAATTTATTGGCTCATGCGGCAACCAAGACGAATGTTGTTCCTATTTGTCCCAATCAAATACAACCCTGATGCGACAACCATGTGAACACTTGACATACAACTAATCACCAATAAAAATTCTAAAAATGCACCAATATTTATTGTGTTCTCATGCGGCAACCAAAGAAGACAATACGTATACATGTATTTATTTTCAAAACTGTTTAAACGCGTCTTCCAAACATGATTTCTGCTTTTCAATCAGTAAAATTCAATTGTTGTTACTATTCATTTTTTGCTTTTTTCAGTCCGCACAACATTATAATAATAGCCGAAGCAATTTTCTTTCTTTTTAATGAACAAACCATATTTTTAACATTTAATTCATTTCTTTTTTTTTTTTTGGGAAAACAAAGTTTGTCATCAGCTACAACAGCTGTTTCTCACAGTTGCCGTATAATATAACAATCGTGTGACTATAATGCGGCAATTATTGGTACTAAATTGTTTTGCGGTAATTTGCGACAATAAAATTTCAGTAAAATGTCACAATCATGTGATTGCAGAGAATTTGATTGGGACAAATTTTTTATTATGCTCCAATTCAACCCAATAAAAATTGTGTAAAATTGGTGCATTGCGGCAATCGTGTGATCCCACCTTTACATTTTGCGAGATTCTGTACTCAAAAAGTTTTAAGTCATCGGCAAATATATCGAAAACTTAATGGTAATTCATTGATAAAAATTGTAAAAAGTAGCGGGCCAATGTGTGTTCCCTGTCGTATACCAGAAGAGTCATCTATTAAAAACGAAGAAGCATTTCAAATTCTAGCTATTAGTATTTTATCAATCAGAAAACTTTTAAAAAAATAACCCTACATAGATTATTTGAAAGATCAAATGTAATAAAAGTAATGTCTAACCCCCAATTTTGGGGATTGGATTTTAAATGCCATTTCAATTTCAATTTCATTTAAATAAAAAATTGAGTCAAACAGTTGCTATTTAAATCAAACTTAAACGGCCTGCCGTACCCATTTAAAATCGATTTAAGTTTTTCGTATTGCCATATGATTTTGACAGTTTGGTTTTGTTCTGCAAATTAAGAAAATTGCACATGTTTTTTTTGTTGTTTCATAATTTGATTTTTATTATTTCCAGAAGGTAATCAACTTCTGTGGCAGTGAAATTGGGAGTCCTTTTATCACTTTTGCTGCTCGATTTAATAATTTTTACAAAAACAATTTATTATTTTCTAAACTTTGCACAATTTCACTTGCTTCCAAATTTGTTGTTCCAAACAGCTGTTTTTTATTGAGTTATCGATAATTTTTTGACACTTACATTGTGCTGCCGTACTTTTATTACAATTAATTACCAAAAATAATTTTAGACTGTAAAACAGAAAACTGTTTTAACTCCAACTTAAATTTTAAGGAAAATTTACTAATTTTGTATTTAAATCCCAAGTCAAAAATCGGGGGTAAATGTGGTAAATGCATTAGCAAAGTCAGCATATATAAGCAGTGCAGTATCACGAGCTATTATAAGCACATTAGTAGACGTTGATCATCCATTTTAAATTGTCAAATATTTCCATTTCAGATTTGTTCGAACTTCACTTCCAAGAGTACTTTTCTATGTATGCGCAAAAGTTCAAAGACTTCAAAAATTGACATATTAAGTCGTGCTGGTGAAGTATTGAGTGTTGGGGTATCGAGTACTGAGTACTGTATATTTGTACTTTTTCTTGGATACTCAATACTCAAAAGAAGTAACTCACTGCTTTCAGGCTTTTGACAAATTCGACGAAAAACCCAAAATAAAATACAAATAACTCCATTTGAAAATCAAGTCTGATTAATGTGGCAACACTGTTTAATGACCATCAGAAGAAAGTAAGAAGTTTTTTGTTAATACAAAACTCAAATTTTGATGTACACACATACATGAGACCGTATCGCCTTACAAGCAAAAAAAAAAGTTCTCTGTACACCACCGTATATAAAATATTGTTGGAAGAGTCTTACGAAATTCTTTTTATTTTTATTTTATGCCGAACGTAGGGGTCGGCAAAATACATTTTTCGTTATATCTTCGGCATTTACAGACAGATCTTAAAGTGTTATATATCAATGTTTTTGCTTCGAAGAAACCAAAGTCTTGCCTCAACAGTCATTGACCTCAAATATACCGTTACGGTATTTATCCACCCGAGCTCAGTTGCTACCACCCTGATGTACCCCTCTAACAATATAAAATGAAAGATACCAAAAAATCATCAAACTTTTACTAACGAAGTATATCGATAATTCCAGCTGAACTATTCAAAATTTTGTTTTATGTTTTTCTTTGCCGAATGTAGGCGTTCACCGCTAGTTTGAATAGACGGCTGGAGTCTTCGAGGAGATCAGCTTTATTTGTATCGAATGGTCCGAGCTGTTCATAATTCGATGGGAGATTAGCCAACCAAAAAGCCCGGCGCGGTTAACACAGCGCGTTGGCTAACAATAGCATCATCTCGAATCCTCCACTTTTATGTGACGAGCGCACAGCCCTCAATTATATTGAAAAAAGGGATTAAAAAAGCAACCTCAAGGAAATGTCGGAGAATGAAACCAAGTATACCATTTTGAAAGTCTTGGACCAAATTGTCAGATTTGCTTTTGCTTTTTAAAAATCTGATTTTTATTTTTTCAGGCAAAAATACCAGTTATTTTTTGATTTTAATTTTTTGAGCAAAAATAACAGTTATTTTTTAACTTTTATTTTTTTGGGCAAAAATAAAAGTTATATTTTAAGTTTTATATTTTCTAGCAAAAATAACAGTTATTTTTGACTTTTATTTTTTCGAGCAGAAATAAAAGTTATGTTTTGACTTTTATTTTTATGAGGGGAAATGAAAGTTATTTTTTGACTTTTATTTTTTTGAGAAGAAATAAAAGATATTTTTGTGTTTTCTACCCCTTTGACAAAGAAATTATTATTTAATATTCCAAATATGCTTTTCTAAATATGTAAGTAAATTTACTGAAAAATTATCTTTGTTTGAAAAAGTTTTTTTTTAATAAATATAATGAATTCATCACAAAATAACTTTTATTTCTGCTCAAAAAAGTTAAAGTCAAAAAATAACTTTTAATTTTGTTTGAAAAAATAAAAGACAAAAACAACTTTTATCTTTTTTTCGAAAAAATAAAAGTCAAAAAATAACTTTTATTTCTGCTGGAAAATATAAAAGTCAAAAAAAACTTTTGTTTTTTATCGAAAAAAAAAATGTCAAAAATAACTTTTATTTATTTATTGAAAGTATTTTACAAAAATAAATTTATAAAATACGACACTAGAAATAGTGTGGACCACTTGGTCATTACACTTTTATTTCTGCTCGAAAAAATAAAAGTCAAAAATAACTTTTATTTTCTGACTTTTACAATAAAAGTTATAATAGTTACGGCCCCTGAAAAAAAAACTGGCTGAGCTTTCACGGAAATCGCCACGTTATCCCATACATATCTTGGATTCGTCCGCTGTTTGACGTCGACAGCAGGTCCTTCGTCGAATCATAAGGAATAACGAGTACTTTTTCGATCCCGATAATGTCTTGTTGTCGATCATAATAGACCAATATCATCTAGTACGTTCTGCATAAAAAAAATAAGAAAAAGCTTTTTTCGTAACTCTCCTGCAACAATGCTTTATATTCGGTGTTGTATGGCGAATTTTGTTTTGCGAGACGCCCTAAGGTACACGTTTCTGATGAAAATATAAAGTAAATGCTACCTATTGCTTAAATATTAAAAAAAAACCGTTAAAATATTGAGTATTATTAATTACACAAACGAAAATTATTGAATATAATTGAGCAATGAAAAGTAATAGAATTTCCCAGCACTAATATCAAGCTTTCGATTGTGAAAAAATTGTCAGCTCTAATTAGATTGCGAACGCTAAATTGTGACTCGAATGTGTGAATTCAAGAAATTCTATTATTGGGTATTTTTTTTACTGATTTCATAAAGAAACTGCATCCTCTGACATAAATATCTGCTGCATTCGGAAGTTGAAAGAGTTTTGCCCTGAGAGGGTGGTGGGAATGTAAAAAATGCCAAGTTCGAATACCTCAAGAATATCACATACATATTTTAAATGTGTGAAAACAGCAATATATATACATACATACATATATAGAAAATAGCTTACTATGGGAAATGAGAAAATAATGCAAATATTGCATTGAAATCGTGTTGTCAGAGAAACAACATGCATAACTAAAGGCTCCGCCAAATATCTTTTTTTTGTTTTTTGGAAAACGGCGCAAATCATCGAGTTTAGCTTCGGCTGTTTAAACCAATTGTTGCCAATATTCTCCTCTTCAGCTTTTGTGAACAAAAATTCGCTCAACATGGCCCAATAACGATCGCCATTGACTGTAACGGCCACTCCTTGCTCATTTTTGAAGAAAAATGGCCCAATTATGCCTCCGCACCAAACAGTGGTGACTCGTTTTGGGTGCGTCGGCTCATCAGTGTATGCGTGCGGGTTTTCTGTGCCCCAAATGCGACAATTTTGCTTGTTCACATACCCGCCAAGATCGAAACGAGCTTCATCTGAAAAGATGATTTTTTTTTTTTTTTTGGCAAAATCGGCATCTTCTGTAAGTCGATGGCAGACCCACTTAGCGAAGCGTATACACAACCATGTTCGTTCAGCGGAAGGATGAAACTAATTACATATCTGTCAAATCAGATGTGAGCTGAGTGTTACCATTCACGAAATAAGCACTAGATGGCGGACCCTGTATATTGTGTGCATGTGTAGGATTTATCAAAATCACTTTTTTGTTTAATTAGCTTTTTTATAGCTTTTTTTTTTTAACTTACACAATAATGAAATTATAATTTCTACACTCTAAAAACATGCCAATATTTTTCTCTGCATTTGAAAGCCATTTAAATTAGTTGTTAAAAATTTAATCACTCAATTGTCACATTGTTGGCAACTGATGCGTTATAAATTTCTTTATTTCGAGCCCATAACATTACAAACGGTTAAATAAGACATTTACGTAAAAAAGAAATTAATTTTATAAAGTTTTGAGTTACAACTTAAAAAAAAAAAATTATTTTATTTTTAACACTTTTTCATCAAAATTTATTATTGATATGCAATAATTTGTTTATGTGTATTTGCAAAGCACTTGTTTAATTTTTTACTTACTTAAATTGTTTTTGCTTTTATTGGACAAAGTTTTAAATATTGAGCACTAACTGGTATTAGCAACTACTTGTAGATACTTGAACAGATGAAATTCAAATAACTTTAATTTGCCAATGTGTTTATTCCTTTTATACTTGCAGAAGCAGAGCCATCAGAATGTGTGCATGTGAATTAAAGTTTGCGATGTTATTTTAACTTCATTTTCATCTGTTAATAAAGAGAACACATATGAGCATGCGCGCGTTTTCATTCACGCTTTTATTCAACGAAAAGCATCGAGCAGGAAAAATAATGAACATTAAGTATGTATGTACGTCTGTAAACGGATTTGCTGGTGTTTGTAAGGAGGGAGAGGCCTGTAACTGAAGCATATCCAGCCAGTTCATGAGTGATTGTTTTGTTAAAAATCAGACAAGCGACACTTGCACGACAATTTTATACGAAGTTTCTTTTCATTTACACATGCAAGTAACAAGTTGTAAGTTGTAAGCACTGACAGAGCTGTTGCTACTTGCTTGATTGTTTACACCGGCAAGTGCAAGCTCATTTTTGATATGTCGTCAAAGAAAATGGCCTTAAAGAAAATCGCTTTACTTTACAAAATAAAAAAATTAAATGAAAGCAATAATAATAAAACAATTATGAGGAAAAAACTATAAAATCACTGTTCGACTATTTTTATATTTAAAAATCACTATTTGTTGCCTTTTTTGTATATTGTTTATCCCATGATACAATTAACAAGGTAGCCTCGTCAGCTAAACCGTTAATCATCTGACTACTTTAGGTTGTCAAGAGATTGCAGAGATGAAAGGCAGCCAAAACGAGATAGCTAATCCGCGTAAGCTCAGTGTATCTCTCTTCTGTAAATGTAGAAGTGGCGTCTTCTTGACAGTTTGCATAAGTTGTACAAAAACAAAATGCATGTTATTTTTATTGAAGTTGTTCTTATTGTAGCGAAAAGGCTACCTTGTTAATTGTATCATGGTTTATCCTGTTTTTGGCCGTCTACATGACTTTTCAATGGCTGGGTTGCCAAAGTCTTGTCATACGAACTATTGTGGGGTTGCAAATTATACAAATAGCTTTTTTTTTTAACAAATAAATAGTACATTTATATTAAGAATCTGAAGAAGAAAATTTATTTGAAACTGTAATTTGTAAACTAACACAAAGATTTAAACATCGCAACAGATTTTCAAACTATGATTTTATACTAAATTTGCAGCATTGAAATCTTCACCAACTTCTGTCACGAAGATGGCTTAAGATCCAATGCAAAAATTTTTCATAAAACATATGGTATGTAGATATAAGGTTTTTAACTATCTTTTTTCTCCTTAAATCCTAATTATATTTTCAATGATCTCTTATCTGTTTATAATAGTTTAATACTTGGTGCAATACTATCTCAAACTTAGTATTAATATTAATATATTTAAAATATTTATGTTGTATGATGTTGGAAAATCAAATGAATAAATGAACAACGCAGGTTGGAGTACGTTATCCATTAAAATTGCAATGTACTATACCGAAAAATTAATGCGGTCAGGGATTGTATCAGAAGTTTTGGAAGCCAAAATATTTTTCAACTTTTTCTTCAAAAAAAAAAAAAAAAAAAAAAAAAAAAAAAAAAAAAAACATTCACATGCTTATTATGAATTCCGTCGGAGGCTCCGACAGAATTCCCTCGTAAAAATGCTATCATAAATTCCGACGTAGCTACGAAATTTTCGAAATTCGGGAGATTGGTATTATGAATTCCGAATGAAACGTACATTTGGGATTTTTTTTTTCAAAAATTTGTACGAACTCTTCTTACTGTCGGGAGAATACAAAAAGTAGTTGAAAATAAGAACAAATTAAAAATAAGTTTTTAAATTGAGTAAAAACTGTTTTTAAGTAGTTATAAAATTATATTTCTTGAATAATTAATCGGGAATTGAAATTGTGGCAACTACAAACGTTATTATAAACTTATACATACATATGTATATACCCTTAACACTTGTTGTGAAGGGTATAAGAAGAAAAGTTAATAATTAATTAAAGCAAGAAGAAAAACTTATTTCTCCTTGCTCTAATTAATAGTTTCTCAATTTTATATATATTTGATATATTTTATATTTGATATGATATATTTTAAAAAATTTATTAATTTTGCCATGATTTGAAACAAAAAAAGTAACAGAAACTAACTGCTGATTATACGTGTTGAAAAAATCGCTTCACATACACCATTTGCAACAGCTGACAGATTACTTGGAAAATAATTAGCAATATAAACAAAGAAAAAAAAAAAAACAAAAGCAGCTTTTATGTATGGAATCAAATGTGTGGCTGTCCGCCACCATGCTGACAGCCACCTTCTGCTAAAAATCGAATTGTGCAGGTTTGTTCAGCCAGAATTTTTTAATAAAGCTAAACGGAAAATTACGAATATGTCTTAATAACTTGCGCTTTGTAATCCAAATCAAGAGAATTCTAATCATTCCTCAAGGCTTTGCGCTCTATCCGCTAAAAGTTTTTGTTTTAAAATTCCTCTTTCGTCACTGAAACGGCTGCAACAATCAAATTCATTATATTTCGTTTTCATTTTTTGAAAAATATTTTTAACAATCCTTAAAATGTAAACAAAACACATCGGTTTTTCATTTAAAAAGTTGGTTACACTAATTCGAACTTAGCTCAAGAGGATGGCAACACTAACATCGAAGCCGTCGGAATTCATGATACCTTTTTGTACGAATTCGTGACGGAGATTTTCCATTGCTGTCAATTTTTATTTGACAATAGTGATAAAATGCTGACTGGGTATTTGCTTTTGCATCACTTACACTTGCGCTTTATACACTCGTGGCTGTAAAAGAATAAAACTTTGTAAAATATATGTATGTATGTATAGTTTAATACACTTCAAAGTGAATAAAGTAGCAACAAACATGCGAAACAGTAAAAATACACTCAAGGGCCAATATCTGCAAATGTGTACTTACATATACATATAAGATTTAGTAAAAAGGTTTGTTCTGAATTTCTTCAAGCAAATAAATTTAAACAGCAAACATATTTAATAATAAACACAAAGTGGTCCATTGAATTGCCTCACTTAGCGTTCTAAGTAGATTGAGTCATGTAATTTGCTGCCTGTTGCTCGATATCGCAAGAAAATGTAAGCGATCGAAATGTAGTCGCACGATTTCGAATCAATTTGGGTTCGTTCCAATATTACGACAGCTTGCGTTGGCATGGGCTTACATTATGAAATTTTTGGCATTTACTTTACAGAGATCTATTTGAAATACTATTTAGTACAGCTTCAGATCGTTTTTTATATAAAAATTTTATTTACAATATTATTCAATATTTCGATAACAATTTGTTATCATCTTCAGGATAATATTTGTAATTAATTAATTACAAATATTATCCTGAAGATGATAACAAATTGTTATCGAAATATTGAATAATATTGTAAATAAAATTTTTATATAAAAAACGATCTGAAGCTGTACTAAATAGTATTTCAAATAATTAAAAAAAGATCAAATAAATATTATATACTTTACAGAGATCGGCAAAGTAAAGTTTTAGTTAATTTTTTATTAAAGTATAGACAAAAAGTACTAAATTTTTCTTGTCTAAATAGAACCCTTCTTAAAACTGGTCAGCTGTATTTGACAAGACAAAACAAATACATACATAAATAAATTAGTACAAATAAAAAAGCAAACATTTTGAGTATGGCAATAGTTTTTGTGGTGTTTAAAATTTAAAAGGATTTGTTTTTGTTTAATTTAAAAAGTACTTTGACGTACTGAGCATGGGTATTCATCTGGCAAACTCAGGATTTTCTTCCATCCAGCGAACAAGTGAACAGTTTAGGAAAACTACATACATACATACAGATGATAATTGTTTAATATATTTACTAAATAAAATAAAAATTAAAAATATGTGGGGTTTCTAGTTTTATTTCCTAGTTTTTTTTTAACAAAAAAGACAAAAATGTTTTTAAAAACTCTCACTCGATAGCAAAACAACAAGTGCTTGATTTTGACATTTGTGTTCGCAGTGCTGACGACATGATCGATATAGAGGAATCGGATTTTGTATGAAAACACTTACGTCACTTCGACTTATCGCTCTACTCATCGTTCGAACAAAAGAACATTATAGAGGAACCCAAAACAATTTTCTTTCGCACGACTTCGACATTGACGAACAGCCAGTTAGTCACACGTGAGGATATGAGTTTAAGTTTAAGGAATCGAGGTTGGCCAGATTTTAAAGTATCAACAATATAAACGATACATTTCTGCATACACAGTCGTATATTAAGTTGAGCTTTACCTTCACAGTTCAAAATGGCAATAATTGGTGGCAAATGATACAAAATTTCATGAGCTTCCGATGCGCGGAAAACCGACTTTTTATATACATAAGTGTTATTTTCAATTGTTTAAGCTATTGAAATTCCTTTTCTCTTTTAAAACTGTAAATTTTCAGCTTTAGAATTAAGGAGCTCTAATCAATAAACTTTAATTTGGGGTGATTCCCAATAACATCAGGAAAATAAATTATACCAATAGCAGCGGTATCGAGTATTTGAGTTATAGAAGTTACTCAATACTTTTAGAGTTGCAGTTTTTAGCCAAATTTAATGGAAAATTCAAAATAAAATGCAACCAACTCTATTTGAAAATCAACTACGATCAGGCTGGCAACACTGTTTAAACATCAGTATTAAATTAAAGGCTCAGTGTTAGATCATAAAAGAAAAAACATTTTTTTTTTTGCTTAATCAATTTTACTGTTGATACTGATACGCTTAATGGGATCGGGAATTGGAATTCCCAACTACAAACGTTATTATAAACTTATACATACATATATACCCTTAACACTTGTTGTGAAGGGTATAAGAAGAAAAGTTAATTATTAATTAGAGCAAGAAGAAACAATTTTTAAACTCGTTTTATCCTTGCTCTAATTAATAGTTTCTCAATTTTATTTGGCATTTTCGCAATTCAAAATTAGAGCTTCTTCATTTGGAGTTTTTTCAATTTAAAAATAAAATTTCTAATCTCATTAAATGTTTCTGAGATACAATTTATTTTTAATGAATACCGATGTCAATTTTCCATTTTATTGAAACTTTTCTCATTTTAAAGGATATTATCGATTCTTTTTTTAATTTTCTAACTTTTAAAACGAACTACTCAATTTCGTTTAAAGTTATCTTCATTTCACTCGATTTTGTTTGAAATTTTCTCATTATATATAAAGGGTGTTTTTTTCATTGTACATAACTTTAAGTTGCAATAAAACAACGATGGATTATTCGATTGACATTGACATATTGTGGCATTATATTTTAAATATGACTTCTGGCATATGACCACCACGGCTGGCTCGGATGTAGTCCAATCTGGACGTCCAATTTTCGATGACTTTTTCCAACATTTGTGGCCGTATATTGGCAATAACACAGCGAATGCTGTCTTCCAAATGGTCAAGCGTTTGTGGCTTATCCGCATAGACCAATGACTTTACATAGCCCCACAGAAAGTAGTCTAGCGGTGTTAAATCACAAGATCTTGGAGGCCAATTCACAGGTCCAAAACGTGAAATTAGGCGGTCACCAAACGTGTCTTTCAATAAATCGATTGTGGCACGAGCTGTGTGACATGTTGCGCCGTCTTGTTGAAACCACATCTCCTGGACATCATGGTTATTCAATTCAGGAATAAAAAAGTTAGTAATCATGGCTCTATACCGATCACCATTGACTGTAACTTTCTGGCCATCATCGTTTTTGAAGAAGTACGGACCAATGATACCACGAGCCCATAAAGCACACCAAACAGTCGGTGTTTCGACCTACACTTGAGGATTAGTTTCACTCCAAATGCGGCAGTTTTGTTTGTTGACGTAGCCATTCCATCAGAAGTGCGCTTCATCGCTAAACAAAATTCGCTTTTGAAAATCGGGAACAACGGCAGTCTCGTTTTGCAATAAAATCGCACTATTTGCAAGCGTTATTCTGGCGTGAGTCTATTCATGATGAATTGCCAAACCAAACTGGGAATAAATCACTTGACAGCTGCTAAATCGGTCGCCATCTTGAACAGTAATGCCAACTTAAAGTTCTATACATCGAAAAAAACACCTTTTACTAAAACAATGGTGCAATTTATATTATTTGTCTGTTGGCTGTCGAATACTTTTCTTAGCCATTGTACCTATTTATGATACACATATGTATGTATGTATGAACATTTATATTTCATTTGAACATCCTTTCGTGTTTATTAATCAATTACGGAAATGTGTGTAATAAAGCGCCCAGAATAAAAATCGACACTGCAATTAACAGCAGGCACATCATCTTTCAGAAATGAAGCGCATGACAGTGTATGAATGCAAATAAATGCAACCTGATCATAATTCTTGCAAACAATCTGCTTTATAACCGTAATAACGGTTTTGTCATTAAAAATGAAACTGAAACTTCTTAATTCAATTCTCACATAGAAGTTATGGATGTTTATAACATCCATAGTTGTAAGGAGTACAGCATTCTCGCGTGTAAAGAATTACGTGTGCAGATGAGGGGGAAAACGTGAACATAAGATTAAAAGACCAGCATTAAACATCTTCATGATAATTATTTACGTTAAGCCTGCAAGTCAATGATGGAGTACTGAAAATATTATAAACATTGTGGTACTCGTATTGCTACCATTTCAGTTACGATTCTATTGGCACCAAAAACTGTAAAGTGTATATATTGCGAAAGAAAAAAATAAATAAGCACATATAGAAAAAATTCTTTCCAACCGGCCGAAGGACATCATCGAGAATATATGTAGCTGTGAGCAAAGATGGAGCGAAATTATTCGTTTTGAAGTTGCCTTCTCCATTTGAAAGAAAATACAAATGAGCCTTGGGAGCTGACAAATTTTAATTCTACAGGGTTTTTCAACAGGGACGCAAGAAAAGTATAGCGACAGGGACAATAGACGACGCCATATTTCTTGCTGCTCTTTTGACATTTCTTTTCAATAAGGTTTGCCATTTTTTGATGGAAAGATATAGGAGCCAAAAAACGAGTCGAAATTATTAAAATTTACTACCGAAATTCGGAGTCAGTGGCCTCAAGGTTGAGGGCGCTACGTTCAGTTTATGATGAGGCTCATTTCTGTCCGAATGACTTCGTCAATAAACATAATATGCGTTATTGGTCAGGCAGCAATCCACACGCACTCCATGAGTCATGATTGCATCCCGAAAAAATTACGCTTCGGTGCAGTTTATGGGCCGTCGGGGTCATTGGGCCATAACCTCTTCCGTGATGATCATGACCGGCACGTTACTGTGTATGGGAATCGCTGCCGTTCAATAACAACCGAATATTTTTGGCCTCGATTGTATGATATGGACTTGGAGGACATGTGGTTCCAACTGGACGGCGCCACAAGCCACACAGCGAATAACACAATCAATTTATTGAAAACCAAGTTTGGAGAACGTGTTATCTCACGAAATGGTCCAGTCGATTGGCCGCCGTTCAACTATTTCCTATGCCAACAAGCCAGCAACGATTGATGAACTTCGTACGAATATCGAACGTGAAATTGCAGCGGTATCGACCAATTTATGCTTGAATTCAGCATGTGGACTTCTGCAAGCGTGCCCGTAGAGGCCATGCAAAAGAAATCGAGTTCCATACATAATGGCTTTAAACCTGCTTTTACAGGAATAAAGAATTTAATTGATATCCAAAACCATTTTTGTTTTATTTAAAAAAAAAACCTTTGTAGCGCTTTTATTGAAAAACCCTGTATTTAAATCGTTATATCGCAGCGAACAGGGTGATTCAAAATGGAATTTCCTAATGTACTGTTTTATGTGAAATTCATTAGAAATTTTTTTCACATAACTATAACTAATTGTTTAATAATGCGAGTATTTTAACACGAAATAAATGTTATACTGTTACGTAACTCCCAACATATTACTACAAATAAAATAAGTGTTTGTGTCTTTTGGGCTGAACTTCATAGTCATAAGTCTTTGCTAAGGTTGGACGGAAACTTCAAGTCTATGGATACTTCAACTCGGTACACTATCGATTATAAAATATGGAAATCCACTTGGCATCGAACAAGAAGTTCGTAGTGAGCTCTGTTCGTAGCGGTCAGTTACTTCATACTAATAAAGCAAATAAAAATTGTTAGGTTTGATACAGATTGTTGTTGTCAGATTTTACGAGATTTCCTGAAATGGTAAATCTGCAAAATTTTCGCGTTCTCAGGATTTTCCAGGAATTTTATTTTGATAAAATAAATTTGCTGTTTAATAAAAGATGTAAGGAAGAATATTGCTATCACCGACAACTGGTTATCGGAGGCAAAATGATTGACTTAATGAAATTATTTTGCATGTACTTTTATAAAAAGCAACCTTGATCTACAACATTCATAACAAAAACAAACACTTTGTGTATTCTGTTGGTAGAAATACATACTTTTATTCTGTCACCCACTTGTACGCGTTTGTGAGTTTGTGTTGCGTATATTAACAGTTCTTGAAGCTAGAAGCAGTAGTCAGCTGCTGTTCTTGTCTTGTAATAGCATGTTTCCACGATATGCGCTTTGCTCTCTATTCATGCTTAACACCCAAATCAGGAGCGAAGCAACGTGCTTCGCCATACAAAATTTTGAGAGCGAATGAAGTAGCTTCATATTGAAGCTACATACGAAGCACAAAAAATTCCTGTCTTCTCTAATTTATATCGCAAGTTTATCTGCACTATCTGTCAAAATCATATATTGTAAACAAAGAAAACATAATAATACAAGTTAATTTTAGCAATCAATAAAATAATAAAACGTTAAAAACAATGGAATAAAATGTTGTGAAAAAGTTTATTATGGCACAAAGAATAATATTCTAAATTAAAATTTGTGGAATGTTCAAAAGCATGCTTCAACTTGCGGATGGAATGAAACAAGAAGCATTCCCAGTTTTTGGAGCAGTTGCATCTGATTAATTGAAAGATGTACATATGTATGTTTGCTTATTGAAAACAAAAGTCAAATCGAAGCACATAGACGAGTCGTGTAAACGGTATGATTCATGAATACAATTGAGAGAGCGAAGCGGGTGATTCAACTCGTAATGGAAACATGCTATAAGGCTACCTGGTGTAAAGCTACCTTGGTACCATCGTACCAAAAAACGATGATAAATATTTTTTATTTTTATAATAAGCTAACTTTTTCCCAACAATAAGGACAACTTCAATGAAAATAACATACATTTTGTTTGTGTGTAACTGCTGAAACTGTCAATCAGACGTAACTTCTGCACTTACAGAAGAGAGATGAGCAGAGCTTACGCTGATTCGCTATCTCGTTTTGGCTGCCTTTCACCTCTGCATTCTCTTGACAGTTTTAAGTAGTCAGGTGACTAACTGGTCAGCTGATGATTAGTTGTATCATGATGCAGACTATCACAATGGGCGTATTATTTGAATTTTTGACAGATATTAACACACAATATTAAAATCTAAGCTGCTCTTAAGTATGTGGGGGTGAAGTGTTAGAAATAAAAAACTAATCACGGCCAGTCCTGCATTTTAGCTCTCTAGGGGTGACTATCCGGTAGTTATTGCACATCTTGTGCATTGACCCTCATTACCACGGTTTTTTGGCTCATGTACTTTTTTCTAAGCCTCACAAAATCAGAGATTAATGGTAGAATCGAAATCCAAAACCGGTACACTATGTTGCATCTCGTAACGTTGCTCTAGAATATTATCACCTTAACCTCATATGTGTATACATATTTTTTTCCTACGCCCTTCTTGATGTTATCAACAATTCATTTCATATACATACATACATACATATGTATGTGTGTATGTGCATATGTAAATCTATTTCAAGTTTTCATAGCGACAACATTCGTTACATTTAATTGTCTTTGCTAACAGTGCTAAACGTTGAAAATTGTCTTGTTCAACAAATTGCAAGTGACAACAGAACAGGCATATGAAAATGGCAATAACATTGCGCTGCATATGCACATAAATGTGGAGAAAAACTGGTGCAAATTGTAAGATACACAATTCCTGATTATGCTAAGCTTAACGCCATTTCTCCATTCACACAACAACAAGAGCGCAAATTCTTGTAGAACAACAACATGTATTGAAAAAAAAACATAAAGTGATCAAAAGTAAACAAACAATTCTTCTTCTCTCTATGCAGGCTGGCTCATTTTTACGCTGCCTTTTTATCTCTTCCGATTGTTTACATACACCCAGAGAAATGAGAGCTACATATCAAAATTTCCATTGTAAATGGTAAACTTTGCAGCGCGGACACATTTTGCTTTCATCATTTGGGGCCAATATCCACCTCGGAAAAAAAGATCTTTCGTGCAGGTACATTTTGCTTTACTCTTGGTATAGAAATAAAAAAAATCAATTAAGAAAAGCGTTGCATATTTCAGCATGTGAAAAATAATTGCATAACAAAAACTCTTGTATCAATATTTTTTTCGTTCGTAGCGAACCACGTGTTACAATACACGGGGCTGCCTTTTATTTTTCGTGATTAAAAAGCAAAAACAAATATTAATCATCGAAATAATCGACTTAATATTTTTTCAAAATCTTCTCCATGAAAATCTATACAATTTTGCATGCGTTTGAACAAATTTTCGAAGCAGGTTTTCCACTCTGCTTGAGGTATCTCCAAAACATGTATTCTGAATGCAGCAACTGCTTCTTCAGGTGACGAAAAACGTTACATCCTGAGAGTTACGTTTAATTGCTACTTAATGTTGTATGGGGACAACTGGCAGTTTTCGACTGGTTGTTGTTGTTGTTGTTGTCATACATACACTGTACGAATTTCTACTCTCTATCTCTTACGGGTCGAGATATATAGCTGTTACTCTACTAGAGTTATAGCTTATTGTAACTTTTCGTTGGATGGGGACACCTGGTAGTTTTCGTTTTGTTGTTGATTTTAGTATTTGTTGTTGTAGCGACAAGATACAATAACATCCTGTGAAAATTTCAGCTCTTTAGCTCTTACCGTTTCGGAGAATGGACGCTGTGACGGACGGACGAACGGACAGGCGGACGTAGTTGTCTCGGTAATAGGATTCTGTTTCACTCTGGTACTCATCAGAACCCTAAAAAGTCATTGGGTGCCAAGTCAGGACTATACGGCGGATGACTCATGAAATCGATACTTTGAGTGCTCAAGAATGCAGTTGTTCGAGCCGATGTGTGAGAACTCGCATTGTCGCTGTGAAGGGTGATCAGTTTTCGGCAATTGGTTTTCCTGATTTCTTGCAAGACGACTGTCAACCAAATTGCTGTATACTACTCAGAATTTACCGTTCTGCGTTCTTCTAGCGGTATGGTTGGGACATAGCCAGTTTTTAGGAAAAAAGGAACGGCCATTTACTTGGAAGTGCTCGTGTGCGATTACCTTTTGTTGGATTTTGCTCATCTTGAAAGACCCATACAGTCGATGGTATTTACTTTCGAGCTCATACGCGTAAATGCACGATTAATCACCTGTCACTATGTCAGAGACATGTTTCGAAGAACAGAGCAAAGACCGAGCCTTTTTTTTTTGAGCTATTGACAAAATGTGTGGGATCCAACGCAAACAAATTTTTTTATAGTCAAATGTTTAGCAATATTGATTGTATGCTGACCCCACTAATGCCTAAGGTTGTCTCAATATCAGGATAGGTCACACGACAATCTTGCAGTATCAGTTCGCGCACAGCATAAATGGTTTTCGGAACACTGGTCCTTCATGGAACTTCATCGCCAAAAAATGAATTAAGTTCATCGATGCATTGTGGCTGAGTTAATCCACCTCGAAAGTTGTAAAAAATAATCACACGAAAATGTTTACGATTTAATTCCATTTTTTGGCCGAGATGAATCTACTGCTTTTGTTGTTTACAGTAACTTAAAAAAGTTGCAGCTCTAAGGTTGCCAAGTCGCGAAACACAAAAAAGCAACCCTCGTACATTCATATAACCTCTTTTGTAGTATTCTTGATATTGGTTAAATATGAAAGAAGTAACTGCAAGAGCATCTGTTGTCTATAATAGCATAGTGCGTAGTTAACTTCATGTTGCTAGTTACACCAATAATTTTTGGTTGATGCGTCTCCATTGTGCTGCTTACAACTGACGCTGCCACTACACTTGCTAACTATTAGCTAACATATAAATTCTGCTGCCCTTAAGCTAAGTACTCTGTACATTGTTTCGTGTAAAATGGTGTTAGAGGTCAATGTAAAAAAAAAATTGTATGAAATAAATGCGATAAAATGTTGTTGGAGTAGTATTCTGTTCAATTCATGTAAACTTGAGAAATATTTCTAGCAGCATTTAGAAATATTTCAGAAGTTTAGTGCTCTGTTCAAAACTACTGCGGAACATGTTGAGCAGCATCCTCTTTTTCATACGGTAAATTTGCAGTGTAGTCAATGTTGCCTATTCCGCGCATTTACAAAATTTGTTTCTGTGTTACTACTGACAACTGTCAAACAGAAGCAACTTCTACACATACAGAAGAGAGATGAGCAGAGCTTATGCTGATTTGCTATCTCGTTTTGGCTGCCTTTCACCTCTGTATTCTCTTGACAGTTTTAAGTAGTCAGATGATGAATGGTTCAGCTGATGAGGCCACCTTATTAATTGTATCATGACTGTAAATACCTCGTGGACACAAATGACGCTCCCTTTATTTCGCAACAAAAATAAAATGTTGCTGGAGGTACCTCGATACCAGGTAATCGCATTACTACAATAAATACAACACCAACAAAAACTGCATGTATTTTGTTGGTAGAAATCTTTAATATCTGTCACCCATTTGTTCGCGTTCGCGTTTGTGTGTTAGGGCTGTGTATTTTGACAGTTCTTCAGGCTAAAAGCAGTAGTCAGCTGGGTGTGTAAATCTACCTGGTATCAAGGTACCTTGGATTAATTCACGCAAGTATTTTACATGCATATTGACAGCACTCCTCGTGAAAGTGCGAACAGAATATCAGCCTTAAATGCGAAATAGCACGAAAACAATTCATTTTCTGTCAAATTTTGCCAACAGCTGATTATTTATTGCTTATATGTAGGCAATAAAAGCGACAATATTCTTCTAAATATTGATATGAACAGCCCTTGTTCATGGTCAAAATTTTCAAGTGAAATAACTAAAGTTGATAAAAACGACTTCACAGATGCGAACAAAGTACCTACCTTTAACATATGTATGTATGTAAATATGCCAGTATATTTAGTTTAGCCTTTTCAATTTGATCAGTTAAGAATCAGCATTTTGGTTAAACGAGTATTTCAAACAGCTACACGAGTTTGCTCACGAAAAACATCAATTGACCATGTTCATCTAATTAGACTTGAAGTGATCATACACACATACATACATACATACATGCAAATATATGTCCTTGTTCATGTGATGCGTGCAAGACTTGTTTTCTATTTTCAAATTGAGAGAAATAAATTATGCTACAGTTAGTGATCTAAAAATAAGTTCCTTATTGTTCATTCACTTGCAAGAGAATGTTTTGGGAATGCAGTTTTGTTTGCATTTTCATGGATAATTAAAGAAAGAAAAAATTAATATTCAAGATCTGAGAATGTTGCAGCAAAATGTTGTGCAACATTGAGACTTTACAAAAAGAAAAAAACTTCACATGAATGCCATCTGCTTTTGTTGATCAACTGTTGTGTTTGTGGCAGAGATTTGTGACAGAAGAGCGATAATCATTACTGAGCTGATTCTACGGGATAACTCGTTTCAACACGTTAGAAACACTTATGTAACAATATTTCGAATGAAGGAATTGTGAAGCCTGGGAAAATGAAAATAGTTTACACTGATTTCATTAACAATAATTTACAAGTTTGAACCGAGACTATCATATGGAAACATATTCGTTTTAAGCCCAATACCCTTCATCAGCACCCTATGAATTTTGGACGTGTCAAATTTTTGATTTGGTTCTAAGCCCCATAGAACGCTGAAGTCATTAATTACAAACAATAAAACGAAAATAGAAAAACAACAACAAAACAATGTTGTGGACGAAATAAAATGCGAGGGCAATGAACTACAAAATTGCAATTTTGTTTATTTTGCAACAACCAAAAGATCATTATCTACAAGAATAAATGAACATATGATGGATATCAGTAAAAGGAAAGACATCTACATCCCCCGATTTCAACGGAGTACCAGTTTTAGGCTACGAGATGAGTGTAGCATCATTCAGGCCGAAGTTGCGGCGATAAGAAGGGCGGTAAACTGGATGAGGTACTATAGGATATACGGGGAGCATATCATTATCTGTACTGACAGTAAGGCCGCCATTAACACGCTTGCGGGTGTTTATCCAACATCTCGGTTGGTTCAGGAATGCCGGATATCTCTAAACGAGATAGCTGGGTCTTGTTGGACTTTCCGAGGCATAGGCTGCACACCCTTGTGGCTGATCTTACGGGACATTGTCACATGGGAGTACATGCGAGAAGACTAAATCTTCCATATAATGATTTCTGTAGAGATTGCAGAGATGAAGAAGAGGAGGAGAGTGTCGAACACTTTCTCTGTCGATACCCAGCTCTCTCTAATAAGAGAGCAAAACACTTGGGCAGTCCTACACTAAATGGATTACCGCAAGTGTCGGAATTCGGATTGGATAGGGTGGACTCCTTCATCCGTTCATCGGGTTGGTTCAGTTCAGAACCGGCGGGGCATATGTAGGGATATCTCCCTACAGCCTATTCGGGTAGCACAACGGGACCTCTCTAGGACCCAAATGAGCCGGTCTCATTGCCGGCGGCCCGCGTAACATAACATAACATAACATAACATAACATAACATAACATAACATAACATAACATAACATAACATAACATAACATAACATAACATAACATAACATAACATAACATAACATAACATAACATAACATAACATAACATAACATAACATAACATAACATAACATAACATAACATAACATAGCATAGCATAGCATAACATAACATAACATAACATAACATAACATAACATAACATAACATAACATAACATAACATAACATAACATAACATAACATAACATGAAATAACGAGTTAGCAAGGATTTTCAATGATAATTTTCATTAAAATATCAACAACAAAAAAAAGTACAAGCTCCGCCCTTATGTGTACACATCGAGGTTCAGTCGATGACTAAATTAAATTAGTATTTATTTGTGGGGTTGTGTTTCACATCCTTACAAGAAAAAAACGAAAAATTTTAATAGCATTAGGTTGAGGAACACTGCTTTATAAATTGCATATCTAACATTTCATTTGCAAAAATTTTTCATAAGTAAGTCTCATCAACTTTGTTCCAGGTATTATTTTGACAACATTCCATGTAAAATTTCCAAGATAAATTCTTATGATAAGCTTAATACTGCTTATCATAAGAATTTGTAAATATTAAGTAAAATGCAAAATGTAAATAAATAAATACAAAATATTAAATTAAGCTTTCCAAAAGATACAGTAAGGCAACAGGTTCAAAAATCAACGAAAAACACAAGAAGCATTTTTTCAGGAATTCAGTTAAATATGTATGTATTTGTAAAGGGTAGTTCAGACTATTATACAAGTATTAACAATTTGATGGTTCTTTACGAGACAAAAATCTTAATTCATTTTTTCTTGCGACTGTCGGAAAATCTAACTTAAGTTACAGTTTGCTTTCACACTATCACGCTTCAAATAAAATGAAAAATAGTACATGCATGGTAAAATCTTCGTTGACGGCATATGAGCCATTTTATGCGGGTGGAAATCGTGCCGGCCACTAGAAATATTCAACAGCTAAAGTAATCGTTATGTTTAAGAATACGAAAATGTCTATAATCAAATCGCATTATCTGTAAAACATGGCGTGAACGAAATGTAATTCTATATGATTACTAAATCCAAATTGTATGAGAAATAATAATACTATCACCAACGGCTCGCTATCGTCGGCAAAACTATAGACTCAGTGAAGCTATTTTGCGTGTGATGTCATAAAACACAGCACTGATCCAATGAAAAGTATTATCGTATTGAAAAAATTTCAAAAAAAACGACAAATTCTCGTTTGGGATGTAAAATTTTTATCGTATTATTTTCCGTCAGTGTAACGCATTGCATTCACACCAGCACACTTGATCGTATTATTTGAATTTTTGACAAGTATTAATACATAGTATAATAGTCTGAATTACCTACCCTTAAATAACATGTTTTCATTGCAATGTTGCTAGCAACATTTCGCTGTATCTAATAATGTTGCTAATATGAAAATCCCATTTTCGCTGATTCGCAGCAACAAGACGAGGTGGCCGAGTGGTTAAGGCGTTGGACTGCTAATCCAATGTGCTCTGCACGCGTGGGTTCGAATCCCATCCTCGTCGAAAAGTTTTTGTTTTTTCATCGAAATATTTTGCAATTCATAATCGATAAATTAATTATCCTGTATATTGGTCTAAAGCGGATGATGTTTTGGGCGTTTGCCCATTTGTGAAGAAACAACGAAAGCTTTTTTTCGCAAGAAAGCCTAAATATGACGGATATTTTTGTGCGGAAAAATGAAGAGAGAACGAGAGAGATTTTAACAAACATTTGCTTCCCCGAATTTCGAGCAACAAATGCACATTTTTTGCATTGGCAATTCTACAGTACGAACTAAAACCAATTTTACTATTCCATAATACAATTAGTGGAATTTGTGAACGAATTAGTTCGTTACTTAGAAAAACATTAAATCCTCGCTTGGCTTTAATTATTCTCAGGACTCAACTAACAAGTTATTTTGTTAGCAAATTATTTTATTTTGTCGAAATATTCTGTACAATATTTATATTTTTGAGTCTTTTAAACAGGCTTTCAAGCACTTTTTAATAAAACACTGATAGTGTGGTTAATATTGAACAATGAAGGTAAAATAAATTTTGGCACGGTGTTTCTGAGCCGCCACCCTAGTCGTCAGCACCGAAATAACTATTAACGAAAAAACCACTGTTTTATTGTCCCTATTGGATGATGTTTCTCATCTCAACAGGCTGTTTGTTGTTTTTAGCTGTGTCCGACTTGCTTTTCTGTTTTGTTGCTTGCTTTTTTAGCTTTAATTTCTTTGTGCTCTATATTTTGTTAATTACCTATTAATTATTATTATTTATTTACTCTAGAATAGGTCCTTTTTATCTAACGTTTCTTATGCTTTATATTTTTCGAGGTTTAAAATAATCACTAAGAAAGTTTAATTTGAAAAATACGAGCTGATAATTTTCGCCTGTGGCCAAAAAAAAAAATTTTTTTTGATAAAAAGTGTCTTCATTTGATTTACAAGGACGAAAATGGTCGTCTAATGAAAAACTAATTTTTGCAGCTTCAGATTTTTTTGTATGAAATTTCTTGACAATTATATTAACGTTCATAGGGTGCTGATGAAGGGTGTTTGCTACCCAGAAACAGCCGGTCGTCCACCCAGCTTTTAAAATTTTACTTTTCTTTACTTATACCTTGTTCATACATGCATTTCTAATTGAGATAATATTCAGTTTATTGACATAATATTTTTTGCGTTCATACATACATACAAATATTGCGCTAACTCAATTAGTATTTGACAGCTGGAAAAAAGTTGTTGTTTTTGTTTGGGTAGTGAGAAAGAAGTGAAAAATATTTTCAAATAAAAAAATGGCAGAAAAACTGCCTTTTATTAAAAAGATTTTAATGTTGTACAATAAAAATATGGAACTTGTACAAGTAGTGCGTTCATGTTATGACTCCAAAGCGGCAATAATAAAAAGAAAGAGAAATAAAAATTTGGAAATGCTGCAATGTTTTTATTTCTATTGTATTTATTTTTATTTTTTATTATTTTGTTTTGTTTGCTTTTGTTGACATTTATCTCGTCATTCATCTCGCATTGTATACTTTTGCTTATTAAACACATCTTTTACAGTGTTGTGTTTCATCTTTTTCTCAATATTCAAAGCAATTTTGAGTTTATTAAGCAATAACTTTAATGACTTTTTGTATGGAATATTGAGCTCAATAATGGACTTTATTGCGATTATCTCAATAAAGGCGCATGTATGAACATGGTATTAATTAAGAAGTGACTAACCAAGGATTGAACTTGAGCCTGAAAAAGTAATTTAATATAAATGTATTACAATACAATAGTTCGATGAAATTAACATTTTTAGTAAGAAATATTTTGCTGACAGTTAGTTAACATCTTAAGAATAATACTTGAAATATAACCATATAAATATTATTTGAAATTATATTACAGTTTGTTAAGCTCTTGGCGAAATATTGAATAACATTTTTATAAAATTTTATAAATTATTTTTTCATAAATTAATAAGATCAAATAAGAAATATAATCGTCTAATTTTATAAATTTATCAATATTACAAAGGCGCTTGCCATTATATAATTCGTACAATTGAACGGCCTCTCTGCACTCTCTTTTACGCAATGAATTCATTGATCTGTTTGAATTTGTTTGCGGTTATCTCTTTTTCTCTACATATTTACTCCCCTATTTTCAAAATAACTCTCATTTTCAAACCCTGACAATAATTCTTTGTATGTAGCCATTATCTGTTCTTTATCACGTTTTTTTAGATATTTTTTTTTTCAAATTAAAAAAGTTTGCATTGTTCATAGTTTTCTTAAGAGAAATATTGTGACTGATTTAAATAAGAAAGATCAGATATGAACTTAATTATTTATTTGGTTTAAGAGCCAATTGAAATGTATTAATTCAGTTCTATATGCTGCCGACATTTCGTTGGTGACGGCTGAACAAGACAGAAAACATTTGAAAGGTATATTTTTGGATCTGAATTAATAAGAAAGATCAGCTTGGAATTTTAATTCAGATTTTTAGTAATTTGTGTCTGAGTTCTCCTTAAAATTCAGAGTTCACTGTGTATGAGATTGTATCTAGAAATGGTATAAATGGCTTTTAAGCCGGGATAGTTTTGTTCTTTACTGTAGGTGTGATAAGACTGTTTACACAATGTTATCCTTAAGTCATATTTCTAATTAAACACCTCGCCGAACGTAGACGAGGTGGCCGAGTGGTTAAGGCGTTGGACTGCTAATCCAATGTGCTCTGCACGCGTGGGTTCGAATCCCATCCTCGTCGAAAATTGATCTGTTTTTTGTTATAGAATATGTTGTACATCGAGTAAAAATAAATTTTTACACCATTAAAAATATAAAAAAAAAAACGACGAGGTGGGATTCGGAAATTGATCTGTTTTTTGTTATAGAATATGTTGTACATCGAATACTAATTTCTCAAAATAATTAAAAATTAATTGTTTTAATTTTCTCAAAATACATTTTTACACCATTAAAAATATAAAAAAAAGGAACGTCCGACGAGGATGGGATTCGAACCCACGCGTGCAGAGCACATTGGATTAGCAGTCCAACGCCTTAACCACTCGGCCACCTCGTCACTTGGCGACGATTGGCACAAGTTGCTACTAATACATGGTACACTTTCAACATCAACATGTCTTGTCTTCATCTCTAAATGCTGACGAGGTTTTCTTAGGTATAGAGTTGCGTTGGAAACAACATCAAAATTTTTAAAATTTTTCTTGTTTTCAAACCAACTACTTATACGAAAGAAGAACTTCGTAGGTATTTAAGGAAACAGAAACAAAATTAATAAAACGAAGGGCAAATGTTTTGCTATAAATTTTACCGCTTTTGCCATTCAAACTATTCAAAACTTTTTTTTTCTTTGTGATAATCATATATGAATGTGGTAATATTTACTGCTTTTATTATTTTTGTTTACTCGTACTTTGCTTTCACAACCATTTAAAATACATATTTAGGTATAAAATTGAAAAGCGTACCCACTTCTTCAATTAAGAAATTTCCTATTTGCTATGGACGTTCTGTCTAAATAATTTTTGTGAATACATGCAGTTTAGATTGTACGTTACTTTCTGTTATGAACGAAACAAAAGGAGGTATGTAATCAATTTGTATGTATGTACATATGTTCTATGATTTGGTATGTCATTCCGATTTAAAATTTGTTTTTGCAATAAATGTTTGGCCGGTATTTAATTTTGAGAGTTAGTTATTAAATAAGAGCTAATCCATCATAAGTTCCATGATGTAAATAAAAGTTACTTAATGTTAATAAAACTAATCCCCCATTTACACACGCAAGTGCAAGTGTAAGTAATTCAATATATTGACATTTTTACTAATACCATCATACTCTTCTACAAGTTGTGAACTCACTTGCAATATATTTTGATTGCCAGTAATTATTTTTACTTGAATGGCGGTAATAGGTCTTATCGTGGTTATTTTGATGTCTTTTTGTTCTGTCTAGTCAACGTTTTGCACTACTGAAGAGGTTTCGTTAAGTGTGAATAACTGGATAGTGTCGAAGGTATGTACATTGAAGACTAAACAGACAAATTAGCAAACGTTAATCCTGATTTACTCGGCTTTACAAAAATAAATGGTCGGTTTTTATTTTAGAATTTTTTTTTGCTTAATCAAGCGTCCACAAACACTCCCCGTTATCTTGTACAATGCAATGCATAATATACTTGAATACTGGTCCTAGCTTAAAAAACATATACATATGTACATATAGGTATAAAACGTTTTTTTGTTAGAAACAATTTTTGTAGCAAATTATTTCAAAAATTGTTCCACAGGGCCAAAATTTGTATGTGGCACCCGTCTACGCTTTGTTGTAGATCACAAAAAGCAATTTGAGTTGGAAAATTCTCTTTTGAACTTGCTTTCGTGTCCACACAGGACACGAATTTGCAGCAATTTTTATGGCAATTTTTGTGTTCCATTTAGCTTTTATTTTTATGCAATTTGACATTTGTTTTTATTTCATGTTAAGAAAAACAATAATAACAATAATATACAAAACTCTTATTGAATATGCTGCAAACACGCTTAAAAATTTCACCTAGACACCTTTTTGCTTTAGTTATTTACCATTAATATTTTAAGCTCATGTACTACAGCTGTGTTGACACACCACAAGCTGAAACAGAGAATAAAAACAAATGCCAAATATTGGCCAACGAAAAGAATAGCGAACTGTAGATCTAAACAAAATCGTCAAGTACGCACAATTATTTTTTTTTTCTTCTTACAACCAGGGTTGCCGGCTTAAAATTTTCAAAAAGTGTCATAAAAGGGGTATTGTTTTTAAAAAAGAGTCAGAAAAAGGTTACTTTAAAATAAAACAGAGTCACATTTTAACAAGAAAAAAACAAGATTCAAATTTACTTCTCTTATCTTCTTTAAAATGTATTAATTGCTAAAAGGAACTCATAGCCCGTTAATATTAAAATCACAAATTATAAAATTAAAATAGAGTTCACTAATGAAAATTTATTTTAGTTAATTTTTTTTTACATTTATTTTCTTGAGCTAAAGGTCTATTTTTGTAAAAAAATATTTAATTATTTTTGTCAATATTTCGCTCTCCGTTATTTTTTCTTTAACTAAAATATTTATTATTTAGTTTTTTTCGACCCCTGTTTTTATATTTTATTTATTTATTTTCTTGAGCTAAAGGTCTATTTTTGTTAAAAATATTTAATTATTTTTGTCGATATTTCGCTCTCCTTCGGATAGCTTCTTCAGGACAATAATAATGAAAATAGTTTTTATTGGCTTTTTTCAAAAATCACTAAAAAAACCAATAAAAACTATTTTCATAATTATTGTCCTGAAGAAGCTATCCGAAGGAGAGCGAAATATCGACAAAAATAATTAAATATTTTTAACAAAAATATCAATCAAGAATATAAAATATAAAAACAGGGGTCGAAAAAAACCAAATAATAAATATTTTAGTTAAAGAAAAAATAACGTAGTAAATAATAAGAGTAAAATAAAAGTAAATATGATACACATTGGTATTTAAATCATAAAGTATTTTAAAACTTAAAAAAAAAAAACAATTCAGAGCAGCGTTACCATATTTTTTTTTTCAAAAAACTTGCAATTCCAGAAAAAAAACTTTTTCCCTAACTAAACCAACATAATAAACGAAAATACAAAATTAGATTTCATTTTTATTAAAAATATTGAAAAAAATACGTGATTTTTTCCAACTAAAAGAAAACATAACATAACCCACAATACAATACCACCATTTAGGTTTTTTTTTGGCAGAAAAGAACAAAGAAATGTCAACATCTTGAAGTCATTAGTTCGCGTTTGTGTTGTAGTCTTAGACGCCTTGATGGAAATCAATCAGAATAAACCATACACATTTAATATATACAAAAGCTTTTCGCTGTAAAACTTTAGCCGAATCAAGTGAAGGAAGGCATGTCCACAATTGAGTAAAACCTGTATATAACAAAAAACTATTGTGGAAAATTTATTAAGCTTTTGCTAATTTTCAAAAAGGGTCAAAAAGTGGCATAAATTTGTTTAAAATAATACAAAGGGATCAATTTAAAAATGGGTCATAAAAGTGTCATTGCAATGAAAAAAGGGTAAAAGTGATACTTTAGTATCAGTAACGGCAACGCTGCTTACAACCCCTACCGACTGCTTGTTTCATCATCAAGCTTAAGTATTGCTCGATTAAAATTGCGTTGTGTGATCTTCCACTTTGTGCTATGTAACTTGTTACATACAATTTAAGAAAATTATTCACTAAATCCCTAATGCATTAATTTGTTTTTTCTGCGTAAGAGCCACATCAAAATAGGAGTAAAAAACTAGAGTTACAATTAAATACTGGTAGGAAGAATACAAGGGTAGTTAGCCAACCATACATTAAACTACACCAACTATGAAATACATATACATGTAAGTATGTATGTATATTGCTACCGTATGCTTTCAAATGCAGTAGATAACTTTATTTTCCTATAGGGAAGAAGTTAAAATATTAAACATATTTTATTTGTGTTGCTATTACAGTAAAGCTTTTTATAATTAATTTAATTCTAAAAAAAAAATAAATTAAAACAGTACTCGACGAGGATGGGATTCGAACCCACGCGTGCAGAGCACATTGGATTAGCAGTCCAACGCCTTAACCACTCGGCCACCTCGTCTATACAGCACATGATATCAAAAAATTGTTTTGTTCTGAGCAGTGCACAAAATTACACATCGTCGAACTCACCACACTTTAAATGGTAGTGCAGATTCACACTATGAAATGGTAGCACAGTGCCCTTCCTCAAGTGGTAGCAAATGTTGAATAAATATGGTTTGGTTGAGAAATCCGTTAAATGTATAAAGAGTATAAATATAGGAATTTCATGTTGAAATTAATTCAAGTTTTCCATTCAAAGTTTTCTGATAAACACTTCAAACATTTGTTTTTTTTTTCTGAAATATGAGTATATGATTCTATTTATATATTTATTATTCTATTAGCCTTATAATTAAAATTAAAAGCTAACATTTTTAGGCAATGGTAGTTTAGGACTTCAGCACAAAATTGTGTTTAGTTATTTTAATCTTCTTACGTGTTTTAACATTCATGTGTTTTTTCATCTATGTATATGGGTATTTCCATGGAATGGTGAACCGTTAGTTAAAAAATCAAAACGCTCGCACAATTTTTTTAAGCACAGAAAATTGAAAAAAAAACTATTGACATTTTATTATGTAAAAAAAAATTTTAACTTATAATAATTTTAAATGATGGTAAAAACTTCTGAAAATATATGTATGTTAAATTACAAAAATATGTATGAAGGTAAAAAGTGTCACGTGCGTAATGTAACGTGCGTAATCAAAAATTTTTTTTTCTTAGCCAACCCATGCACACTTGTTTTTGAACAAATCATGATTATAAAGGTCCATTAATAACCTTTATAAAAACATTTTTTCCGAAATAAAAATCTTCTACAATTCGCCTACTTTTGCAATATTTCATGCTGCTTTAAAAGGCACTTACGTTTTTTGTCACGTGCGTAAGTCAACTTTGATCGCATGGAACTTGGGTACCCAGTGCTCAATTTTCCAATATATATACTTTTTGCAAGGAACTCATCACATTAAATGTAACAATGGCAAAATTCCATTCAAAAATTCCAACCCATTTATATTTTTATAATATTCAAAACAATTAAACGTGTACAAATGTCACGTGCATAACGATGGAAACACCCATATGTTTGTTATAAAGTTATATTATATTGCATTATACAATTGAGTCTTTTTAAGATATTCAATTATCAGCGATAAATTGGAAGGTGTAGCATTTGAAAGGCACATCAATGGGCTTGAATGCTGAAATATTTCATGTTTAATCGTTTGGGTCTTATGACAATTGCAGAGATACATACATATGTATATGATTTTAATTAAAGTATGCATATGCATAATTACAAACTTTTCAAATTAATACTTTAAAATTAACTTATTTATTTGCATTTTAGTTAATTTAATTAATTTATATTGTATATTCGAATTGTATCTATGTATGCAAAATTTCAGTTTTAAACGCAAATTGTTATTTTGTAGGAGACTGCAAAGTTTTATACCAACAAACAATAACAAGCAAATTCCAACTTATAGCAAATTCTAAGCTTACATATACATATGTGTCATGCCCACTGTAAAAGCGATGCATCTCAATTGAAAATTAAAAATATATCATGTTTATTAAGATCTCATTCGTATAGATACATAATTTGCCAAATAAACTTTCCATAAGCCGGAAATATTTTTTTAAATAAGCCAACAAAAAACAAAAGCACGCGTTCACCTATTACGACTACACATCACAAAAAACACGTCCGCTTTGATTGAAAGTTCACAAACAACTGTTGTCATATAAGTATGTATGTTAACTTAATTATTTGTTTGCTTTAAGAGCCACCTTGAAATGTATTAATTGAGGTCCAAAACATTTGTAAGGTCTACTTTTGGATCTGAATTAACTTGTATGTTAAATAAACGAATTAAGATATGTTGAAATTAAAACAGCAAAAACATGTACATATGTATGTATAATGTTAAATGAAAATCCTCCAAAAAAACTGGATGAAATCCCCAAAGCACAAGAATCATACCGAATGAATTCCCCAAAATCCTAAAGTAAACTTTTATCTGCATTTCGAAAAATATATCCCCGATTTGGGGATAAATACTTTAATTTGACAACATTGATTCCAAGCAAAATAAGAAGAATTTTGTTTTTCCAAAAACGCTTTCATTTACACAATACTTTATGTACAAATTGATGTTCCGCGTGATGCCGAAGGCAAAAACAAAAACATAAACCTATTTAATTCAAGTTTATTCAATTATTTTTCAAATGAAAATATTTCAAAATCAAAATAAACATTAAATGGGAAATAAAAATACTGAAACACCAATTAAGACTGCGTTTCATTTAGTTGCTTAATTACATCCAGTAAATTAAATATAATTACTTCAATACTTGCAATACAATGATGAGCCAAATATTTCTTTGAAAAATATTTTATAACCATGTTTTAGTATTTCATTTATGGCTTTGTTTACACTTTGTTGGTTTAAGCTTTAAAGCCAAAAACTTTCAGTCTAAAAGAAAATATTTTTATTCAATTCTTTCTTTGCAATTATCATCAGGATTTGTAGATTACAGATTGTAAATTACAGATTAAAATCTTGATACAAAAAAAGAAAAAAAAAGAAAAGAAACTTTTTCATAGCCAACGGCCAACGTCATCATTCTGGAATTTTTGTGGTCAAGTGCAGCAATGCCAGCGTTGGCGAATGATTTGATCTAGCCCAATGAGACGATAATGCTGTCTTCTGAGTATTAATATCCCTGTATCTCTGGTCTGATTTATGTCCTGCAATTCTAGTCCGTAATTTATTCTTAGTTGTCCCTATATATGTATACTTTATCACAACTCTCCTGATCATTGCCTTGACAAGGCAAGATTTTATATACCACATTCGAAATACAGTCAAAGCCCGGTTTAACGAATGATATAATGTTCAGACCTTTCGTTATACCGAAATATTCGTTATATCGAACAGTAATGTTTTATCTTAAAATTTTAGAAAAGACGGTGGTCCGCAGCAAAATTTAATTGTATTGACAACTTAGTGTAGAAATAAAAATTTTATTGATATTTTAACGTTTATTTAAGAATTGTTTTTATTTCTAATATGTAAATTCATTAAAAATCATACATTGTATGTACATATTTACTTATAATTGGATGCTATTAACATGTGTAGGTTTATTATTACATTTCATTCATATTATTAATTTCTTAAGAAATCGACATCTCGTTTTCACAATGAACCAAACAAAACTACTGAAATTTTAAGGAAAAAAGCAACGCATCACACGCGTTCTTTCAATACAAAGCAAAGAAGTCAAAAACACCCACAATCTTACGACTGTGTAACGATTTTTTAATGTATTTTGCTTTGTCATTCGTTAAATCGAGATTCTTTTTTTTTTTGCCATTCGCTATATAAGGCAGTTAATGTAAAAATTTCGCCATTCGTTATATCGGATATTCGTTAAACTGAGTATTCGCTATACCGGGCTTTGACTGTATCCCATTTACTATTTCTATTCTTTGTTTTACTAAACAATTTATCTAAAATGTATTATAACTTTTATGCGCTATTTTATATTTTAATCTATCAAAAATCTCTGATCCTGCTAATCTTTCTGATAATCCCGGTATGTATGTTAATGTTTTTTAGTTTCATTTATTATCATTTTACATCTCACTATTGCACTTCACTGCCAAACATACCTTGTGTCCCACTGTCACTTCAGTATGCTAATTACATAATTTAAAATGCCATTACAGTCGATTAAATATTTCTCACTTTGACTTTTTACGATTTGACTTTGTTGTTAAGTTAAACCGAGAGTGGAGGAAGCAAACACTAAACACCACTAACACTAAAAAAAAAAAGATGAAGTGTTAAAAATAGATGAAAGAAAATCTATTTTTACACTTTGAATTAATTGGAAACTTATTATGTATATGATCATCAAAAGGCGTTTGTATGATTAATTTCTGCCTATCGACGTATATACGTACAAACTACATAAACTGCAAACGTATCTAATACACTGATGAAAATATATGTAGACGACAAAGAGTTTACTTTCATACGCACTCAATTTTATCATCGAGCACATACATCAAGATTAATAAAGTTGATAGTGGTCGGAATGGTCGGTCAGTAACCTTCAGAAATAAAGATCAGATTTGTTAACTGTTGACTGCAAGTCACACGAAAGCAGAACTTAATAAAAACAAATTAAATGAAAGAGAAGAAAAATAAACAAACGGTTGGATAATGCCGGGCCCACTGAGGTGTAAAAATGGACTAATGCTGTCATTTAAAATGACAACAACTATAAAACACTACAAAAAGGAAGAGAACAGAACTGACTTTAAAACTGGCTTTAAAATATATGTAAGTTTTATGGAGTTTTCTTTAAACGACCTTAACATCGATTTCTAGTGGGCTTTTATTTTATACAGAGGGATTCAAATACAAGTATCTTGTTAAGAATTTAACCAATTGCGTTGCCGTCATTTTCATTCAGACTTTTAGTTTCAGTTTTTAGCTTATTGTTTTTAAGAGGTTTTAAAGAAGGCAGGGAAGAAATTTTGTTTTTTTAATTAGCTGGGGCACAACTGCATGCTTCGAAGCCCCAATATCTTTCGGTGCTGAGGAGTCGATCTTGGACTTAAATGCACTAAACAACGCTATTAATATGGTTTATTCAGAAATAATAAATTGCATTTTAATTGAGAGGAAATACAAATTTATTGACTTTCCTTCTACAGGCTCCGCCATTTAACGTTTTGTTTTTCAACTAGTGCTCATGCCTGATTTGACAGATAATTCGTTTTATCCTTCCGCTGCACGAATATGGTTGTGTATACGCTTCGCTAAGTGGGCCTGCGATCGGCTTACAGAAGATGCCGATTTTGCCATTCTCTTTTTGGTATTAATAAATGGACATACCCCTGAAGAAGTCAACATAAAATTCACGAAACGTCGGCGCAAAATATGTAATAAAAATCAAATGCATTTTTATTGACATAAAAAGAATTTAGGCCTCACCAGCTAACGAAGAAACTTAAAAATACTTATAAAAAATTATGTTTTTATTATTTTTTTATTTGATTACATTTCAGTAAAATATTGTGTAATTTTTGTTTGTTTACGCAATTTTGGAATGCAACCATCAATCTTTTCTCCGACAGAGTCTAATGTCTTTGGCGGTGTAGAATCCTGTGCCTCAAAAAATGTTTGCAGTTTTCCGACAATTATTTTAGTCTCTCTAGCGGTTACAACATTTTCGATTTCTTCAGTTGCGTCATCTTTATCCTCTTTGCTTTATGCTTTATTCTGACTTCGTTGTATAGAGGCTTTTGAAAAAATAATTCGCTCTATAGCTCATAGTTTCGGTCTATAGCTCAGAATTTTGAATTGAATTGCGACCAAGGCAAATCCATTACAGGTGCCTGCATACCAATTCGCTTCAGCATTTTTCCACGAATTTATCTTCTGAGTTGTCAAAGCCGATAGAAAACGACAACAAAACTTGTGACGACTCGAGAGAAAATGTTGAAGCGAATTGAATTGCGACCACCTGTACTTGATTCGCCTTGATTGGTGTATATGAGAAAATGCACACAGTCACAGCGTCGGTCGAAATTCGTTGTACGCGGCGAACTTGAAATTGATTTATTTCTATTTCTTACGACGGCGCACGACGAACAACTCAGTACCATGTGGCCATTTTGCTTTTAGTTTTCAAGTGTTTTAGTAAAAACAGTCAATGTTTACTTTAATAGTTTTTATTTTAAGTGTTAAGCTTTGAATTTTTTTCATTTAAAATAAAATGCCAACATATTACCGTCTAATTCATAAAAATTATAGCAGGTTTATAAAGCTCTTATTTGACAGATTTTCCATACAAATATGTCAAATAACAGTCTTATAAGCCTGTTATAATTTTTATGAATTAGGGGGTTAGACTATAAAACATGTTTGTAGTGTTTAGTTTTTTGTTTTTGGTAACGCAAAATTTTTTAGCAACCAATTTTTTTAATATGGTCACCCCATCAGCTGTTCACCTATAATAAGATAAAATTAAAAAACCGAGAATATGGATTATAATTGAAAATGTTAAACTTCATGAATGTTTCTATGATCTGGGATCATGTTCATTATTTTAATTATTTTTTACAAAATTTGAAATTCATTTAATTTATCTTTGAACAAATAATAAACAACTTTATCAATTATAACAGATGTTTTTGTTTTTCGTCGTTATTGTGTTTCACACAACGAATTTACACAGCGAATTTTAACCGGCGTATTCGTTGTGTTGGGCGAAATTCCTCGTTCGTCCCATTTGTGTTCCTAGCATTAAGCATACAACTCGTTTAATACAACATTCCAATAGGGAACTGAGACAGTTGCAAGCCTTGGCACCCAGAAGCGGCATATAGACGGCTTAAAAAGACAAAATATGTACATACATGTGTAAGGTCGATTTTTGGATCTAAATTAATACACTTCAATTGGCTCTTGAAGCAAATAAATAATTAAGTTCATATTTGAATATTCAAAAGACTTTTACGTTTTGATACTTTCAAAAATACAACTCGTAGTAACTCGTTGCATAGAAGGTTGCAAAGAAAAGCAAAAAAGTTGCAAAACGAAAAAAAAAATGTTTATTGTTTTAAAAGGTTTGTTGGAGCATTTCTGATTCTCATTTTGTTCATGGGAATTATGGAATAAGCAGTTGAGTTTTAAACAAACTTTTAAGAATTTTTCGAGTCTACTGATGAGTTAATTAGCACCAACGAAATGCTGGCGGCATATAGACAGCTGAAAAAGACAGAAAACATTTGTAAGGTCCATTTATGGACCTGAATTAGTTATCTTAAGTATTGATTGAATATAAATAACACCCCAACTAAGTGCCTCCAATTACTTATTGTCACTTTGCTGACAGGTGTAATAAAAATGGGTTTTACAAAAAAAAAAAAAAGGTTGCCAGTAATCTTACGACATTTCTTAACACTCAACATTCGTAAAGCGAATCAATCAATACAATTAAGTATAGAAAGAAACTTTGATTTACACCATCCTGTATTTAGCCAACTAAATATGTATGTATGTATAAACGAGGCGTCTGAAACGGCAGAAAGTCATAAACATAAATATGTATGCTATGACTGGATAAGAACGAGGTAGCTGGATTCTTAGGAATGAATGCAAATAAAATTCCATTTCAATAGAAAAACGTTATTAAGCAAATAAATTATATAAAAGCAATTTATCGTTTCAGTGAATGACTTTGGAAATAAGTGCGTTACCACGAATTATGTTAATTTTTTGTTTGTTTTTGAAGAATTGTCATTATAATATATCTGATACTTTTTAATGGCCAACAGTTAAATAGTTGTTCAATAGAAAATATAAATTAATTTGTCTCATATCTTTTCGAAATACAAAGTGTTAGTTTTAATAAAAATTGAAAAAAAAACCTTTCTCAGTTCTGAAAAAGTAAATATCGAACTAAAGCCCGATAAAGTAATTAACAATTGAAAATTTATAGCGCCGACCAAAACAAACCTCTAAGCGAAATTTGGACAAATATCTATTTATATAAATGGTGATTTTTTTTTTATCAACTTTATTATTTATTTGCTTTAAGAGCCAATTGAAATGTATTAATTCAGGCCCAAAAATGAACCATTTCAAAAAGTTTACTGTCTTTTTCAGCTGTCTATATGCCGACATCAGTAGACTTGAAAAATTCTTCAAAAATGTTTACTGTGTTAGAGGTTGGTTTGAACATTTCTGATTCTCATTCTGTTCATGGGAATTATGAAATAAGTAGTTAAGTTTCAAACAAACTTTTAAGAATTTTTCAAGTCTACTGATGAGTTGATTAGCACCAACGAAAAGTCGTCGGCATATAGACAGCTGCAAGATACAGCAAATATTTTTTGAAAAGGTTCATTTTTGGACCTGAATTAATACATTTCAATTGGCCCTTAAAGCAAATAAATAATTAAGTTCATATTTGTATATTTTATTATATTTATTTTTTCCAACTGTGTTTTACCTTTTATAAACTATTTTAAGTATATTTTTTGCATTTTGCACATTTATCGCTTTTCAAATTTTTTAAAATTTTATAGGCTTAGAAAATCTAATGCTGGGACCGAACTACATTCGAAATCGAATGAGCTATCGAGTAAAAATCAAGTAAAACAAGATAAGCAACAAACACACACGTAACGTAGTTCATTCGATCAAGAATGCCATAATGAAAAACAATACTCTTTTCACAAGGTGCAACTCAAAATGCATTTCAATATGCCATTTAACGATGCGACGGTATTTTATTATAATTAATATTTCGAATAGATTTAATTATTTCCAACAACAGATCGCACATATTTTTATAAAAATGTTCTCAGTCTGATTTTGGTTAATTATGAAAAAAAAAAAACATTATGCTAATAATATGTACAATAACAAAAGCGCCACCTTTTACCAATTATCTTTCTATAGCGAAAAAAAAAACATTTCGATGTTATAGTGTGGCTTTTAACGCCGTGGGAATTTCACTCCATGGGTGGTGTTGAAGATCAAACACTACAAATGCTTAAAGTGCTTAAAGTGGTAGCAGGACTTCGTGACGAATAATAAACAAAGTTCTGCTGGTAACTAAAAGCGGTGCCTTTAAGACTGAACGTGAATTAAAAAGTATTTATGCAAACGTTTTTTTTTTCCTTTAACTATAACATAAATTTTTAAAATTTTTTTTTAATGCAGATTTAATTAAAGAGTTTTTTTTTTGTGTTTCAAACATAATTAGAATGACTTATCAAGTACAAGTGAAATGCATTTATGTACAGCTTGAATATTTTTGCTTTATTGCTTTTCAACAGTCACCTGACCGACATGATTTCAAGAATTTCATTCATCAGTAGAGAGTGCACTTGGGAACGAAGAACTCTTTAGATTAAATTAAAGCAAGATAATGGTGATATCATTCCATTAACAAGAGTCTTGTTTATTTAATGATTTCTATATTTATTTCATAATTTAAAAGGATGCTTTTAAACACAATGCTAATTATGGTAATTTGCAACATGACATGAAAAAAATAAAATGAAGAAAACAACTAAGAAAAAGTCTAATGACACTTACTTACAACTCAAATATACAACAAAATTACATATACATACATACATATTTTCTCTAAAACAATGAAATCTGCAAGAAATTTTGCGTTTTTAATTCCTTTCGAATTGCTAAACTGATTTATAGCTGTGCCAAGCGATATCAAACTCATACTATGTATTATTATTATTTAATTGCAACAATCTCAGACAAAAGATCATAAATTTTAAATGGTTCAATGGTTTGGTTTAAGCAAACTAACACGGTGCTACAAAACACGAACAATTTTATAGACTTTTGATGTGTGTGCTAATGTAATGTGTATTACACCGACTTGGTTGGATCAATTGGTCGTTTTTATAAATTCAATTACACCCTCAAATCCAAGTCATACCCATCCTATAAACCTAACCTAATTTAAAAAATCTTGTCTAGAAAAATGTGAAGAAAAACGACTTTGATATTTGCTACAAGAGCCAACTGCAATTTATAATGTTAAGGTGGGATCACACGATTGCCGCAATGCACCAATTTTACACAATTTTTATTGGGCTGAATTGGAGCATAATAAAAAATTTGTCCCAATCAAATTCTCTGCAATCACATGATTGTGACATTTTACTGAAATTTTATTGTCGCAAATTGCCGTAAAACAATTTAGTACCAATAATTGCCGCATTATAGTCACACGATTGTTATATTATACGGCAACTCTGAGAAACAGCTGTTGTAGCTGATGACAAACTTTGTTTTCCCAAAAAAAAAAAAAAAAAAAAAAAAAAATTAATTAAATGTTAAAAATATGGTTTGTTCATTAAAAAGAAAGAAAATTGCTTCGGTTATTATTACAGTATTTATCGGATATAAGAAACTTGAAAAATCCACGAAAAAAGTTTCTTATAAGCGTTTCTTTCTTATATACAATTATTTTATATAAGAAACTTATTTCTTATATAAGTAGCTATGGCCATAAGGCATTTGTTTCTTATATGAATATACGAGCTTTTTTACCTTTTTATGTATATACGTAGATATATGTATGTAAATAGAAAAATAAAACAAATCAAATTTTATTTTATTAACCCCGTTAGTAAATAGATATAAAAAACTAGACAACTTCAATTTGAAAAAAAAAATTATATGTAGTAAATACATGTACATACATACATAATTCATTTTGTACTATTTATTTGTTTACGAGGCAAGAAACAAAAACTTCTCATGAGCACTAAAAGTAAAAAAAAATTGTTGTTGTTGTTGTAAAACTGTCAGAAAACAGATGTCGATGCAAACTACATAAATTCAGTGTTGCCCTTGAAAGTTTCTTATATAAATTCTTTTTCTATACATTTTGTGGTTTTGGTGTTCAAGAAAAACGTTCTTTTATCAGTTTTTTTCTTATAAGCGTTTTTCTTATATGAAACTTTTTTTGTTAGAAAAAACACTAAAAAGATATGGTGTTTTTGCAAATGTTTCTTATAAGCGTTTTGTTCTTATATGAGATGTTCTTATATCCGATAAATACTGTATAATGTTGTGCAGGCTGAAAAAGCAAAAAATGAATAGTAACAACAATTGAATTTTACTGATTGAAAAGCAGAAATCATGTTTGGAAGACGCGTTTAAACAATTTTGAAACTAAATAAATGTATACATATGTATGTAGATTATTGGCGGGCATTGTCTTCTTTGGTTGCCGCATGAGAACACAATAAATATTGGTGAACTTTTAGAATTTTTATTGCTGATTAGTTGTATGTCAAGTGTTCACTCGGTTGTCGCATCAGGGTTGTATTTGATTGGGACAAATAGGAACAACATTCGTTTTAGTTGCCGCATGAGCCAATAAATTGTGCTATCATACGATTGGCATACAAAATGTAACAAAAATTGGTGCATTGCGGTAACCGTATGATCCCACCTTTAGGTCTAAAACGATTTCCTTAATAAATTGCTTTCTGTCTAGCATTTTAGCTGAAATCTCAAGTTAGACCGAAATTAAAGCAACAATCTCTTATACAGCCTTTTTTTTGTAAGGCTAAAGCATGGAAATCTTTAGCCTCAGTTGGCGAAACGGATTTTTATAGCTTTTTATTGAACAGTGTTGCCTAACATCTCTTTTATGTGTACAAAAACTTTCGGCCTTATATCTCAAGTTAAACCGAAGTTGTCATAAAAAATGTATTGTCCACTCACATCGCTTTGAAAGCTTAAAACGCAATTTGCCAGGATTGATTTTTTTTTTGAGATATGAATGCGACACCGGAAAAATATTTTTTGTTTGGCTTCTAATGACCACCTCAAATAACACATTGCCAACTTTGGCGCAAAAGAAATTATTTTTAAAATTTTATAAAAAAATTCCAAATGACACGATTTTTAAATAGTTTGGCCCCGAACAAAATATTCCTTGGCAAACAAAATATTCCCTGTCATGCTAGGAACACAACTGGGACGAACGACGAATTTTTCGCCGTGAATATTCGCCGTCAAAAATAAAACACATTGGTGTCAAGGCGAATCCATTACAGGTGCCCGCATTCCAATTCATTTCTACATTTTTCCACGATTTTATCTTCTGAGTTGTCAAAGCTGCAAACGACAACAACAAAACTTATGACATCTCGAGAGAAAATGTTGAAGCGAATTGAACTGCGACCACCTGTACTTGATTCGCCTTGATTGGTGTATATGAAAATGCACACAGTCACAAGCCAAGGCGAATCAAGTATAGGTGGTCGCAATTCAATTCGCTTCAACATTTTCTCTCGAGACGTCACAAGTTTTGTTGTGGTTTTCTATCGGCTTTGACAACTCAGTAGATAAAATCGTGGAAAAATGCTGAAGCGAATTGGTATGCGGGCACCTGTAATGGATTCGCCTTGAGTACGTTCTAGAACAATTACAATTGGTCTGTTCACGACTAAATTCGTAACAATATTAAAAAATACTTTTGGAAAAAAATTGAAAATGTCTTATCAGAACTCGTACAATTTATGGGGTCGGAATTTAAAATTGGATTGTAGTGTATTCCACATTTGTGTAGGGCACCTCACATGTGTTAAACACATGATTAAATGTAACTAAACACAAATACATATGCTGAACAATCGCAACATTGACTGATACACATTTGAAATAGCAAATTAAATTGAGTACATTCACATGTAACCAGCTGCGATTGATCAGAACACAATTATTACTAATTTTACTATTTATTATTTTATCTATAATTTTTGACCTTTATTGTTAAAATTAATAAAACTATTTTTTAAAGCTTTAGGTCTTTTTTCAAAACATGGAATGTATGTATGTAGGTATGTTTGTATGTATTTGTAGAATTTTGTTGTTTAAAAATTTTTTATACAAAATAATAGAAAATAAAAACAATTAAAGATTCCTGACGATGCTTACAAATTGTTAGCGAAATATCGAAAAATTAATAAAGAAAATTAAAAGACGTAAAGCTTTAAAAAAAATAGTTTTATTAACTTTACTATTTCCTTTCGTTGTCATCCGCATGATATTGAAACGATAGAATAAGTTAGAAAGGTAAGAATTTATTTTCATAAGTAGTAGTAGAAGCATTAAAATTAAACAAATAAAAGTGAACTTGAACGATTGACATATACTACGTTTATACGTATACTGCTTAAGGTGAAGTTACATGGCCCGCTTTGGACGCGTCCACGCTTTTCATGCTTTTTATACGTTTTATGCGTTCTATGCGTTTCATACTACAAGTTACATACAACGCTTCGTATGCGCCATATTTCTTTGTTTTGATCAGCTGTTGTGCAAATATTTTTAACATACAAAACAAATATTAACGAAATGGAACTGCGCATGCAGCTGCTCTTTTATTTTTGTTCCGATAGAGCAGCAAGGTTTTATTATATAAAAGCTCGTGTTTTTTAACTGCATTTATTAGCTTCTCTTCCATATCGCTTGTTTTAATATATTGAAAATATTTGTAAACATAACAGTGATGATACTCAGTACGCAAACGCAATCGATAAATCGAATCAAAATTTTGTTAATGAAAAAAGTGTTGAAAAAAACAATTACAATTTGTCTTACTCGTGATAATGTTTATAAAATTTGTAACAAAACTTTTCTTTTTTATTAAAAACGTTTTTTTTGCAAAAGATTTTATACATTATTTTACGATATAAAAGGTATTTATCGATAACGTTGAGAGTAGACACATCATTGGTTAATAAAACCAGCTGACATTTTCTCATGACGCATGCGACGCATATAAAATTATGCGTTCTACGCGTCTTCGCGTTCTATGCTTTGTGCTCTGTAACTTGTCACATATAAATGCACTAATCCTACTTTTTTGACAACCGCGTGAAAAGCGTCGACGCGTAGAAAGCGTACTGTGTAACTTCAGCTTTATTCGCGAATAAAATTATTGTGAATAGAAAAATTTGGCGTATAAACAGTAAATAAAATTTGTATTTGTGAATAGCTAAGTCACGAAAACAAGTACTGATTAAAAAGCTATTCACAAATAAAACACAAAAAGTTGCCACTTTTTTTTTATCGGTTTTAAAGATTTCTTCGATGTGGCACACGTACAATCAGATGACAGAAAGGAAATAATTTACTTAAAATTGCACGAAAGCAAGTCGGAGCGTTCTTCTTTCACTAGCGATTACAAGAGTTGCATGCCATTTGTTGAACCGTTCTTGCAATATTTCGTGGCTTTTCTGCATTAATTGAGTTGTAAGAAACATCATAATTTTTTGTTTCTCCATTATTATTTTAGCAATCACGTCTTTTTCTGAACATATGTTCTGCTTGACAGTGTTACCAATAGTTACATTTTTACCATCTGGCTTCACTAAAAAATACAAATTTTCTGCACTCGCATTGACGCATAAACTGTGAGTTATTTATTTGCGAATAGTTTTAATTTGTGAATAGGCTACGTATAAACGTAGTAATAATCTGGCATACGTGCCTTGTTTTATTTTTCGATCCTGGCTGGCAGTTCTTTTTTTTTAGCGCCTGCTCAAATAAATATAAGCAGGGAATATCCTCCACAGGGTAAATTACTAAGGGAATTACTAAGGGAATCAAACTTACAACACTTGCTGTAAAAGGTATGAAAGCTCATATTTTATCTATAATTTTCGATTTCGAAAGTGTAATCGCATTTATAAAAATCTCTAAGCGATCTGTTCAAGTCGGTCTGCCTACAAACCACAAATTCAATTTTTCACTGTCACACTGTGTTATTATTCTACACCCAATTAACCTTTTTTAAACACTTTCACAAAGCGCAAATACTGCAAGATAATTTCTTGTTTTCTTCATCTTCATACAATAAGTATTTGTATACAATTTCTGCAATTACAACTTTTTAGTTTCATTTTAATTTGAGTTCTCTTCAAATCAATTAAGTGATTTTTTTTCTTCGTTTAGCGTTGTGTGTGAATGAATGCATTCTGTGTATAACTTTCCATAAAGATAAAACCAATGCACTTTAAACAGGCAAAAAAAAAAAAAAAAAACGAAAAATTCATACAAAGTTAACACTTAAATTCAAAAAACAGAAACAAAAATGTGTAGAATAGTGAAAAAAAATACTGTAAATGAAAGTATTGAGTCGTTCACGTTTGATATTGTTCGTGAATTTACCAAAATTATTTGTGAAATTTATATTGTAATTAAAACACTTGGACTGATATTCGTTAAGAAATTTAAAGTAACTGCTTAAATAAATTAAATAAAACTGCAATAGCAGTAATGCAGATCACAATTAAACAATTTTCTTATTTTTTATTTCATACTTTTTCATGTTCTTAATTTGTATTTTAATTGTTTTGTTCGAAACGTCTTAATTACAAAAAAAAAAAAAAAAACAAAAAAACAGCAGAAAAACTTTAACAAATTTTACCTACAAGTTTCTAAAATGCAATTAATTTGTAAGCAAAAATTCTTTTTACCTGCTTAATAATAGTATTTAAAAAACTTAATTTTATTCTTTAAAAACGTGTTGGTATTTGGAAAACACCATCCAACAAGTCTTTGAGCAAATTATCTTTTAGTAGGACACTCAGTCCCTAAACTGAATGATTTGTGCAAAAATTAAAAAAAAAAAAAAAATGCTTAAAAGAAAAAATGCTTAACAATAATTAGAGTATATAAAACGCAGTTAAATATAACTTTTGAGATATTTGCACGCAAAGTAATTTGCAAGCAAATCGCAAAGCACATCAGTGTATGGTAGACAAAAGGAATTTTTAAATGAAATTGAAAAAATACCTGAAACACCTCATTTATTTTGAGCGAATGATAAAATTTGTATTTTTTGTTTTTTTAAATAAGAGAAAGACTGTTTAACGCGTCAAGCTTGATGATACATACATGATGGATATTAAAATAATTAGACTGTTTGGTATTTGAACAAATATTATGAAATGAAAATTTAATTGAATAAACTAATTGCTAGTAAGAAAGTTCATAATCCAAGTGTATTAAAACAGCATAGTTATTATCTTTTGCAGAAGAGTATTTTTAGTGATGTGAATAGTGCCGTAGAAAAAATTAAAATTAACATGCATTCTGCTAAAACGTAAAATTTGAGGTTAGGAGCAATCTGTGCTCGCGAGCACAATTCCATTTAATTCGTTTATGTTAAAACTTGTGCTCAATTGTTTTATGATTTAGTTCACAAACAGCGATTTTTTCGTGATCGACTTGTAGAGCTTGTGATTACGAGCAGGCTTGTCAAATCGCCAAATTTACCGTCAACAACCATCGAAATACAAATGTATACATATATAATTTTTACTTATTTTTACTTATTAATTTATGAAAAACAAATTTTTGCAGCTTCAGATCCTTTTTTATATAAAATTTATTAACAATTTTTTTCAATATTTCGCTAACAGTTTGTTAGTATTTTCAGGATAATATTTGAAATATAAATTGAAAAATGTTAAAAAAATTTGATTTATAAAAATTCAAAAAATTTTATATATTTATTTGAGCTTAAGGTCTTTTAGAATTTGATTATTTGAGTATTTTTTTCAATATTTCGCTCTCTCCCTCGGATAGCTTCTTCAGGACAATAATAATGAAAAATGTTTTGAAAAAGGTTTTTTTTTTTTAACAAACATAACAACAAACATATTTGAAAGAAAAATATTTTCCTTTTTTTCTTTCACAGTTCAAAATTTAAAAAAGGAAAGTATTGTTTTTTCTTTTTACACACCCATTAAATTACATTAGTATTTTAGAAAATCGTCATTTCAATATTATATATGTATATTTTCTTTTATGAAATTTAATTTATAAAAAAGATTTTTATAGAAAATATTTAACATTCTTACACCACAACATTTAATAATGAAATTCTAAAAGACCTTAAGCTCAAATAAATATATAAAATATAAGAAAAAAAGGGGTCAAAATAATTAAATATTAAATTCAAAAAATTAATTATTCATGCATTTGATCTTTGTTTTTTTTTATAAAAAACTAATTTTAAACAACAATTTATTTTCAATATTTCGCCAACAATTTATTGGCATCTTCAGGAAAATAATTATAAAATTCAAAAAACAAACGTAAAAATGTTGCGTAACAAAAAAAATATTATTTCCGGCAGCGAATCTGTCAAAGTATACAACAGGCATGAAAACGCCGATTTATTCACCCTTTTTACCTTTTAAACTCCGAATTTCTGTTTATTAGTTATAAAACATAAATATGATTACTTTTTACATCACCTACCCACAAATTTTCAATAATTTTCCTTTGTATTTATACTACTAGGGTTTGGGAATTCCCGGACTTTTTCTCTTCCCGCGATTCCCGGGAAAATTTATAAATTTCTCAGGAATTCCCGGGAAATTTTCTTCTACTACAAACAAGTAATTTTTAGTAATTAACCTTTTTTAATTGGTTCTATTTAAAATTATATAATAAAGTGCATATACATTCATATATACATTTAAAACAAAAATTAATTAAATTAAATTAAATAGCACATGTTAATTCAATGTGTGCAATAAAAAGAGACAAATAACTGTAAGGAAATAATTTGAGATCATGTTTAAATAATTTTTTGAGACCGTGTTTAAATCACTTCGATAAAAGATAAGTTTTTAGTACGACTAAAGCATTAAGTAACTCGCTTGATGTTCGCTTTTGTACTTTTGTGGCAAAATTTCCAGCAACGGAGAAACCCCGTTCGCTATCCACCGATGTAGGTGTTATTGTTATTAAAGCACTAAAAAAAATTATCTAAGTTTTTAGTTCGAATATAGCTCGCTTCATATAAAGCAAATTCTTTTCTTAGAAAATTAGTCTGAGGAAGTTTGGGCATTTTTGGATTAGCCCTTGCATTTTCCATAGCATTTTTCAATTTAATTTTAAAACATTCATTAGTTTCGTTGTCAGATATATCAGAATCGCTGCTGGACAATTCAGAAAGTGATAGCATATAATTTTAAAGAATTTTTTAATAATTTCGTATTGACATCAGGCATTTTTAAATAATTTAGTAATTCTATAATTTTTTCATTACGTCTTTGGCCAACTTTATCTCGAATTGACTGAGATATGTTTTGAGAAAATGGTGTTTTTATTAACATAAGCTGTGCAAAAAGAGTATTGATCAGCTACTAAGAGGTTAGAGTCTCGGCGACTAAGCGGTGTTTTGTAAAAGTGATGTTTATGTACAAACAGCGTATTTTTAAAATGAAATTCCGTTATTTTTGAAATTAATTTAACAAAAGTTTCTTTTTAATACATGAAAGATTTAATTTTAAGAAAATAAAAATGTGGAGAAATAAAATACTACTGTTATAAAATCCAATTTAAACATTTCCCGTTTTTCAAACATTTTCCCGGGAATTCCCGAACCCTAAACCCTACTCACTACATATTGATAGCAAACCAAGGTTCCCATAATCTTCATGATAGCAAATTTCCCTACTTGGGAAAAGAAAATTTTATGGGAATTTCACATTTTCACATTTTACAGTTGATTTCGAAAAGACATTAAAATTAACATTTTAGCTTAAAATTCATTTATGAATACAGTTTTATCAAAAATTCCCTACAATGTGTTTTTTATGAATACAGTATTATTAGTTCATGAATGACTTTTTATCAAAAGCCTATTCCCTTTATTTATAAATTATTATACTAGTAACTTATATGTATTATGTACAGTGAAATATACTTTAACATATACAACATCTCCCTTTTTTAGAATATTACAAAAATTTTTAAATAATGAAAAATTAATTAATTCTAATAATATTTAACACATACAATTTTTAAACTAAATTTAATATATAACAATTCAATTTATAAATTAAGTTTATTAGGTTCTTTTACGACTCTACCTTTTCTCGTAACATAAGGAATATTATTAAATTTATCAGTTATTTCAACATTTGTTTTATCTGGAATTAATACATTAAGTTCATTTGGAATTTCATTATTTGTTTCATTGATTTTACAACATTCATCAACATTTCTATTATTGTGTAACTTATTTTCTAGACATTTTTTTATATGTTGTTGGCTTCTTCTGTATACAATTTCATTCCTGTCTTTTATAAAAAACGATCTTGGTTCTTTGCAATTGTCTATTATTCGTCCAGGGAGCCAGCAGCCTGTAGGTATTTTCTTAAACATTACTTTATCGCCTAATTTAAGAGGACTAATCTGTTTAGCATTCTGATTATAATGTTCAGTGTATTTTTGAATATTTGCATTTAAATTTTTTATATATTCTGTATTATCAACTATCTTTGGACGAAATTTGGCGGTAACCGATGGAATTTTTGTTCTTAAAGATCGTGACATGAGTAATTCCGCAGGACTGGGTAGGTTTCCCTTAGGTGTAGTCCTATAATGCAACAGTGCTACATACGGATCTGTTTTACTTTCTTGCGACTTTAATAATAGCTTTTTAATAGTTTGAATTGATCGCTCTGCTAGACCATTAGATCTAGATAAATACGGACTTGATGTTTTGTGATCAATTCCCCACTGTTCACAAAATATTTTAAAATCTTTTGAATTATATGGTGGACCATTATCAGTTATTAAGATTTGTGGAATACCATGCCTTGAAAAAATTGATTTAAGCCTAAGTATAGCTTGAGCACTGTTATATCCAGAACTTAAGGATTCGACCTCAATATATTTGGAAAAATAATCTACAACAAGTAAATACATACTTCCTTTATATTCAAACAAATCACATCCTAATTTGAACCATGGAATATCAATTATTTCATGTGGTAACATTTCAAGTTTCGGATTAGAGTTCTGATATCGCAAAAAAACTTCGCAGTTCGCTACTATATTGTCAATATCATCGTATATATTTGGCCAATAAACTGATTGACGAGCCAAATCTTTACATCTTTTCATTCCTAAATGCCCCTCATGTATTTTATTCAGAATTGATCTACGTAAACTTTTAGGTATTAAAATCTGGTGATTTTTTAATAAAATATCGTTTAAGCTAGAAATTTCCTCCTTAACCTTGAAATATGGCATGAGTTCCTGGTCAACATCTCTTTTATGTTTTGGCCACCCATGTGTAATATATTCCAGTATTTTCATAAAAACTACATCTCTTTTAGTGTGTTCCTGAACATCTTCTATATTTGAAAATGGTATCTCTACATTTGAAGATATGAAATTACAGTGTAATGAGATTTCTTTATCCATATCCGTAAAGTTCGATTTCTCTAAGGGAGCTCTAGACAAAGTATCAGCTATAAGTAGATATTTACCAGGTTTATATACAACATATAAATCGTAACTTTGTAAACGTAACATGAATCTCTGTAATCTTGCTGGGATTTAGTTTAAATTTCTAGTGCCATTTCATCGATACCGATAAAAATAAAATTTGAAATTTATATGGCGAGAGAATATAGAATATATTTCAATCAACAGAAAAACTCAGTCATAAAATGGAAAGTTGATCGATTGGATTAAATATAGACAGTGAGTAATGGCCTGGGTTCGAAGAAATTTGGCTACTGATGATGAGTGACGTGGTGGTCGTGAAACAGTCGTGGTATGTACCTCAGCCAGTAAAGCTTCGTATAGACGGTTGTCAGATCTTACAATATTGTAAGTCCTAACAACGTGCTGGCAATCTACTAGAAATACAAAATTGTCAGCATTAAGAAAATTATCAGTTCAAACAATTGGAAGAAAATCTTACAATTTCATTGCCAGACAATTGCCTGACAATAAATTTAGCTACCAACGAAAATTGTCAGCTTACATGGATGTAGGATTTTCTACGTATCAAAAATTGTCATTATCAAAATACACACACACACACATGCCATTCTTTATTTTTCTCGCTCAATAACCATGTTTTTAATTTTTTTATTCTCTTTTCTGCAACTTTTTACTTTTCTCTGGTTTTTTTCTCCCTTTCGTACACACACATTTTTCTTTAATATTCTTTGTCATTACTCTGACAATGACGCCATTGTAATGTGTTGAGAATTCATCTTACAATATGCCAATGCCTGACAATGTACTAGCAATCATGATGCCAAAGTGTTCAGACGATTGACAGTTAACTGACAATTAATTGTTAGGAAGGTGGCCTGCCAATGCTTTTGCTTACGATATTGCCAGGAAGAAATTGTAAGTTCTCACGATTGTTTAAAAATTTTCTATACATTTTCTGACAATATTGTAAGACCTTACAATCGTCTATACGTAGCTTTAGTCTTCAACTTTACTTTTCTTGTCTTCTTTGAAAATGTTGATCTCTCCAGTTTTACCACCAAAAAATCTTTCTCAATTTTGAGGAAGTAAAAATCGAACTCAAGCCAGATAAAATGATTAACAATTGCTAATCATAAAAATAAAAAAAAAATAAATAATTTTTATTTCCAATATATTTATGCGAACGCACGAGCAGGTTCGATATCAATGAACTGCCAAATAGTTTTAAATTTTACCTTTTTTTAGAAGTCAGAAAATATTATTTTCTTACAACACCGTTTGAAATTATTAAACTTTTGTTAAATCATAGCAACATATGTATGTATGTATGGAAAGAAATGTAAACATGTATAAAAAGAAACGTGAAAAACGCAAAATGTAGAAACAAAACTTTTGAACTCGCCCTATAGATTACAGTGAAGTGTTAGCAAAGCATCGCTGGCCACAAATAATATTCATGTGTATGAACATGTAAAATAAAGTAACAATATCAGAAATTTCAAACCAAAAGATCGACTTACCTTGAATTGAAAAGTTGAAATCTATGCCATTGATGAGTAGTGTTGGTGAGAAGTAGTCATGTTTTTTGTTTACAAAAATGATGCTGCAGAAGACAAAGAAAAAATTATGTTTTTACATTTCAAAACAACTATAAAAAGAATATATTGTAATCAGATATTTAGAGACCGGAAGATTGCTAGTCTGCTGGCAAACATTTTCATTATTATTTAATTTTAAACAAGTTCTAAATCATAAAAGTTTCAATTACTAAAATTATATATTTTTTTTTTATTGTAGATGTGTATGTAGATATTTGTAAATTTGTTTGTAATCGATAATGATACAAAAATCTTCAAGGTCGGGGGTTTCATGTGGAGATTTTATTAATTTTTTTTTTTTTCAAATATATATTCTTATAACTGGTGCCAGAAGTTTGCTGAAAATATATTCATTCGCAGACAAAAAAAAATGTGTATTTGTATTTACATACTTTTGAAAAAAAAAATTCTTCAACAGAGTTTGTCAAATTTGTGCTGAACGAGGGTTGCCTTTTATATTTCGGGATTAGAGAACAAAAACAAATATTAATCATCGAAAATCACTTTACTGTTTTTCAAAATATTCCCCATGAAGATCTATACGCTTTTGTGTGCGTTTGAACCAATAGTCGAAGCACTTTTACCACTCTGATTGCGGTTTCTCCAAAACATGCATTCTAAATGCAACAACCGCTTCTGCAGCTGTCGAAAAACATTGACCTCAGTTTGGTTTTTACTCACTGAAATAAAAGCAAGTCATTCGGTGCAAAGCCAGATGACCCATCAAATCCATGTTTTGGGTGCTCAAAATGCAGTTGTTTGAGCCGACATGTGAGAGCTAGCATTATCGTGGTGAAGAGTGATCCGTCTTCGGCGGTAGGTTCTGCTGATTTCCACTGCTTTTGTAAGCATAAAACTATGGCTTTTTATTTCAATTACAAATTTAAAAAATGTAATGCATTACTTTTGAGACATCGTGAACAAAAATATGTACTTCTGTAATCAGAAATGTAAGTGTTTGCTATTACGTTTTCTGATCACTAAGTGCCTCATTTGGTAGGCGAAGTTTTTGGTAGAATATGTATCAAATAATAGAAATTGCATAAAAAAGGTGTATTTTGTACTTTAGGGTAATCTATTTTAATTACATTTTGTACTTTATGATAACTGCTTTTAAAGTTGATACAATATTTTTTATTTCATATAAAGATAACTGACACATGTATTTTTTTTTTTTTTTTTGTATTCATCTAAATAACTTTGTCGATATTTCGTTTTATTATCCTGAAGAAGACAAAAATATTCGAATAAATACATAAAATACATACAATAAAAATACATTCAGCTCACGAAAATAATAATATTAAATCAACTTAAGTAACACGCAACTTATAGCACGTTTCCACGACATGCGCTTTGCTCTCTATTTGTGCTTAACACCCTGCTGCCATATAAAATGATGAAAAAAGTAAGGTATAGCACAATTCTTTAATCAAAAATGCTGTTTCTTTCTAACTTAAGGCGCTTATGGAATATAAGTTTGCGTATGTATATGTTGAGCTTTTAAAATCTTTCAATGTATTGGTGTATCGGTTCCCTGCCAGCAAATTGGTAGTCGACTACAAATAAAATCGACTTATAGTTCATTCCTGTCGGACATTGAGTAGTCGACTACTAAAATAATTAACTTTACGTTAACTTTTATGTACTAGCTTCAAATTAGCTACAATACAATCGATTTGTAATTCACTTTTTGTGTACTGGCCATAAGCTAGCTGAAACGTAGTGCAGAGTTAACCCAAAATTCAAATAACAACATACACACATACACGGTAAATAACTCTTTAATTAAACTGCCTATTGTCGCATTCGTTTTAAATGTTGCGATGGCTGAGTGGGTATGTATGTTGGCTGCTCACCAATCTTGAGGCTTAGTGGTTCGATTCTCACTAGAGGCTAACAAAAGAAAAGAAAGTAGGATGAAATTTAATTTAATAAAATAAAATATTATCACCGAAAAATGTAAAATCAGCTTTGATTTGTAAATGTTTTTCTGTGGGTACTGACTTTTAAATAGCTAACTTTAAGTTAGTTGAAAAGTAACGCAGCGTCACTACTTCCTAGGACATCACCATGTTAAAATAGTCAGTTGTTTGCATTGAGAAGTAATCCAGGCGTCAACCAGTTCCTGCTCTAAAATAGTTAGTTTTAAGTTAATTTAAAGTTAACTTCGTTTCCGACAGGGTAAGTTTTACTGGGAAACTACATCTATACATCTAAATGCCGCTGACGCCAACAAGCGGCGATGGCTCAATGGTAGTGTAAGCTGCTTATCAATCTGCATGTTGCTGGTTCGATCCCGTTTGGTTCCTTCAGCTTTTTTTTTTATAAAACAAAAAATGTGGTAGAAAATTGTGTTATGTTTTTTTTGTTTATATCTCAGTAATTACAAAACCAATGTTGCTTATTTTCAATCCCCAAGCAAAAGAGATATTTATAAAACGATTAATGTAAGATTTAGATCAATAAATTGTCTAGTGGCTTTGCAATCGGTGCCCGAAAAAAGATGTTTCATGACAAATCTATATCCCAGCAAGAACAGTGTCGGTCATTTGATGCATCATATGACCGACACTGCTGATGGGTTCATACATCAGGGTTTCTATCATTTTCTTAAGGGCAAAATGAAAAAACTGATGTAAACACTCGTGTACGTGTGATTTCTTTTTTAAACCAGCGTTACCACCTCAGCTAAGTGATCATTGGAAATATTTTTTTTAAAACGCCCACAAAATGGCATATAATGTTATTAGATTACTTATTCTTAAGTAAAAAAAAGTTTTTCGAAAAACTAAAAAAAAACAATTCAAAGAGAACAGAATAAACTGTTTTACAGTTACATTTAGATAAAATTAAATGAAAAACAGTAGTCAGTAGCAGTTTTAACAATAGAAAACGGAATTATATGGAAAAAAAAACTTTCGCAGCACCATTTGTTTCAAAGCAAAAAGGACAAATGAACCTATATATTATACATTAATGTATAAACGTAGTTCCAAATGAAATTACCAAATTAATACGGGAAAATCTAAATATTAAAAAAATCATTTTAATGGCAACGCTGAAAGCTATAAAATTGCTTTGAATGTTTTAGTAATTAAGTTGTTAATGTGTTAGTTTCCATCAGCTATTTCTTGCTGGGATTCTTCCTTTTGGTAAAGGGTATAATAATAATTTTTTATCAGCTCTCATAGCAAATATCAAATTCATCTTTGAATTTTTAAACAAGTTATTGTGCTAAAATTCTTAGCTTTAAGAACAAATCAGCATCTCTTAGGCCCAACTTGCCACCTTTATACGATTTCTCTAAAAGTGTGTTTTTACATTGATGCTGTGACACGTCACAATTTCCTTCTCCTGTGTCAATGCCACCTTGATGTGACCCCTTTGTGACCGGTCTTGTCCCATTTTCTTTTCCCCTTGGAGATAATATTAAAATAAAATGAGAAGCAAATGGTATAAAAGTAAAACGATAAACTTAAATTTGTTACCAACTGCAGTCTGAAACATATGCAAGATATTTTTTTAATTACTAAAACATGAGGCTGCTCTGCTGTTGTCCTGTCTTGGTCATTTAAGTCAACTAGAAATTATTTTCAGTTGCAGAACAATAAACATTTCAACGTCATCATTAACACGATCAATATGCTAAACAAACTTGATGCCATCGAAATGATGATGTTTGCCAGCATTCAAGTGTGTGTGTGTGTGTTAACATAAATATTTAAATACATACCTAGAAAAGTACATAAGTGAAAAACTAACTTGCCCAACCAAAAGCGGCAGGGGCAAGCAATTGTAAAATATATCTAAATAAAACTCTTACAGTTGATATAAAACACCATAAAATAGATATCAGATTTAAGCAGCAAACAAAAACAATTAAACATACATACATACTACATGCAACACAAACAACAAACAACACCTTACCTCATGCACAAGTGCATACATCAAATGCAGATGCTGGTGATTTTGCTTAAATGCAACCAACAGCAGCCGTGAATAAAGTTAATGTTGCTGCTTCTCAGTAAGTACTCGTAATAAATTTTATTTCTCATTAATATTGTTGTTTGGTGCTAATGTTGTTGCTAATACCAACACTGTGTGTTGTTGCCAGTGTTGGCACTCGCTGTTTTTGTGTGAGTGAACTTGACTTTTTTTTTTTTTTTTCTTTCTGCCTGTAAAACCCCACTCAGAGTTTTTTGTTAAAATTTTATTTTCTTAACACACATGTTGTATGTGTGTTTGCTGCGATTTCTTGAAAGAAATATAAAATTATTTTGCCGCAAGGTCTCATTTATTTTCTGCCGTTCAAGGTGTTCACATCTCAAGACAAAATCAAAACAAATTTTAGGAAACAAAAGAACATGTAAATAAAAGACTTTAATTGAAATAAAAAAAACACAACAAAAATTTTTCTTAGCGCGGGTGTTTGTTAAAATAAATAAGTTTCAAAAGGATTATTTTTAACGAAAAAAACCTTTCAAACCCTTAAAAAGTCAATAAAGTGAGTGTAAATTAAGAAAATAATATTTGTGTTGCTAACAAATTGATTTGTAAGAGACTCCTAGACAACAAGCCGTTACCCTTGTGGTGCACGTGATTTAACTAGAGAGCTTTTGTTTTATTTAAGAAAAAAAAACAATTATTTTCTTTTTGTGTTAACTATTTTTATTTTCAACTTTATTCGAACACTTTGCAACTTAGACCACTTTTATTTTATTTCGTTAATTATCATCAAACTTCTTGTTGACATGCGTTTTTGTTAGTTCAGCTTAAAATGTGTTTTATTTATACTAAATTTATTTTATTTTAAAAATAATCTGAATTAAAGCGGAAATGCAATGAATGCAGTTTTAGTAATATTTATTAAAAATTACTGTGTTAAATTGGAAGCGTTGCAGTTCTTGGAATTGAGACCGTCAATAATATCGACTTATAATTTAGCTTTAAGTTTTTTTTAACAGGAAATGATTTTTGATTTAAGTTTTAATACTTCGAATTTTTTCTAAGAAATCATTAATCATGCTTTAAGTATGTGAGTGTATTGGTATTAATATATGTATGTAACTCGTGCGTAATTTTTATACCCTTCACATAAATGTGTAAGGGTATATATAAGTTTGTGATTCCGTTTGTAACGCATTGAAATATCCATCTAAGACTCCATAAAGTATATATATTCTGGATCAGCATCAATAGCGATTACGATTGAGCGATGTCCGTCTGTCCGTCTGTCCGTCTGTCCGTCGGTCCGTCTGTCCGTCTGTCCGTCTGTCCGTCTGTCCGTCTGTCCGTCGGTCCGTCTGTCCGTCTGTCCGTCTGTCCGTCTGTCCGTCTGTAGTCGTTGAAATACCGTTTCTGAGAAAACGGTTTGAGATAGAAACCTCATTCTTTCGCTAAAACGTGTGAAACCCCGGTAGTGGGTCTGCTATTGAAATTCAGTAAGATAGGTCCGCGGATAGCCGAGATATATTCAAAAAACCGGGTTTTGAGGGATATTTTGTGTAATTTTTGTATTCAGATTTTTGAAAAAAAAATTTTTTCTTAAAAACTAAACCATATCATTTTTAGTGCACATTAAATCCTAGAAATGAAGGAATTTTTGAAATCGGCCCATATATATCCGAGATATAGCGTCTCCCGATTTTTAAAGAAATCGGCTTTATTAGCCAAATAAGACAACTTTTGGCACCGAAGATCAATCAAAATGGTATATATAGGCTATTTAGAGGCAAAAGTGGAAAATTTTTCTACATCGGCCCATATACACTCGAGATATAGCGCCTCCCGTTTTCTCAAGAAGTCGGCTCTAAAAGCCGAATAAAACAACTTTTGGTATCAAAAATCGATTAGAATGGAACATATAAGGTGTTTAAAAGCAAAATTTGAAAATGTCTGCAATCGGTCTATATATACCTGAGATATAGCGTCTCCCGATTTTTCAAGAAATCGGCTCTATAAGCTAAATAAAACAACTTTTGGCACCAAAAATCAATCAGAATGATACATATAGGTTAGTCAGAAGCAAAACTGGAAATCTTTTTGTCATCGGCCCATATATGTTCGAGATATAGCGCCTCCCGATATCTCAAGAAGTCGGGCCTGGAAGCTAAACGAAACAGTTTTTTGCACTAAATATTTGTCGGAATGGTACATACAGGCTGTTTAGGGGCAAAATTAGAAAATTTTTGGACATCGGCCCATATGCACCCAACTCTTGGTACCAAAAATCAATCATAATGGTACATACATATGTATATAATATTATATACATATGTATATAATATTTGCGATCATGTATGTATGTATGTATGTATGTATGTATGTATGTATGTATGTATGTATGTATGTATGTATGTATGTATGTATGTATGTATGTATGTATGTATGTATGTATGTATGTATGTATGTATGTATGTATGTATGTATGTATGTATGTATGTATGTATGTATGTATGTATGTATGTATGTATGTATGTATGTATGTATGTATGTATGTATGTATGTATGTATGTATGTATGTATGTATGTATGTATGTATGTATGTATGTATATATGTATGTATGTAGATACGTTTGTATGTATGTAGGTATGTATGTATCTACATATGTATGTATGCATGCAAGCATGTTAGCATAAACAATTTTTTTGCTTTGGTGTAAAAATGTGTATGTATGTACATATGTATACACGAGCTTGAAAATGAAAGTGATATAAAGAATTGTTGAAAAAAGGGTACGCAATGAAATTCTTTTAAACAATTGCGTCTTCAAATTCATTCACACAAAAAATCATTTTGGGTTTCCCTACGTACTTACATATGTACATACACACATACATGTGTATGATGATACGCAATAGATCATCAACAACGTGCACAAGAAAAAAATAATTTTGTAAAAGCAAGCAATGTAAATATGTATGTATGTATATATGTATGTATATAATCATTGTTTTATGGAACACACTGAAAATATTCAATAATAAAGAATTTATTTTAGAGTTTTCTATTATAGATACATACATACATACGTATGCATGTACCCACATATGTACGTAAGTAAATTGAAAAGCAAATCACACTTAATGGCAATGTTTAGCATTATAATTCAAAAATAATGCAATTATATGCAATTTTTTGTTAAATAAATTTTACTATAACGTTAACTGATAAATAATTAAGAAATACATTTTGCTTTTCTTTATTTCATTGATATTAAAAAGAATTGGTGTCACCCAGTGGTTGAACTTGAGCATATTTAGAATTATTTAAATAAAAGTTTTGCAGCCTGTGTTAAATCCCGGTAGTGGATCTGATATTGAAATTCAGAAAAAATCGGCCCATTTAAAAGCCAAATAAAACAACTTTTCGCACCAAAAATCAATCGGAATGAATGTACCATTGTGAAGGGTATTTAAGATTCGGCCCAGCCGAATATAGCACTCTTACTTGTTTTTACTACGTTTTGGGGTTTGGTAAAAAATCAGCAACAATAAATTTTGTTGAAAAAGTGTTTTTAAAAATTTTATTGGAAAATGTGGTTTGAAACCACATTGTTCTTTTTAAACGTCTGCAAATAAGGTGGAGATTATCGATTCAATATCATTTATTTTTCTGCATTTGTTTCATATTTGGTCCCAAAATTTTATCTAAATTAATCTTTAATTTAATATTTTAACTTAATAATTCGAGCTTGAGATCACTTGCTCGTTTATTTTAATATTTCGATACCTCAATGTGTATCTTGTTTAGGAATTTTTTTAACGGAATTATTAAGCTAAAATATTAAACAACAAAAGTCGAAAAATTAGCATCAAGAAATTCTTCAATTTAGGAATTAATGCTTGAAATTATATGACATGTGTAATTAATTTTAAGCTTAACATATCGGACTTCAATGGGTAATGAAATACTGAAATTAATTCATTATGTCTGTGTAATTTCTCTGCATTAGTGAAAAATATTAACGAGATCATTGTTTATGTGTACGTACCAAAAAACATTTTAATAAATCCATAAGAAATACTTATTTCTAAACAACGATTTACTAAATTTCTACAGTTTCAGATCGTTTGCTTTTCATGAGAGATGCGCCAGCTAATTGTTTACTACTTTTTAGCTAAAAATTTGTTTATACGACGTTTATAAAATGCAAATATTTCTAGACATTTTCCTGAGAATACTGCCAAGTTCTTAGCAAAATATCGTAAACAAATAATACTGGACAACAGTCAAAAAACAACATTTATGAACATCACAAAAAATCGTGATTATTTCAAATTTTATGAAGATGTTTTTTTAGAATTTTTTTTTTTTTTTTTGTAAAATACCAGAGGCTGCCACAGACATCTGATCATAACTTTTAAAAAAACGTACTTGGTTTCATTACACGATATGACCAAAACTTCTAAAATAGGCTAACTTTAAACTTTATTGATATATTAATATATATTGTACGGCTGAAGATCAATTCGATCGAATCCTCTCTCTAATGGATGATCCCTGTACGATGTACGCGTATGGCTTAGAAATATATAGTTTTCGGGAACAATAGACCTGATAGTAGCGATAAAATGTGTCACGCACCCCACACTGCAACGATGTTCCTTGTACACGGTCGAGTAAGCCCTAAATAGTCTTTGGGGCACCGGCCCAAGAGGAAGCGACAAAATGAAAAATTTTACATTTCCTATATAAAATCACAAAACGAGTTTTCCTGCATAATTGGGCCAAATCTTATGATACAAGTTATTGTTGCATAAACAAGCCATAAGTTTACTAATTTCACACAAAAAGTATATTAGCACAAGCTCAGCCCTAAATGTTAAACATAGCTTATATTGGAGTTATCAACATTTTCAAAGAAGTTGAAGACTTACTGGCTGGGGTACATACCCTTTCTCTTTTCTAATGTTGAGGAAGTTAAAATCGAAAATAGAAAGCCAGATAAAATTATTAACAATTGTATAGGTTCGACTATAAATTTAAAATTTATAGCGTATGTACAGTCTCTACAATGCAAGCAATCGTTTTTGAAAACAATACATTTTTTTTAGTAGTTTCTATACAAAATGTTTCAGAAAAGTGCCTTGCTTTTGTTGTCGAAAGTACACATTAATCAACAGAATAAAAATGTTACTGAAGCAATTTTTTTTAACTATTTAAGAATAAAGAAGCATTCTAATGATTTATTATAACATAAAAATGCCCTCTAGCTCTAAACAGCAATACAGTAATTATGTTGAAATAATGATTGTAAAATTTGTATTCAAAATAATTGAAAAAAAGTAGTCCAAAAATATAAGACAATAGCTAGAAGCGAACTGATCCTGCAAAATGTTGCTTTTATCGGTTGAGCTATTTGTGCATTTAGCGTTCGACGGAAACAAAAATTCGAACGCAACGCAACTGAATTTGGCTGCTAAATATGATGTTTGTTTCTTAAGTCTTTTGTTTGCATCACTCCATATACGAGTACAAAGAGCTTTGTTCCACAATAAAAATTGTGGGTTGTGTATTGTATAAATAAACAAATATATTAAAGTAACGGGTTATCCATTTTGCGGTTTCAAAATTAAACGTATATAAAACACATATAAAATATATTTTTTCACGATATTTCTTTTTTATCACAAAGTTTGAAAGTTGACATTATGTGCGAAACACTACATCATTTAATTGACCACCACGCAAAGTGTTGCAGGCATTGATTCCTTTGAGGTAATTTTCGACCACTTTTTGACACATATTGGACAGTATCTCCGCCATAACTTGACGAATTTTGGTTTTTAAGTGCTCAAGAGTTAAAGCTTTATCTGCATAAACACGGTCTTTTGCGTAGCCCCACAAAAAAAGTCCAATGGTGTCAAATTGCATGACCTTGATGACCAGTTGATATCGCCACGATGAGAAATTACGCGGCCAGGAAATATCTTCTGCAATCAAGCCATATTCGCGCGAGTTGTGCGGCATGTGGCACGTCTTGTTGCAACCACATATTCTGCAAGTCGTAGTCTTCTTATCACATGACCGAATTGACGGTGACAGTCGTTCCAGCGTCGTTTTCGAAGAACTATGGTCCAATCACACCTTCGGACCAAGGAGCGCACCAAGCAGTGATTTTTTCTGATCTTATTGGCCACTCTCTTCAATTACTTGAGGATTCTCAGAACCCCAAATACGACAATTTTGTTTATTAACCTACCCACTGAGTGAAGAATGTGCTTCATCGCTGAAGAAAATTTTGTTCGAAAAATCAAGCATCCATTCCACGTATCTACGATGTTGTGAATGGTCAGCTGGCTTCAGTTGTTGTGTGAGCTGGACTTTATATGGATGCAGGTGTAGATCTAAATACAAAATACGCCAAAATGTGCCGTAAAACAGTCGTAGTTGCTGAGAACGATGAGGAATCGATACATTCGTGTCATCGGCAGCACTTTCACTTGCAGCGGTAATATTTTCAGCGAAACGAGCGAAACGATGACGCACAGGCCTTACAATATTTGTAACCGCTCCGGTCTCTTCAAATTTCTTCACAAGTTTGCCAATTGCTGGCATAGCTGGACGATTGATTATGTAAACTATAATCTCCTCTTAAAGCACGAGCTTTAAGAGGAGCTGTGGCAGAATCTCCATTTTTGTAGTTTGTTTTGATAATTTTTATGCGTTGTGTGATAGTTAAGCGATCCTTCTCGTCAATGTCAGACTTTCAACTGTGAAGAAAAAAATTGGTTTAACGACTTAGTTTGACATATGTCGAATTCCAGTCCTATACTTTTGAGACCACGGAACGGATAACCCGTTATATTTAGTACTTTGATGCCAAGCTGTCCGACAATCGTTGAATACAAAAATAAAACACAAGGAAGAAAACAGCGTTTTACATGGACGAGGAAAAAATCAATCAGCTGTTTGTTATCTTGTATTTTGTAGACTTTGACATATATTGTCTGAATATAATTGTTAAAATAACTGAGATAAGTACAATTCAGAAGATCGGAGAAAAATATATTACAAATAATTGAATGACTGTTAAAGAAATTATACATATTATACTTTAGTTGGTTATACAATAACTGATGTCAGCACCACATTCCATTGATGCTACAATTATCACAATTGTCGGCAATAACACTTGGAACAACTGATGTACTGTGTTGACATCATCGTGATGAGGTAAAAATTATGATTTTTTTCATTGTATTGATGCTAAGATTAGGGACCGGAAATAAGAGTTATTTTTAAATTTTTGAAGAAATAAATCATACATAAATGAATATCGCAGAAAACTTTTAATTACACCATCATGATTTTTATGCGAAATGCATCCAACATTTTGCATGATTTTTAAATTTTTGATTTTTATTTTAACAATCAAAAATAAGAGTTATTTTGAGTGCTGAAAATAAGACCTTTCTACAATGATTTGAGTGGCAGGTACAGAATGAACAATTAAAGCTAATCTTCGAAGCCATGGAAACACAAAGTTTTTGCTCTCCCAATATTCCAATAAATTAGCAGAAGTATCGAAACGCTTTTCTTTGTAATTGTCTATTTCAAAATAAGCTTTGCGTACATATTACCTATACCACGAATTTCGAATTGATTTTTATTATTGATATAAAAATATAAAAATCAAAAATAACTTTTATTATTGATATAAAAATATAAAAATCGAAAATAACTTTCATTTTTCATTTAAAAATATAAAAATCAAAAATAACTTTTATTTTTCATATATGAACTTAATTTTTATTTGCTTTAATAGCCAATCGAAATGTATTAATTCAGGCCCAAAAATGAACCTTTTCAAAAAATGTTTGTTGTATTTTTCAGCTGTCTATATGCCGACGACATTTCGTTCATGGGAATTAAGTTTGAAACAAACTTTTAAGAATTTTTCAAGTCTACTGATGAGTTGATTAGCACCAACGAAATGTCGTCGGCATATAGACAGCTGAAAAAAAATGAATTAATACATTTTTATTTTTCATTAAAAAAAATAAATATCAAAAATAACTCTTATTTTCTATCTAAAAATATAAAAATCAAAAATAACTCTTATTTCTTGATTTTTTTTGATAAAAGTCATAAGAGTTACGGTCCCTGGCTAAAATACATCAAAGCTCTGCCGTTTTTTTACGAGCGTTTTGAGGTACAATTTTACAAATTTGCTTTAATTTCGTAACTTTGTGTGTCAAAAAATTTAATTTATTTCAGCTTTTTTCGAAAATATACTTTACGCAATTTTTATATATTTCTTATTCCTTTATGTTTCATTTTAAATAAAAAAATATGTGAAGGCTTTTGCATTTTTTTTTTTTTTTTTGCTATTTATAGAACTCAATTTCTTTTATGCGTAATCATTTAAATGATATTTTAATGACTTAACATAATTGTTGTTTTAAGGTGTGACGTTTATTTGTATGAAGCGTTGTACACTGTAAACAATTTTAACCTGTATTGTATTTGTTCATTTGTCCATACGTATGTATGAAAGTATTTTATTGCTGCTTGCAAAAGTTTTCAGTAAAACAATACAAAAAAAAAATTATTTATACATTTTTAAAAATTAATTTTTATGGCTTGAAAGGCATTAAAAAGCTTTTTTATGATAATCATCCTTTTAAAGATTATTTCAAATTACATACATGCATGCCTGCATACAGTAACGAGTATCAAAAGTGCAACGCTATGTCAAGGAATATATTATTCGTTTTGTTCTTTTTTTAAATTTAGTTTAAGGGTCTTATTGTTACATGTTACACGTTACACTACCTTTCGATGCAGTTAAATCTGAGCTAAAGAACTGGGCTCATAGAGCTCATCTAACTCTCTGGAATAATGAAACTGTGGGAAGCAATACAAAAATCCTATGGGGGGATCCAGATGAGGAAAAAAACGGGGGTATTGCTAAGACTTAGCAAGCCCGAATTAAGTAGATTAATGGGAGTTCTGACAGGCCACTCTCAACTACTTTCACATCTTAGCCGCATAGGAATAGCGGGAGGAGATGAATGTAGAGCTTGTGGGGAGGAAAGCGAAACATTGGAGCACTATTTATGTCAGTGCCCCGCTTTCTCACAAATACGATCCCGACATTTTGGGAGAGACACCTTACCAGACATAACCCAATTACGGGGCGTATGTTGGAGGAAACTAAGGAACTTTGTGAATGACACGGAGTTCCTATAGACCTATGAGTCAAACTGTAGCACGGTAAATCCACGGAGCGCACAACAAGCCTATATTGGCTGAGGTGTATGTCGTAAGACATAGGCAGAATAACCCCTCCTTTCAACCTAACCCAACCTACACTGTCTAAACTCATTATTCATGGTGGTAGTCTTCTAAACTCTCTTAAGAAATATTCCAAAATTACATGTGAGCAAAAGATGCAATCTTTTGAAATTCATTAGGTCTATTTATTCTACTTACAGATGTTTAGTCTGTAATGCAAAAGTATCAGAACTGATATTTAGTAGCATATATAATATTTTCCCTAACCTTGAAAGCATAGATACCAGCGATCGAGCAACACCCATAGATACTCTGTGGATTATTCGATCCACAGTCCATTCACGGTCGACTTTTATTTTGGGAAAAAGTATGAATACAGACAACTAAAAATGCATAAAATGTATAAAAAAAAAATAATAAAAAATATTAAAAAAAGAAATGCGGTCGGGGGACCTCCGTTAGGAACGAAGTTCCATACGTTTGTTCTTCATCTTTGAATGTAATACAAAGTGAAATCTGTGTTTTATTTTGTGTTGTTTTTAAAGTTCTTATGCTTCTTTAAATTTTTGGAACGTTTCATTTTTTTACTTTTGACACATGCAGTATTTTTTTGTCAATCTGCTACAAAACGAATAAAACCAAATGTTAGTAAATTTTTCAATATTGCTGTTTTTTGTTGTGACACACTTTACTTTAGCGACATCTATCAACTGATAGTGTCCGTTTTCACAACTAATTAATATTTATTGGTAGGTGTCTCCGCTACACCTACACAATTGTTTGTCGACAGATACACCAATACATATGTATAAACAGCGCACACGCTTTCGTGACGATTTCTACTAATTTGCACAACCAGCAATCCGCGTTAAGGAACTTCGTTCCAAAAACCAGTAAGAGTACTATATTCGACAGTGCCGAATCTTATATACCCTTCACCAAAGTGCAATTAGAAGCTTTTCTATATAAATGTGTAATATCAGGTCATATAAGGACTTTGATATTTCCTAGTTTATTTGAAAAATAGGCACTTATGTATATTAAAATAATGAATTTTGACCAAGCAATAGCAAAAATCGGAAACTATAAATGCATTTTTTAGATAAAATAAATTATAATATGTCTATAAATTACTTTAAATAACAATCTATTTTTAGTAACTAATGTTTGTAGCATACCACCGAAAACTATTATGCCAAGAGGTGCGAGTTCGAATCCCAGATGAGCCGAACATGAAAAATTATTTTTATTTTTTTGCGTTTAACAGATGTTTGGTAACTAAAATTGGCATGAGTAAAATTTGATTAAAAATCATGCTAAATTCGTACAGAAATAATAACATGATTCAATATCATATCACCTATATAAATTGTGTGTTGTATCATTTTATTACGATGGCGATTTAAAACCTACCAGAGGTAAATGGAAAATTTTGCAACACAAAAGAAAATAAGGTAGAATACAAAAAAAAAAAAATCAATAAAAAACAATTACTTAAAAACAATTTTTTGGAAGTATTTTTATATTCCTCCAGATTCAAGATTTCGACCACTTTTGTAAGCATAAAATTATGGGTTTTTATTTTAATTACACATTTAATTTAACTGTAATGCATAACATATTTATCTAAATTTTTTGGTCGATGTTTTGCTTCATTCATTCCTGAAGAAGATATACGAAGAATAGGCATCAAATGACCGACACTGTTCTTGCAGGGTTCACACACTAACGGCGATATTCGCAAAAGCTCAGCCTCAATTTTCACAACACGCTGAAAACAACAACAACATTTTTAATTCTGTTATTGTTTTACTTCAATATAAATATTGAGTAAATAAAATATATAAAGTAAAGACAAACAATAAATTATGTTTCTAAGTATTTAATACCATGTTCATACATGCGCCTTTATTGAGATAATCGCAATAAAGTCCATTATTGAGCTCAATATTCTATACAAAAAGTCAATAAAGTTATTGCTTAATAAACTCAAAATTGCTTTGAATATTGAGAAAAATATGAAACACAACACTGTAAAAGATGTGTTTAATAAGCAAAAGTATACAATGCGAAATGAATGAAGTGATAAATGTAAACAAAAGCAAACAAAACAAAATAATAAAAAATAAAAATAAATACAATAAAAATAAAAACATTGCAGCATTTCCAAATTTTTATTTCTCTTTCTTTTTATTATTGACGCTTTGGAGTCATAACATGAACGCACTACTTGTACAAGTTGCATATTTTTATTATACAACACTAAAATCTTTTTAATAAAAGGCAATTCACCTTTTCTTTCTCACTACCAAAACAAAAACAACAACTTTTTTCCAGCTGTCAAATACTAATTGAGTTAGCGCAATATTTGTATGTATGAACGCAAAAAATATTATGTCAATAAACTGAATATTATCTCAATTAGAAATGCATGTATGAACAAGGTATAATATGCTTTTATTAAAAAAAAAAACAATACGAAGAAAAATGTAACAATGTGTTCTTTGGCAACTACAGATGTAAATGTGCTGAGCTGTGTTTATTTGGTACTGCCTTCGATTAACAGTTGACTTACGTAGCATTTAGACGGGAAAGTAAATGGCTGAAAGTTGCAATACACTCACACTTTTTTACGAACACACTCACAATTTTCAACACAACTTTCAGCAAAATTCTCCTGAAAGTAATTTTTTGACATTTACCCGTCATTTAGACGGGAAAGTAAATGCCTGAAAGTTGCAATACACTCCCACTTTTTTTACCAACACACTCACAATGTTTTAACTTTCAACTCAGCTTTCAGCAAAATTTTCCTGAAAGTAATTTTTTTGACATTTACTGAAAGTAAAGTGACAAGATAGTAAACACGGTTGCCTCCATCTCCACGGCACATACAAATTTTCAGGATTGCAGTAGAATAATAATTGTGAATTTTAAATTAGAAAACATGTTTACAGCAAATATGAATAAAGAACACAAATTTATAGTGATAGTTATCAAATTAGTTAATAAAAGTTTAGCAATAAAAATTATTTTTGAATGTTGCCCTATAAATTTATGTTTGTAGTAGTCTTGGCAATTCTATTTCAATAATAAAGAAAACTATAATACTTGCAATTCCTCACTTTGACGACGTCTTTAAAATGAACTTTCACTTTCCTTTGAAATTGAGCAAGAAAATTTCATAAAAGTCACAGATTTTATTGAAATTTTTATTCATAATACGTATACAAAAATATAATGAAAGTACTTTCCCGTCTAAGTGCCCGGTTACAGAAAGTAAAGTGACAAGGTAGTAAACACGGTTGCCTACTCTACGGCACATACAAGTTTTCAGGATTGCAGTATAATAATAATTGTGAATTTTAAATTATTTTCTGCATTATATGCTGTTCACATATGCCTTTTTAATTGAAACAATATTCAGTTAATTGGCAATATCGTTTTGGTGTTCATACATACTTAATATTGTTACGACAATTAGCATTTGGCAGGCGAAAAAGTTATTGTTTACATTTGGTTATTTTGTAAAGGGTGTTTTTTCGATGTATAGAACTATAAGTTGGCATTACTGTTCAAGATGGCGACCGATTTAACAGGTGTCAAGTGATCTATTCTCAGTTTGGTTTGGTAATATGTACATCATGAATAAACTCACGCGTGAACAGGGCTTGCAAATAGTGCAATTTTATTTCGAAAATAATGGTGCTGTGCAGAATACGTATCGCGCACAATTTTGTTTAGCGATGAAGCATACTTCTGGTTGAATGGCAACGTCAACAAACAAAACTGGCGCATTTGGAGTGAAGCTAATCCTCAAGTGCATGTCGAAACACCGTTACGTCCACAAAAACTGACTGTTTGGTGAGCTTTATGGGCTGGTGGAATCATTGGTCCGTACTTCTTCAAAAACGATGATGGCCAGAAAGTTACAGTCTATGGTGATCGATATAGAGCCATGATTACTAACTTTTTCATGCCTGAATTGAATAACCATGATGTCCAGGAGATGTGATTTCAACAAGACTGCGCAACATGCTTGTGCCACAAACGCTTGACCATTTGGAAGACAACATTCGCCGTGTTATTGCCGATATACGGCCAGAAATGTTGGAAAAAGTCATCGAAAATTGGAAGTCCAGTTTGGACTACATCCGCGCCAGCCGTGGCGGTCATATGCCAGAAGTCATACATATTTAAAATGTAATGCCACAAGATTATCTTTCGGATAAGTAAAATTCATGCCAATCAAATAATCCATCGTTGTTTTATTGCAACTTAAAGTTGTATACATCGAAAAAAAACACCCCTTATCATAAAAAATTAAAAAAAAAAAATTTGTTTTTTGTTTATTTTGTTGACATTTGATTAGTAAAATTTTCACAAGGAGTGTTCAATATGTACTGTTATTGTAAAAGCTTGTTCATTTGGTACTGTTAATACAAATCTAACAGTGTTGCATTATAAATTTTACTCATTATTGAAGCAATTATCTCTTAATTGCCAATAAGCTAATTGTATTTTTTATATGAAAATTTTGTCTCAATAATGGCTTTAATTGTTATAATTTGAATATTGCTGCATGTATGAACAGGATATTAGAAAATATTTAGAACATTTTTACAGCAAATATGAATAAAGAACACAAATGAAGTATATTTATAGTGATAATTATTAAATTAATTAAAATTTAATTAATTAAAAATAAATTAATTAATTTAATTTAAAAAAAGGTCTAGCAATAAAAATTATTTTCGAATGTTTCCCTATAAATTTATGTTTGTAATAGTCTTGGCAGCCCTATTTCAGTAATAAAAAGAACTATAACGATGGTTGTAAAATAATAATACTTGCAACTCTTCGCTTGGACGACATTTTTAAAATGAACTTTCACGTTGCTTTGAAATTGAGCAAGAAATTTTCATGAAAATCATAGATTTCATTGAAATTTTTATTCATATATGTACATATGTATACGAAAATTTAATGAAAGTACTTTCCCGTCTAAATGCAGTGTTAGAAGATAAAAATCTTATTCGAACTTTATTGCAAATTTTGCCAAATCAGGTAATTTGCTCGTTTTCAAAAATTTCTCGTTTTTGAAAAACGTTCGGTTTACATTACAGGTCGGAATAAGATTTTCTCCATGAAACTTTATATTCTGAGGGGTATCCCAGCAGAAAGAAACGAAAATTTGTCTATAGGGATTCCTCATAAAAAAGCAACTAAAAAGGCAATAAGAAAACTTGTTATTCCCAACTTTTTGCTCATATTCCGTTATTTTTGCTCCACAGAGGAAAACTTATTAATTCAATGAATTTTTTTTTTGCGAATAGTATGCAATAAGGACTTATTGATTTCATTAGGTTATCTTATTAATTTTTTTCCAAAAAGGTATACGTTATTGATGCCTATAGGTTTCTAATGAGTATGTGCATATCATGCACTTATATTGTAGTTGCTTAATTTCTTTCAGTGTCTTGGTGGCCGACTGACACTCGGAAAATTGTGGATTCCGAGTCCGTCAAGATGCTTCTTTACAAAATCAATAAGAATACCTAATAACAATTATGAGTATTCTCCTTGACATTTTCAATAAGGTTTTCCTTATTAAAATATTAAAACTTACTTCTTAAAAAAATGTAACCGTAGAGATATCTTATTTAGTTTGTTCTAATTTGTTAGCTGTTTATTGGGAACTGTTGTCTCTGTGTATAAAATGCTCTATTAGATCAACGGTATGTATGAGATTTCAATTTAGGCCAATTATTAAGTTCCAGTTTCTGCAAACTCATTTGCTTTTACTAAACATTTTTGGGGTGCTTTTAACAGCCAGTTTTTTGGTTTAGAAATTCTGATATTGTTTTGGAGAATCCTTCCCTTCTATTTTTACGTCAACACACATTTTATGCTTCGTTAGTTTTTGTTGAATCTATTGTCATACCTTTTACTAGCTTAGCAAAATATCCATAGCATTTTGCACAAAACGATCGCTTTGCAATAATAGACGTAAAGAATAATAATCATAACTTTTCATATCATGTTTCAATTTTGTTGTTGTTCATGTGTGTGTGTAAGTAACAAACATACATGAGTGGTAAACTTAAGAATAGTTAATTTTAATTACAAGTCTTTTGCTCACAAAATTATGTATTAATAATGAAATCTATAGCAATATTCTATAACAATATTGTAAAACGAAACTATTTTAATAACTGGCAATTTTTGGTTATCTTAGACTTTTTGAAGGAAATCACCATATATAAGGGTATGCATACATATATACTTCAATCAGCATAAGCAATTAATGTGAAGAGCATCCCAATTCTTTTATGAAAAAATATGCAGATCTTTCAGTACCACTTTAGCAAATCGTTTAGACAATTATTTTAATTAAAAAACATTGCATAAAAAATATGAACACAGTTTATGGCCTCATTTAACGTTTAGAGGGTTCATAATTCAAGAAAAAATAACCTCTGGCAAAATTACACACATACACACACACACACCCAAGCACACAAATAGTAATAATTACATGTTTATTTAAAGACTTTAACAGCTCAAAGAAGGTTTGTGTCAAAAGATTTAAACGGAAGCTTTTTTGAGAGTAACAAATGGAAGGCAAAAACACTCTATCAAAATTTTGAAAAACAAGTCATAATTTTAATAAAACTTTGCAAAGAGCAAACAACGAAGAAGAAAAGAAACCCAGCAGACCACCAGCAAAAAATACATTCGTAAATTATACAAAAAAAAAAAAAAAAACTGTATACAGATCATAAAGTTTGGTCTGATTGGCTTCAGTTTTAGCAAAGTTTTTAATTAATAACTATGCAAAGCAAAATAAGTATTAAATATGAAAGAAAAGCTATAAACCAAAATTAGATTTCAATCGTATACAATTTTAGCTCATGCTGTGTTATCTGCTGCCTACTTAACGAAAATGAATATCATGAAGAATAACTATAATTGAAATTGTATGGAATATAATATCTATGGTTTACACACATTTATATTATCTGCAAACTCATCATCAACTCAATGAGCGTTTAAGCAAACATATTAAATGCACAATTTAGTACCTGCCGTTCGTGCATTGATGTACATAAATGATAATTTGAAAGTGAGTAACAAAATAGAAGGTACCCACACGCGTGCGAACTTAGATATTTAATTTGAAAAAAAAAAAAACAAATCAAGCCTGCTTTTAACAGTGTAATCACTCAATTTTCTAATTGATAATTATTTAGTGGAATATTCGAATACTGAACTTAACTTAACTTAGTACACTAAAATTTTGAGTCCTAAAAGTCATCGGCTAAGATGTTAGTTGTCAAAGCTGCTTCTGATTCAGTCTGGCACAAAGGTTCAATATACAAAGAGAGAGAGAGAGAGAGAGAGAGAGAGGTGCGGTTGGCGTGAAAATGTCGTGTCGTGAATGAGCGTGATTTAAAATTTCGTGCGTGACAGTGCGTGAATACTATTTTAAGGCAGTTCACGAAGTTTCACGAAAAAGTTAAGATATTAACTTTTTTCGGCTTGCCAAAATACTCACACATTTTTCCTTGAATTATTTTTCAAAACAGTTTATCTTAGCTAAATTTCTACTACACATGTAATGTAAATTAGCTTGGGTCGATTTGTATGGAAGGAAAAAAAAAAATCGTTGGAAGAAATAATTCCATGAGTAATTTCAACCCAATAAGTTATGTGTAGTGCAAAACCAAAAAATTCAGTCAAGTACGAGGCTGGCTTGCACACTTAGGGTTTCGTATGTATGTGTAATCTACGTATAGAATGGCATATGTGAATACATACATATGCATATTGTATAAATTTCGTCTCTCTGTCTCTTACAGAATGAGAGTTATGTTTAATTGCTACTTTATGTTGTATGGGAACACCTAGTAGTTTTCGACTTGTTATTGTTGTTGTAATTTGCTGTTATAAGGCATCTGGGAATACATACACTGAGCGAATTTCGGCTCTCTATCTCTTACGGTTCGAGAGTTATAGCTGTTACTATACGTTGTAAAGGGACACCTGGTAGTTTTACAGTTGTTGTTGTTGTTGTTTTTAGCATTTGTTTTTGTGTGAATACATATATTATGCAAATTTCATCCCTCCGTGTGAGACACGGTTCGAGAGTAACGGCTAATTGTTACTTTACGTTGCATAGGGACACCTGCTAGTTTTCAACTTGTTGTTGTTTTTAGCATTTGTTATTGTAGGCCATATGTAAATACATATATTGTGCGAATTTCAGCTCTCTGTCTTTTACAGTTTAGCAGCTACGGCTAATTTTTACTTTACGTTGTATAGGGACACCTGGTAGTTTTACAGTTGTTGTTGTTGTCCTTAGCATTTGTTGTAGAGCATCTATAAATACATACACTGTGCGAATTTCAGCTTTCTATCTTTTACGGTTCGAGAGTTATAGCTAATGGTAACTTTTCGTTGTATGGGGACACCTGGTAGTTTTCGACTTGTTGTTGTAGCGGCAAGGTACAACAACATCCTGTGAAAATTTCAGCTCTTTAGCTTTTACCGTTTCGGAGAATGGACGCAGTGACGGACGGACGGACGTAGTTGTTTCGGTAATAGGGTTCCGTTTCACTCTGATGAGTACGGAACCCTAAAAATTAAATCAAATTATAGGATTATACCTATAAAACCTTTCTGTTTATTAATAAAACTTAGCACTCTGAAAGCATAAGTTTTATGATATTAAGCTAGAAAAGTATTGTTATGGCAACACTATCTATACAGCTAGGTGGCAACCTAACTGGATACAACTCTATTTCTACTTTAATCTCTTTTGTGCTTTTCATCCTAGTTTTAAAATACGTAAACTGTACCGGTTGATTCTCACTCTCTAGGCCACCACGCATATGACCGCTCATAAATACGAAACATAGTAATACTACTAAATAAATATTTTATTGAAAATACACCAAGTATGGATTGTAAAGTGTAACTGAATTGGTAGAAGAGCACACTATGATACGTACATACATATATAGGATGTATGCGATCAGATTTCTTGATGCAAATCTCCAGTTCTGTATGATCAAATGTTGAATGATTTTATGGATAAGTATATTATTGTAAAAGAAAATAGTTTGGAAAACAGTCGAATTGAAATTTTGAATTACATCATGCATAAAACTAAAAACTAATGCCAGCTGTAACATTTTGAAATTCCAGCAACCTGCCGGTGATAGTCCACTTGTCAAGTAATGAGCAGGAGAAATTGCAAACATTGCAGGAGGTTCTGTAGCACTGTAACAAGTGAGGGTGTTCTTCAATGTCTGGGCGGATATTAAAAGGAAAGCAAAGCCACGTAATTGTCCATTGTTTGCGTAACTGAACCATATGCCTGTCTTCACAAGCGATAACAACATAAGTCGACTTAAAGCAGGGTTACACATGCTACAATGTCCTAATAACAGAAGTTCATATTTATGTGCAATCTCCATGTCTTTAACGAACGAAGACAGGATTGCAATAGTCTCTAATAAAAATCCTATAAAATTCAAAAAAAGCAAAACTAGAATTATGGAATAAGTAAAGTTTCAAACATTCTTTTAAGAATTTTTCGAGTCTACTGATGAGTTGATTAGCATCAACGAAATGTCGGCGGCATATAGACGGCTGAAAAAGACAGAAAAGATTTTAAAGGTATATTTATGGACCTGAATGAATACATTTCAATTGGCTCTTAAGGCAAATAAATAATTAAGTTCATATTAGAAACACAAATGTATTTTAAAAAATACCCTGAAGGAAATGTCAGTAAAAAAACTTTAGTAATTTACTATTGACATGGTCATCAGTACTAGTGACATATTACACCTCAAACAATGTTTTTTTCTGTTGACATTCAACATATGCTTGTTATTGCAAATCAACTACTGACGAAGGAACTAGTAGTGGTTCTAATGCGACTATATGACGACCATAGTACTATTGATTCTCTATAGACATTGTCGCTACCCTGAATGAAATGTCAGTAGAGAAACTCAATTGACCGGGGGATCATCGTCCAGCCCTAACGGCTAAAGCTGGAGTAATCAAATTTCGCATATGGGCAGCTCCTCTGATGTATGGATCCACTAAGACGGGATTTTAGGAAATTCGTCCCGGAAAGGGGCAAAAACGGGTAAAAGAGGGTAAAATCGGTAATTCAATATCTCCGGACTTTGATCAGGTAGCATAAAAATTCAAAAAGCACCCATATGTGTGTAATAAAAATAAACGGACAGCTGTCTGGTACTTTTTTGATATTTCGAGTACTAGGGGGATAAAACGGCTAAAAACTTAATTTTTGTACTTTTTTGAAGTGCATATATGTAAAGGATAGAAGCAGCAAAAAACTATAAACTGAATTTAGGGGGTAAAGGGGGGTAAAAAAGGGATAAGTCTGTAATTCGATATCTCCGGAACTAATACAAGTAACAAAAAAATTCAAAAAGTGTTTGGAAAAAAAATAATCGAACAGGTCTCTGGTATTTTTTCGATATCCTGAATTTCAGGGGGATAAAACGGGTAAAAGCAGAGTTTTGGTACTTTTTTTAGTTGGGAAGACGGATGGCAGCAGGAAAGAAGTAAAAACAGAATTACAGTAATAAGAACAAAATCTCGAGTAGATAATACAGTTTTTTATTTTCTTACCAATGAGGGGGAAAAAAGGGTAAAAAATGGAAAAATCAGTAACTCAGCGCCTAATGCAAGTACCGGAAAAATTCAAAAACGTCCTAAAAGCCTACTAAAAATAATCGGAAAGGTGTCAGGTACTTTTTTGAAATCCTGAATTTTAGGGGAATAAAAGGGGTAAAATAGAATTTTGGTACTATTTTGAATTGTGAAGAGGGAAAGAAGTAAAACAAGAATTACACTCCCAAGAACAAAATGTCGGATAGCATATGCAAAAATGTACTTGTTATTCAGCGTTATTTATTTTATAAATAAATTAATCTATAATATAATTCGATATCAAAACAGTTTGTGTTTTGTCTTTGGTAGAGTAATTTTATTATTGCAAAAACTTCCCAGCACCAAAGATTGTAATAATTAAATATCATCGTTGTATGAAGCTTGTAAAGAAAAGTAAAGGTGTTGCTTAATGACAAAATTGTTTTCTGTATTAAAGATGTGCTTGAATATTCATTATTCCCATTGTGTGTGGGAATATTAGGATATGTAGTAGGATTTGGAACATTTGTTTCAGTTTTTTCGAGTCTACTGACGAGTTGAATAAGAGCAATGAAGTGTCTGCGGTATGCAAACGGCTGAAACCAATTAAGAAATCAAATTTTTAGGCCTAAAGTAATACATTTCAATTGGCTTTTATAGCAACAAAAAAAATTAAGTTCATTAATGATTTTTATAAAAATTTCCAAGCCAATCTGCACGTCTATATTTTGGGAATAGAGAGCTAAGGGTTTTACATGAATAAATACTAATGGTAAAACTTTATGACAAATAAAAAACTTTTGCAGAAATTTTGAAACCAATTAATATTTTTGTTTTCGTTTAATTACAGCATGTCACACATTCAACCGTATATCACATTATTATTTGTCACATTCATGACATTGCTTGCCACACCGACATTTCTAGTCACTGCCTATATTAGCGACTCATCTCTGCCAGCATCGCCCTCATCTCACTTATCTTCAAAAGTTATTTTTCAAAGCCCGAGTGTAGAGAATATTTACAAAGAACTGATTGTATCATCTAAGCCATTGAATTTACGAAAATACTCAAATCGGCCTAAAACCAAAAAGACTAAAAAGGACTCCAGAATATTTTTCATACCGATTCCACCACTTCCATATCGTTTTATTCCTGGTATGGGTTACGATTACCAACCCATGAAAATACAGCCGCTGCTTGTTGATCCAGAAGTTGCTGTCACAACGTCTCCAAAGAAATATTCTGATTACAAAATTCCGAATCCTTACAAACAATATCAACAGCAATTGCCAATGTCCTATTTTAAGCCAGTCAAAGCAATGCAGCCGAGTTATAAGACTTCTACCACAGAGGCCCCCAGTCGAAAGTCCCAAAAAGCCGAAAGCAAAGTTTTTCATGTGGATCGTGGCGACTACTACTTTAATGGGCGGCCATTCAGACTACAGGTAGCGCATGCTGGACCAAAACGTAATTTAACACCTCAAAATTTGAAATCGTCTTTTTATTTAGATAAAAATATTATTTACTAGTACTTTTAATAAATACAAGTGCTTGCGTATGCAAGCATATAAAAAAACCATTCAAAAAGTTTTTTTATGAAGGATTAATGAATGCAGTTAAAAGCGCTGGTTTTCTATTCTTTTGTTTTTTTTTTGTACTGGAAGTGGGAAAACAGGAAAGAGGGATTGGTGGGTGATAAAACGGAAATGGGGACTGCTTGTGGAGGGTTTTTTTTTTTAAATAAACAAACACAAAACTGCGAAGTTTTTGGCTTGTCTGCAGAAACACCCAAAGCCTTCGGCAGGAATCGAACCTGCGACCTCGGGGTCTTTTCGTAGGACTCTCTACCAATTCATCCATCGAGGTGCTCAAGTAACCAAATTATAGCATAACATAACAGAACATTTATTTTTGCAAAGGTCAGTAAGTGGGGATTAACTGTTGCTAGTTTATCTGTTTAGTGTCCAGTGTATATACCTTCAACACTATCCAGTTAACAACATTTAAGGAGATTTCTTCAGTGTTGCAAAATGTTGACTATATATGTACATACATAGAACAGAAAGACGATGCTATAACCACGATAAAACCTGTTCCGAAGGTATACTTTGAGGGACTTATTTTTAAAAATATATCATATTTTTTTAAGATTTCATTTGGCAAATATCTATACATAATTTACCAAATAAACGTTTAATAAACATGGAATATTTATTAAAAAAAGTACGCGTTCACCCATTGCGACTACACATCACAAAAACACATCTGCTCTGATCAAAACTTCACAAACAACCCCTGTGCAATCGTACGATGTGTCAAAAATGGTATCCGCGCAAGTGATAGTGCGGATCAAGGCAGTTCGATACCAGGTAGCCTTAAGAGCCCAGCTGACTGTTGATTTTAGCTTGTAGAACTGTCAAATTACACAACACAGACACACATAAGCGAACAAATGGATGACAGTAATACAGTTTTTCTACCAACAAAATACATGAAGTGTTTGTTGTAGTTATGAGGCTAGAGCCTCGATGGATGAATTGGTAGAGTGCTCTGCCAAGAGTCTCCGAGGTCGCAGGTTCGATTCCTGTCGAAGGCTCTGGGTGTTTCTGCAGACAAGCAAAAGGCTTCGCAGTTTTGTGTTTGTTTAAAAAAAAAAAAAAAAATATATATATATACCTGATATCGAGGTACCTTGGTGCGGATTAAAAATGTATGCAAAACGTAAGAATTATGTGTATGTATATTATGTGTTTGCTGTTCTTGTTGGCAACACTGTTTTCGACGGCTCGTGTAACAAGTTATTATTAAACATGTAGAGTTTGTTCTATAATTTAATCGACTTACAAACGAAAAAAGAAATTATGATTTGATTGAATGTTATTATCAAAAATTATGATCGGTTAAGAAAATGCAGCGTGTACTTCAACCTCCAGTTTAGCTGACCTTCTGAGATGCCTATTTGAAATTTTGTGATTAAGCTTTGGCAGTGTTCCCAGGTCAATGTTTTTCTTCCCCCCAGAAAAATAATAAAACCCCCTAAAATTCAATGTTTTTCTACAAAATCCCCCTAAAAAATGTTGATGAACATTCTGCTTTAGTTTGCAACAGGTTTCCCAGGTCAATGTATTTCTTCCCCCCCAGAAAAATTGTAAAGCCCCCTAAAATTCAATGTTTTTCTACAAAATCCCCCTAAAAAATTTTAGTGAACATTCTGCTTTAGTTTGCGAATCATCAATATTAATACATTGACAATGCGAAAAATGCATAAGATTGTTAAACTTTCCCCAATTAAAAAGAAGTAAAAATTAACTGATAATATGTATGTATTTTTCAGTGCATATGTTATGATTACAGGCGTGTGTATTTTTAGTATAAATTTTCTATTTATTTGTATTCACATATTTTGGGATCTAAAACAAAAGTCCCACAGAGTGGCGAGTTCGGCGAAGAGTTTATTTCACGTTTGGGGACAGTCGTGCAATTGGAGGCCTTTAGACTACTTTTTATGGGACTATGTTAATGCCCATGTTTAGTGACGCATTGGAGGCTAATATTGAAGAATTTATTCGTGTGACACCGGTCGATAATGTTGGAGAGTATAGCGAAACTGATGGCAGCATTTAAGGCACCATTCACATAAATTAATGTTCGACTCCAATAAAGATTTTATATATTTCTATACGTTTTATGTTTTTTGTTAAGGAGTCGGTTTCAATTGGCTCAATACCAACTCTTACTCACCCTTGGGTTATGTGGAACATGAAACTGAATGTGTAAATAATCTATTACCGAAATTTTATGTATCAAAAATTACAAGTGCCCACAGGGGTTAATTTTGTTATTATGATTTTTTTTTTGTTTGTGTTTCATATAATTATTTTTAGCATTAAGTTTAGTTATTAAGCACATTTTCTTTTTATATCTAAATATAAATGTTGTGTCGGGAGCAAGCACTTGTAACTTAAATGTTGATTCGAATTTCATATAAACCAACAAGTCTGTTACTGTAAATCAATAGTATTTATTATTACAAAACATTATAGTTTTAAGTTTTCGTTGTACTCTAGTATTTTCTTCATTGTTATGAATGTTTGTTTTAGTCTCAAATAAACTTAACTTAAACTTAACTTTGTTAAGGAGTAAAATATTCTTTAAGAAAAAGAGGGAAAGAATTCTGTAGGTACATATTGTAAATTAAAGTTATTTTTAAGTATTATATTATAAGTATTATTGTAAATTAAAGTTATTTTTTTTTTTAGTTCAATTTGTTAAATTATTAGCGTGACCCTGTTGTCAGCGCTGCTAGACAGTACATTCTTTGAGTTGAAAACTAAATATTCCTAGTCTACGATGAAAAGTGTCCTAATAGGGCTATTTAATCTTATGTACATATATAGATTGCTTATGATTTAAAACTAATTAAAGAAGGATAAGTTCAGGCGTGAATCTATTCATGATGAATCGCCACACCAAACTGGGAATAAATCACTTGACAGCTGTTAAATCCGTCGCCATCTTGAACCGTAATGCCAACTTAAAGTTCTATACATCGAAAAAAAAACACCCTTTACAAATGCTATTGCAGCCTAGTTATTTCGTTTTATTTGCATATCTGTTTGCCAAGACAACTAACTGCCCAGTGAAGGCAGCAACTGCTTTTGTTATTATTGATTTAATTGTACAAAAAATAGCACTCAGTACGAACAGATTGAAAACATTTTTCGAACTCTGAAAATTGTGTTTTTATTTTGTGATTTTAAATGAAATTTGTTGGAGAAAAATTTCGAAAAATTTTAAAAGAAAAGCAAACAAAACAATGAATAACGAAAGCGAATTGCCAATAAGCAGCGACGCTAATAAGTCTTTGGACGAATCGGATTCAATACCCAAAACCTTAAGTCATGAGAGTCAAACATTAACTTCGACCAGGGGAGAGCAACAACAACAATTACAATCCCCAGAAGAATATCAAAGTGATAAAATTGAAAAAGTCACAGTAAAATTTCGTTTAAAAAACAATCAAACTATTGCCCAGATTTATCCCAACTGCATGACATTGGCAGAGATAAAAACTGATATTGGCAGGCGTTTTGAAATCAAGCCAGAATTGTTGGTCCTCAAGCAAGCTAATAAAACGATATCCGACTTATGCGCTATAGGGGAAACTGAAAAAGATGAATACGGTATACACGAATATCAACTGGAAGTAAATGTTCGGCCGCATACAATTCAAAACGAGAATGAAGAAAACGGCAGTTCTGAAGATGCCAAGGGGCAACCAAAACTCGATTTAAGTGTTTATTATAGGTATTAAATTTTAATTTAAAAGATTTCTTTTAACTTCATCATTTATGTATGTATATTTTCAGCAAATATAGTTTACCTGACTTTATAACGGTCTTTATACCAGCCGAAGATTCTCGCAATGGCAAATCTAAAAATATTGTTGTGGAAATACAAAATCGTTCGATTGTTAAGCCATTTTTATGTGGCTATGTAAACAAAGTTACGGGAACGCAGTATTTAGATGCTTTTACACAAACTGGTCCCCCAGCTAATCAGATCAAATACCAGGGTTATGCTAGCCGCGATACACAGACGCGTGAGCTAAGGCCCAAGTCAGTTGTGAGTAATCTAAACACAGGGTGACGCCTAACTAACGTTATGATTTATTTAACAAAGAACTTTTTTTTCTGTGCCCGGCTCACGATGTCGTTCCGCTAACGTTCACCAAGCTTTTGAGCATTGAAAAACGTGATCTAATCACGTTGTGTTGGACTTAAACAGTTTATAAAATAGTATTTTGGCTTCCAATATGGTGTTGAGCACATCGTAAGCCAGGCAGTTAATGTTGGCATTTGATAAAATTTATATTATATGTAGCTTGTAAATATGTCCACATTATGTATTGAAGATGGATGATATCTTTAAAATGGTGCCCATTATTCGCTTCGACCTGATGTGTTATTTCCAGAGGAATATCCCTCACCTCTTGGATATTCACTTTAAGCTCTTGGATGGCTCTTGGGTAACGTTGAATCAGTTGAACGCGGTGACCCATTAAATCAAATATTCGATGGCCAAATGTTTCGCTCACCATTTACTTTCAACTGAAAATGTAATTTGTATATAGGGAAAATATAGGGAGATATTCCGATTAAAAGAAACAATCAAGCCAAAATAAAATCCTTGACTGCAGTCTACATCTGTCCAGCCAACTCAAACACATTTAATTTTATTTGGATGGCTGAGTGATTTAAACGCTGCTACCAAAACAAATTTAATTCAAAGCATCTGTCTGAGTTCGAGACCGTTTGACAGCTGATGCGAGAATTCAAAGCAGATATCCACAGCTTCAGTATTAATTTTGCTTATCTGTCTTGTTTAATGGAACTCAACTACAAGCAATTGATGTCTAACATTGTTTCTAAGCATACCTACCCATTAGCTTACCTCGTTAACAAATATAATATTTTAAAAAATCTCCACTCCTTATTGTTCTCACTAGTGTTTGTTTTCCGCAAAAGGTGCCAAATATAGTTTGCCAATATTTTTGGCAAACGAATTCGGAATGAATACATAAGGGTTTCCAGCACAAGTTAGGCAACTTTGGCAGGTAACTTTGACTCTGTCCACAGGGTGGTCCAAATGTTTACAGTGTTGAATTTTAGGGTCTCTATGATTTTTACATACATTATTTTATAACCGATACGCAAATTTCAAAGCTGTGGATTTATTATTACACCAACTGCTGAGAACATCGCCTTATGAAAGTTACTTATTTATGCGCCACCCTGTACTATTTTGCGATTGCGATGAATATACAGCGCGCTGTTTAAAAGCTTTTATTTTGAATCCATTGGATAAAAACAAATCGATTATGAAAATGGACTAAAGGGAATAGTCAAACAGATTTTCTGCTTCAAACTGCAATTAGTAGAAGTGAGCAAATATGAATAGTTTATCAAATGGCCAAGTTGAACAAGTGACTAATAAGAAATTAAATTAAAATTTTTGTTGTTCGTATCTTTTGTTATCACAATTTTATTTAGCACTATCAAGTTCAAAGAGGTGCTGATGAGAAGCGTGGCGGCTTCGAAGCAGCCAGTTGCTAAGATTTTACTTTTCCTTTCTTAAGAAATATTCAAAAAATAAGCGATAATTTATAAAATTTAAATTGAGCCTGATTTTTCGACCCTTTTTTTATATTTAACTAGCTGACCCGGCAAACCTTGTTCTGCGTTCAAATTTAATTCCAATCACCCCTGAAAATTTCATTGAAATCGGGCAAGCCGTCTAGAAGAAGTATGCGAACAGGAAGTTTTGCACTTAATTTTATATATATATATATATATATGTACATATATATGTAGATATAATTATTTTCTCGAGCTGAAGGTCCTTTTTATTGTAAGAGTATATTTTTTTATATTTTTTTTTAAATATTTTTGTCGATATTTCGTTCTACTTCGGATATCTTCTTCACGACCTAAACTCTTACACCCATATTCATAAATACTTTTGAAGGTTTATTACACGTTTATTTGACAAATATTCCGTAGAAATACGTCAAATAAGAGCTTAATAAACTTACAATAATTATTATGAATATGGCCTTTATAATAAAATAGACCGACTCTTATAATAAATAAGACATTCAGCTCAAGAAACTAATTATATAAAATAAAAACGTATTTAATTTATTTTGAACTAAACTAACAAACTAGCAAATTCCCATCAAATTGTGCCATCAGATTTCAGACAATTAACACCACTTGATATCTCTTGCAGGGAAATCACTATTATGACTTGAAAGTGAAAGTGTTAATAAAATTTTTTAATTAGAAAATAAATTATTTCCTTAATACCCAAAGGATACAATGCACGATCAAATATCTCAATGTTGGCTGGATGGCAATAATGTAAGATATTGGTCAGAGGCTACCGATTACTGCATCACAGCTGGGAAATATATAACACATGCTGAACAAGAAAAACAACTAAATAGACTGGGAAAAATACGTTTGATTCAGCGTAATTTTCGACGCTGGAGATGGATGAATTGGATGAAACAATGTGCCCAGGAGTACAGGTACATACATATGTATAAAGAATTAAAAAGAAATATGTACATACATTTATGCATAGACACATATGCATAAAGAAAAAAGAAATGTCAGTAGAAACACTGCAGTGTTTTACTACTGATATGGTCACCAGCACTACTGACATGCTGTATCCCATATAATATTTTTTCTATTGACCTATGCCCTTGTCATTAAAAATCAACTAGTGACCTAATAAGTAGCAGCTGGATGGGGACGTAAGACGACTTGGGTACTAGCTTTTCTATCGAGAAAATCGGTACCTGGGTCAAAAAGTATTAGAAAATTTATAAAAATATTAAAATGCTCATAACTCCTTAAATATTAAGGTACCTTTAGACTATGCTAATATTTGTCCAAACACAACAAATAATTGTTTGAGCTAATAGTATGGTTTGTGACAAATGTTTGGGCATGGGTTTAGATTGCACTAATATTTGCTTGAATTTTATTTGCGCAAATAACGGAAAATTTTGTGTCAGCCATGTTTGGTACAAATATTTGTGTACCCCTTTACACTATACTAATAATTTTATTTGCCCGGTGTGTATGACAAACATCTGTCAAACAATGTTGTTATGTTTATAAAATCCATCTGTCAAACAGTATCAAATTGTGTTTGTGAAGCAATGTGAAAAGTTAAATGCTTCTATGCTAAAAAATTTAATAACAGCATATTAAAAATTTTGTATGGAAATTTCCATACAAAATTTTTAATATGCTGTTGTTAATTTTTTTAGCATACAAGCAAAAATGTTTAGTGACAGTGATGTTGGAGATTTATTATTAATAACTGCTGGAGCTCTAGATGTTTCAGAAACCCAGCAAAAAGAAAAAAGGAAAAAAAAAGATCCAGAAGAATGTGGTTTCGAGCTTGGGTGCAGCGCCGTAAAATGGAAGGATGTTGCCAAAAACTTCTGAAGGAATTGCGTTCTGAAGAACCTTCGGTGCATACAAACTTCATGCGCATGGGCTGAAATGACTTCGATTACTTGGTAATTTGATTACAATATTCATCTTATTAACATTAAATATATGTATGTTCATGTTTTTCACATAAAGCTGAATCTAGTGGCGCCGATTATAACAAAGAAAACCACACATTTGCCAGGGTTGTTGTCCATTTTCTTTCAGAAAAATATGCATTATAATTAAGAATTACGGAAATTAGTTTTTTACTTTTTTACCAATCTATCAAACGAATTGACCAGTATTGCCATTTCAATTTATTTCATTTTTTATATGTTAAGCACTGTCAAAAACAACTGTTGGCGACCCACGTTTCTACAATTATTTGTCGCTGTTTGTTCCGTCAAAAATATTGCGAGAACAAACAAAATATCGAGCCAAATATTTGTTGCGACGTGCTGACAAAGTGTTTACACTATCCAAAGTTTCTTCACAAACAAACATTTTTGTTAGCCAACAAACAGTGGACAAATATTTGGAGGCTAACAAATTCGAGTGTTTACACTAGGACAAACAAAATTTTTATGATTTTGCACAAATATTAGCATAGTCTAAAGGCACCTTTAAAGATATCGAGAAAAAAAAGCAAAAATCGCTACCTGGGTCAAACAGTATTAGGAAATTTATAAAAATTTTAAAATGCTCATAACTGCTTAAATATTAAAGATATCGTGAAAATAAGAGAAATTCGGTACCTGGGTCAAAAAGTATTAAGAAATTTATAAAAATCTTAAAATGCTCATAACTGCTTAAATATTAAAGATATCGAGAAAATGGCAAAAATTAACTACCTGGGGTAAAAATTACTAAGAAATGTTTAAAAATCTTAAAATGCTCATAACTCCTTAAATATTGAAGATATTGTGAAAATAAGCAAAATTCGGTACCAGGGGCAAGGAAAAATTTCTAAAAAAAATTTCTAAAAACTTTGAAAAGTTCATAACTCTTTTCTTTCAATAGTTTTCACTATCGTTAAGTATTCCACTAGTTTTGTGATTTCACCCAATTTCCTGCGGAATGGAATTTTCCTAAAAGAATATCTTTGCAAATTTTAGAATTTAAATTTTATTTTGCCTTTTCTAGGAAATGGAGCTCTAATGTACTGTTGCATTAAGCTTTGTTGCTTATATTTGTTTTTTACTCTTAAAAAAGTCCCTTTTCCGACGGCAGTGAGACAAATGTTGGTCCCTACAATTATACTACTAAAGATTTTGAGGAAGTAGAAACCACACTTTCATGCCTGTTCTGCAAATCCTGCAATTTCTGAAATCGAAAATAGCATTACTTCAGCAAGATAAATAATAAGATAAGTTCTGCATAATAATATTTTAGGCGTCATAACCTTAGAAATATGACGAAAAGGTGGCATTAAATCAGCTGTTTGATGCAATTTATTACTAGAAATCACATGGTTTCGAGTAACGTGACTTTCAAAACCGACTCAATTAAACTCATTTGTTACGTAATCAACAAATGTAAATTATAAGTAAGACAAAATTAAAAATTAATGTTGAAAACATATTTAAAAAGTAGTTCAGGTAGTAGTGGTTCTCATCGAGAACCATGATCGAGAGTGTATATACTCTTGTGAAAATTTTTTACTCATTCGTTTCCGGCATTTTTTTTTTCGGCATAAACTATTTTTTCAAAGACGTTTAGTAGCGAATCGCTTGACCGAAGAAAAAGCCTTCCAGGATAGTCAAATGAAATGTTTTAAACGTGAAGAAAGAGCTAAACAATTTCCACGGACGAAAGATGATTTTGACCTGCTATATGGAGAGGTACAAAAATGGAAAATAGCTGAAATGAAACGTATTGCAAGCATGTACGAGGGAGCAGCACGCATAGCAGAAATAAATATATTACTGGATAAAGAGATAGCACTACTGAGTGGCATTGAGCGTCAAAAGCAATTGGTTTTCAAGGCAATGGAGGATTTTAGGCAAAAGCAGTTGCTGCAGAAACTGGGTGAACCCATAACATGGATTGGTTATGGAGGTATGAAATATTAAAATTTAAAAATGTTAGCTACAACTCACAAGGTTATTTTATATTTTTATTTCTTTAGATACTATGGTTCATTTGGATCTATTGCGTACCCAACGGGTACGATTCTTAACTGAGGTTTTGAAAGATCTTCAAATGAAATTGTCTAAAGAAAAACGCTTGGAACTAATCAATAGGGTCAAGGAGATTTTATTAGATGAACGAGATTTTCCTGATTTTGGTGAGGTAGCGCAAATTAAAATTGGAATTTTGCAAATTCTTTAAATGATTTTCACTTAAGCTTTTCGATTTATTTGATCGTGAAAAAAACTTGCTTGTCTATACGAAATATTGTGATGTTGAGGTCTTGCGCAAGCGGCAGAATATTTTATTTATAGAATTGATTAAATATGAACGAGAGACGAAGCCGCGCAGTAAGTACAATGATATTCGTGGCTATACTGGAAAACTGGTTTATGTACTCGAGCCAGCCAGCGGTCAAGGCTAAAAGGTGCAGCCACCAAACAAACAATTTTTCACATTCATAACACATGTTAGAAAGGATTTTAAATTTATTTTCCTCTTTCGCCACTACTCGTGCATACATATTAACTGAAATTGTGCTATATTAACCAATTGGAAAAACTTAGCCCACAGATAATGTGACCACTAATCTCTTGTTGACATGTAAACAACTAATTAAAACTGAATATGAAGTAATCAGTATTGTGTCATTGATTTTTCGATAGCTTTTAGCATGAGAAAAAAAAAAGATCCATAAATCAAAAAAATCATTTTCGAGGCGTCTGAATTCCAATTTTTTGTGTTTTTATTTGGAAGTCCATCTAAGGAGGTGTGATACCGGATCGATGTATTGGGAAAAAATATTTGAGAGAAAAATTATTGCAGGTTGGTCAAAAGCTTGACTGCTCAGCGGGCACCCTGGACTGATTAATGTGATGCAAAAAAATCAAGATGGAAGAATATATGAGTTAGATCTCTTAACAATAATCAATAATTTTTTCTCTCCAATATTTTTCTTTTCGAACACAACAACCCTGTAGCACGCCTTCTTCGAGGGACTTCTATACCAAAATACAAAAAATTTTAAATCAGGCGCCTCGAAAATTATTTTTTTTAATACCAAGTCGGCCAAAAGAAATCACCTTATTGGAAGTCACTCGCGTTTCTGCAAATGGCGGTCAATGTCAAGTCTCTTTTTACATTTGTGATCTAGACAGCTGTAGAATACAAGTGAAGAAGCCATGGAGCGGTACACTTTCCACGAACGCGGAATATTCGTGTCTATGACTAAGTGGACGATTTTTCGACCAAAATCATAATGAGCGATGAGGCTCATTTCCATCTCAGCGGGTACGTGAACAAGCAAAACAATCAGCCCCATTGCGAATGTCGTTGTCGACGTCATCGTCAATTTTTGGCCGCATTCAAATTTTGTCGACGCAGGCGTCAACTCGACACTCATTTGGTATTCATTTGTGCGCATGTGTTGACGTCGACGTGTTATCGATCGAAAATATCATCTCCATATAATTTGACATTTAATAAACGTGATTTTCAAATTTTTTAATCCTTAATTTTGTGAAAAAAGGTTTTTTATGTTTGAATCAAGTGAAAGCAGTGATGAAGAAAATAAAGAAATGTACCACCACCAGTAGCATTCATTTCAGCCTTATTGTGGATCATTTTTTTTTAATTTGCATTTGAAATTGAAGAAGTATAATACAACATATGTATAAGATGCACATGCTTTAAACGTTTCTTACTTTTTGCCAACCGTTACTGTCTCTTATTGGAGGGCCAAGAGAATTTAATTTTAAAGTTATTTCTTCCCAATCTTCCTTGAATTTGTAAGGGTTTGAACTTTTTACAAACCCTTTTGCTAAGCTTGTTTTTTTTGGAGTTCGGCAACAAGGACCTCGAATTGCTGCAAAGTTGTGATTTTTAATTTTTTTTCATGGCACTAACTGAAATGTTTGAAACGCAAATTCACATGTCGACGCTAAAAATTTTGTTGACAGAAACAAAGTCAATTCAGGTCAACGACGCCGTAATATTGACCTCATTAATACAAACTTGTCGACGATAACTCGCAACAACTCTCAATATTGACGGCGGCAATACAGTGACACTGCATGACGACATTACTTGTAACGACGTCGGCATTCGCAATATGGGTGTATTGCTTCTGGGGCAGTGAAAATCCACGAGTGATGCACGAGGAGCTATCACACCCCCTCAAAATGACTGCATGAGAACGCCGCTGTTCAAATGACATAGCGCTACAGGGCCATGTTAACCGAGTTTTTTTCTGCCGCAATGGAACAGATTAGGTCTGGATGACATGTGGTTCCAACGGGATGGAGAAACGGCACACACTACGCCAGCCAAAACCGATATTCTGAAAGCCCAACAACGGACGGCTTCTTTTGCACCATCTCTTATGTTGTAGGGAAACTTTTTTTCTCTTGCCAAAAGCTGCTGAAAAATCGGTGGCTTAATATGGATTACTAATGTGTATATCTATAGATTTGTATAGCATTATATTTCATGTTTTATCCCGGCTTTTTCTTTTCGTATTTGTTTATTGCTGTATCCACAAAAAAAAAATACATTTTTAGTTATTTCTATGCTTGTATTTGTTCAGAACAAAATCTACAAGAAAGTAGTGGTCACATTTTTTTTTGTTGGCAAAAATGTTGAATATGTGATTGAGCCTAGCAATAGCTGTGTTTACAAATCTAGTTGTATCGCTTAATGTTGTATATGGCGAGACAGAGAATTTCAAGCATAATTACTCCAAATAAAAACCATTTACAAATTTTTTATCTGTGACATTAATGATTCGTGTTTGAAAATATTCCTCTAAATACAATTATGAGCGATACTATTAGAGTCCAACCTAAATTAGCACGTCATGCGCATTTTTGTTGTCTAATTTCCCTTTTTTGTATGGAAAAGCTTGATTTATAAAGCTTTTATTTGACAAATCTGTGTGAAAAATTTGTTAAATAAGTGTTTAGTAAACCTAAAATATATTTATTATGAATAAGACCCTAACAACCAGTTTATAGGACACGACAAAGCTCACTAGCGACGAGCCAATTCATGGGCGAATACGTAATGAAATGGGTTTATGAGACGCGACTCGGTCGTCTCGTGCAACTTACGTTAATTCGCGCACATGTCAAATATTTATGATATATTGTTGCCAACACATTAAATACTGCTGTTTATTACCATATTCTATACAAAAGTTTCTCTTTCAATTTAAATCGGCAACCCTTTGATTGAAACAGCTAACATACATACATAATTAAAAAAAATTTGAGTTTGTTATTTCTGGATTAAGTTTATCAGGCTCAAGTTCCTTCTATATTATTCTTGTGATTGATATTAATTAAATTAGAAAAAGAAAACATCAAAGACATTTAGCAGGGTGGACAACTAGTTGTTTCTAAAGCGATAACCATGCCACTCAGCCGCTTTAGAAACATGAGCCCCTGAGTTCAAAGACGGGTGCTGACGAGAAAGTGTGGCGGCTTCGAAACAACTAGTTGTCCACCCTGCTAAATGTCTTTGATGTTTTCTTTGTCTAATTTAATTAATATCAATCACAAAGATAATATAGAAAGAACTTGAGCCTGATAAACTTCATACAGAAATAATTATATAAGAAAAAGTTCGAATAATAGAAATTAATTAATTTGAATTTGTTTTAAATAAAACATTCTAAACACTCAAAAGAAACAATCCAAGTAGTTCTTTCGAATTCGTATGTATGTTTATTATTATTCACACATACAACGTACACACATATGCACACATGTAATTACATTATATTTTTTCTTGGGCGAGAACAAATTTTATTCGCCCAACTTTTACACTTTTTTTACTGCCTGTTCCTCAATGTCGAAGTCGTGTCGAAAAGACGTTCATACAAAATCCGATTCCTCTATATCAATCATGTCGTCAGCACAGGGAACACTTGTTCTGCCTGTTCCTCAATGTCGAAGCTGTGCGATTGTTCGCTTTCTAAGCGAAAGAAAATTGTTTTGGGTTCCTCTATGACGTTCTTTTATTCGAACGATGACTCGATCGAAAAGTCGAAAACAAGTGTTTTCATACAAATTCCGATTCCTCTATATCGATCATGTCGTCAGCACAGCGAACACAAATGTCAAAATCAAACACTTGTTCTGCCTGTTCCTCAATGTCGAAGCTGTGCGATTGTTCGCTTTCTAAGCGAAAGAAAATCGTTTTGGCTTCTTTTATTCGAACGATCGACAGTCGAAAAGACATAAGTGTGTTCATACAAAATCCGATTCCTCAATATCGATCATGTCGTCAGCACGGCGAACACAAATGTCAAAATCAAGCACTTGATGTTCTGCTTCGAGTGGGATTTTTTAAAGAAAAAATTTTATATTTATTTGCTAAAAAACTGGGAAACTAGAAAGCTCGCATTTTTTTCATTTTCGATTTATGTAGTAAATATATTACACAATTATCATCTGTATGTATGTAGTTTTCCTAAACAGTTCACTTGTTCGCTGGATGGAAAAAAATTTTGAGTTTGCCAGAGGAATACCAGTGCTCAGTGCGTCAAAGTACTTCTTAAATGTCTATATACTATTAAATTTTAAAACACCACAAAAACAATTGCCGCACTTTCAAGATGTTTGCTTTTTTATTTTGTACTTATTTATTTGCTTTGACTTGTCAGATACAGCTGACCAGTTTTATGAAGGGTTGTATTTACACAGGAACAATTTAGTAGTTTTTTCAATATTGCAATAAAAAAATCATCCAAAACTTTAATTTACCGATCTGGTATGTCTGTGAAATAAATAGCAAATATTTCATGACGTGAGCCCATGCGAACGCAAGCTGCCGACATTGATTCGAAATCGAGCGACTACATTTCGATCGTTTACATTTTCTTGCGACATTAAGGAACAGGCAGTTAGTGAGAAAAATCGTCTCCTACAAACCAAAATAAATTGACAGCTATTACGTCTTTCGACAGAACTCGCGAATGGTCGTGTCCTATAAACGGAAAGAAGAAAAACCATGCAAAACTAGTGCTTTTTGTCGACAAGTCGCTTCCTATAAACTGGCTGTTAGACTCTAGCAACTTCACTTGTCCTATGACCTATAATAAATAAGTTCCTAAAAAAAATTTCAGAGCCTGGAAACCGAATGTGTGCAGTATGCAAACAGGTCAAACCGTTTACACAATTTGCCATTCGCACCAGACAACACCAAGTGGATACATGCAAAAAATGTTACTACCTAAAGGTATTTAAAACAAATTTATTTAATTATTTAGTTTATTCGACGCCTTTTTATTTCAACATCATTCTATGTATACATAGAGCTGAAGGTCTTCCGTTTTTAATTCTTCATATTTTTGCCAACATGTTGGTCTCCTTCGGATATCATTGAAGACGAGTTAAATACCAGCAAAAAGAAGAAAGAAGACCTTCTGCTTGAAGAATATAGAACATTGCCAAATTCAAGTTTACTAATTTTTATTAATCGAAAAATTATTTTGTATTAAGTTTATCGGGCTCAAGTATGATTGATATTAATTAAATATGACAATTAGTTCTTTCGGAGCTGCCACACTTCTCGTCAGCATCCGTGGTTGAGAAGTGTGGCGGCTTCGAAACAGCTAGTTGTCCACCCCATGATACAACTAACAAGGTAGCCTCGTCAGCTAAACCGTTAATCATCTGACTACTTTAGGTTGTCAAGAGAATGAAGAGATGAAAGGCAGCCAAAACGAGATAGCAAATCCGCGTAAGCTCAGTGCATCTCTCTTCCGTAAATGTAGAAGTGGCGTCTTTTTGACAGTTTGCATAAGTTGTACAAAAACAAAATGCATGTTATTTTTATTGAAGAGAAAAGGTTACCTTATTAGTCCACCCTGCTAAATGCCTTTGATGTTTTCTTTGTCTTATTTAAAGGGCAGTTCTGACTATTATATAAGTATTAATACATTCATTGTGCTATACGAGACAAAAGTCTAAATACATACATTTCTTACGACAGTCAAAAAATCTAACGTAAATTACATTTTGCCTACACACTATCAAGCTTCAAATAAAATGAAAAATCGGCGGCACATGAGAAGTTTTATGTAGGCGGAAGTCGTGCCGCCCACTAGAAATCTTCAACAGCCAAAGTGTTCGTTATTTTTAAGAGCACAAAAATGTCTATAACAAAATTCAATTATCTGTAGGACAAGGCGTGAACGAAATATAATTCTATTCGTTTGATAAAATCCAAATTTTAAGCTGTTGTAGGGGGAAGAATAATACTATCACCAACGGCTCGCTGTCGGCGACAGACTATCGAATCAGTGAAGATATTTTAGTTGGGGGGTTACACGATCAAGTTTTGCCTTTCAAGTTTTAATACATTCACACTTTTTTTCTAATACACTTACAATTTTGAAAATTGATGCAAACTTGATGACAATTTTTGCTTTCCATAGAGAGCATCAAGTCACAATCAAGAAAGCAGCTGACAACAATTTTTTTTCGTTCTATCTGCAAATTTTTTTTTCTTTTGTTTGAAAGTTGCAATTAAAAGTGATAAAAATTAAACAGATTCAAGCTTAAAAATAGAAATAAAAATGTTTACGTGCAAAACCAACAAATATAATGATGTGCTGCGAGTTATAGAGCCATACAGAAGCCACGAAGTTCTGTGGAATATGAATGTGGCGTCATATCGACTCCTCTCTGCCCTCTGGTTTTTTTTCTTCTTCTTTTATTCTCTTTATTTCTGATAGTACTTTTAATGAAGCAGCTATTTTTAATTTTCTTCTTGACGGAATCTTGAATTTTGACAAGCAGTATGTGAAAAAAAACTTGATAGCAAAACTTGGTCGTGTAACTGTAGTGTTATGTGTGCTATTATGATATGCAACTTTGACCCAATAAAAAATTATTATCGCTTTCAAAAATTTCAAAAAACGACCAGGTAGCCTTACAAGACCAGCTGACTACTGCTTTTAGCCTGAAGAACTGTCAAAATATAAAACACGAAAAAATGGATGACAGAAATTAAAGACTTCTACCCATGATACAATTAACAAGGTAGCCTCGTCAGCTAAACCGTTAATCATCTGACTACTTTAGGTTGTCAAGAGAATCCAGAGATGAAAGGCAGCCAACACGAGATAGCTAATCCGCGTAAGCTCAGTGCATCTCTCTTCTGTAAATGTAGAAGTGGCTTTTTTTTGACAGTTTGCATAAGTTGTACAAAAACAAAATGCATGTTATTTTCATTGAAGTTGTTCTTATTGTAGTGAAAAGGTTACCTTGTTAGTTGTATCATGCTTCTACCAACAAAATACATGAAATTTTTGTTGGTGTTGTGTTTGTTGCTGTTTTGCTGCTACCTGGTATCGAGGTACCTTGAAAACGACAAAATCGTATGGGATGTCAAATTTTCATCGTATTATTTTCCACTTATCGTATTATTTGAATTTTGGACAAATATTAATTAACACATAGTATAATAGTCCGAACTGCACTTAAATAATATCAATCACAAAAATAATATAGAAAGAACTTGAGCCCGATAAACATAATACAAAATAATTATTGCCAAATTTATTGAATTTCTAACTGCAAAAAATAGTGCCAACGACAAAAAGTAAACTTTCTTATGCCTTTGAAATTTTTTAGAAAACTGTATTCACAGTCTATAGATGTCAAACGAACAGAATTTTCAATTTTATTTAAACGCATGTATTTATGTGAACGAACTAAAGGTGAAGTTACATAGCCCGCTTTGGACGCGTCGAAGCGTTTCATGCGTTTTGCGCGTTCGATGCGTTTCACACTACAAGTTAAATTTTTTTTTTTTTTTTTTTTTGATCAGCTGTTGTGTAAATATTTTTAACATACAAAACAAATTTTAACAAAATGGAAAGTGAAATTGAAATTATAAAAGAATTAATGGAATTCATAGAGTTCATAAACATTGTTATTTGTGCGATAAGGGCTTGCAAAAAGCTCCAAAATAAAACTGGGCAGTTTTGCGTGCGTCCCTTGTATTTGGAATGGGAAGTGAGTGGTTTCTTTGCATCAACTTATAAAAAATTAAAAAACGAACACCATGAGCAGTTTCATATTGCAACGAGAATGTCTCTTCAATAT